>VYZV01015945.1:1940-15385 GCA_013401275.1 Pandion haliaetus | reverse complement strand
TAGATCACTTGTTTTTTCTATTTTTTCTTTAAAAAAAAAAAATTATATTCCTTTTCATTATTATTTTTATTATTTTTAGTAGTAGTAGTAATAGTAGTAGATTATTTTATTTTACTTTAGTTATTAAATACTTCTTATCTCACCCCATGAGTTTTACTTTTTTCCAATTCTTCTTCCCATCCCACTGAGGGGGGGGAAAGAGTGAGCGAGTGGCTGCATGGTGCCTAATTGCTGGCTGGGCTTAAACTATGACACTCAGTCTGAGGAATGGTAAGAGGATCAAAGACCTCTATCACACCAGTTCCAGTCTGACCAGAGATTCAGAGAGTTTGCTTTGCAGGGAATGGAGAATGGGATAAATCTCTGTATAATACAAGCTGTTTGTTAAACCAGTTCAGGATTTCCACTGCAGCTTGTTTGGAAAAAAAGGCATAGGTCTCAGTCTGATGTTGAAACAGGCTTCTACTGCTCCCTCCCTGAAATCAGCCTCTGGAGTTGGCTTCCTCTCTAGAATGGTCAGGAATAGCATTCCAACAGCTCCTGTTCTTCCACCTGGAAGACATCCTTCAGTAAATATGAAATTAGGCAGGGTGGATAGCTCAGAGTATCATAATTTACTTCTCAATCTTTCCTGCAAATACAGGTCATAAATGTCAATACAGCATCTCCAACACATACGTCAACNNGTCAACTCATTAAGACAGAATAACAGGAAACATAAGTCACAGTGCTGTGGTTATAATAGCTGATATTTACAAAGACTTCTATCTGCAAACTTTCATAACAGTGTGCAAATATTCAAAGGAACTGATCGGAAAAATACTCTAGCACCAGAACGAAGCCAACAGCCGCTCTTAGCAAGACTGAGAAATGAGTATTTTGCAAAACAGGTGCTGCTGAAGCTGCCTGCAAAAAACAGACCTTATTTTTTTATCTGCTCAAGATAAAAGCATTGCACAGATTGAAATGGAGAAAAACACCCTAATTTGGAGAGAGGTGGATATGTAGCTTTTTAGAAAGCATAGCATATAGCATTATGAAAGAGAAGCAGAACAGCTCAGTTAATTTCCCCTCTTCTCTTTTGTATCCATGCACTCCATAACAATGAAGTACCCTAATTCATCTGTATTTTATACAGGGATCAACCATCAAGCCTATTATCTGCTCCTGTCTTCCTCTCCCTGACAAACGATCACTGAAATCTATTTCCAAAACAATAACTGGGAGTATGGGAGGTGGGAAGTGGTGTTGAAGGAGTCAGAACATACATTAGACCATATTCTGCGTATTTGGGAAAGAGACAGTCTCATCAGGTTTTTCAAAGCCAGGGCAAAGCTGGGATAGATGAACTGCAATTCAGAAGAAGGGCCAGAGAATGACTTATTAGGCTTTGTGGATTAGTTTTTATACACTTGCATAAGATTTTGAGACAGTTTCTAAAAGCCAAGATTTAGTCCAAACTTCCTCCATGGGATGAAATTAAAACTTCTTCATGTGGGAACTAAGCTGTCCTTAGTATTTCTACAATACGTAACAGTATGGTGTGTGAACAGGGATGAAGCAATTATTAATCTAAACTCTCAACCCTACACGATAACACTTTGTCAGTTTATAAATGTGAACTGAAGCTCCAGTTCAAACATGTGATTGTGAAGTCCAATGGAAAATGCAGCCAGAGGGTTGCTGAGAGCCCCAAATCTGCATCTTGGCTACAGTATGTCTTCAGTGATATTTCATTTGTTCATCATGAGAGTACGGCAATGCCCATAACATTTTACTATTAAACATGAACAAAGATTTAGGAAAGCACCTTCTCAAGGGATCAGACTTCAAGAGCTAGATAAGGTGAAATGTATGCTTAGAATACAAGTTTACAAAGCTTAATGTGCAAAAAAAAGTTTAACCACAGGTAGTGTTTTGATATGTGTGGAAAAACCTAGTCTAACTGACTTGCTAAAAGAATTTGAACCAAGAAAACAGAAATAAGGCCCAGGTGTCTTATATCTGCAGCCTTTAGTTCCCCAAAACCCTCTTCTGCAGGGTAAAATGTACTAAAAAAAATCTTGCACTGCACTGTCAAGTGGTAGAAAATAACAAAACATTCGTTTCATCTTTCTTTCCCTAAATGCAACCATGTGTTCCTACTTTGCAGTGGCTTTCCTAGCTTTCTCCTATAGGAACAAAATTAGGTAGTCTGGTGGTACGTAGGGACACCCTTACGACTTAGTAGTTTACCCACTGTCCCTCAGAACAGAGGAAGTGGGAGTTTGAATGTCAGTGGTGGATTTGACTACACATTTGCAGAAAAGGCAGAATGCCCCTGGGCTGCTCAGTTCACTCCAGATACATTACATCTGTGGCAGTGGAGCAAGAAGAGAGTGCTCTCTGCCTGTTATACACATTCCTGAATGCATCCAGGCCAAGATCCAAAAGGAAGCCCAGGCTGCAGACTAGAGTTGAATGAGTTGTTACAGAGAGGAATGACTAGGTTAGATATGGACAACTAGGGTGTGGGTGCCCACATGAGTATCATTTGAGATGCTCTAGGGATCCTGCCTGACCACTCTCTGTGGCTTCCATAAAACATAAGTCTCATGTAGCTCCTGCATCATCTGCTGTGGATGCCTTGGTTCTCTAAAGGTGTCCTAGCACAAGATCCCTATGATCAGGCAACTTCCCACCAGAATAATAGAAAAACCTCCATACCTAAGTGTCTCTATGTTAAGACTGAAGGAACTATGACTGTGTACTCTCATATAATGTCTCGTCTCTTCTCCATTTTCAGATGTTACTCCATCTCCTTCAGTCTACAGGCTAATCTCTAAAGATGATGCGGATTTGGAAATGTGCCTTATTACAGATTATGCCCCTGAAAAGCTTACTCTTAACTCAACTGATAAGCAGACAAATGCCCTCGTGGAGGTGGCAACACCGGAGAACAAACAGGAAGTGAGCTACCTGTCAACCTATTGGGCCAAGAAAGTTGAAATGCAGTGTGGTGCAAATCACGAGGGCTTTGGAGAACTGGAGGGCGAGGATCCTGAAAGTGGTAATGACATTTTTGGATGTGTGTACAGGGCTAGAGGTACTCTGGTCTCTGTGCTATTAGTATGAGCAGGACTTGTTCACATCTCCCAACCCTGAAAGCAATGCTGAATTATGCTCTCATACTCCAGAGGAATGTTGCCTTGTTGCCTGTTTTCTTTTGCCTTCCTCCTAGGTGGAAACAAGATTAAGGGTCAGTAGGCTGGTACAGTCACAGCATAGCTCTTAAAATCACACTGTGGGGGATATAAAGCTTGAAATTCCTTTGTCTGATGGGACACTAAAGTTTAATTACATTAGATTTTATCGTTGCCCTGAAAACAGCAGAAATGAGTGTTTATGGGAGGGTCTACTGGCCAGAAACTCTAATACAGCCCTTCTAAGTAGAGATATCTTTATGAACGTCTGAAGAAGTACATTTCTGTTATTAATTAAATTTATTGTTACTATCTGCAGGTGCCAGCACTGTCTGTGTTACAGGGGTGTCTCTATACTTCAGGACAGGTATGTACACAGCATTTTAGGAGTAAATCTTGGCCTGATTAAAGGAAATGTCTTCCCAAGTTTTTGCTAATGTTCCCTGTTTGCAGAATTCCTGTAGGGGCAAAAAGCTCAGACTGGCCCCACAGGCTTTAAACATCAAGGCTGGAAGTCATTGGGTTAATACAGTCTTTCAGATCTGAGCTGGTAATTTTATGTGACCAGTGTAGCCAGTGCCTACATGCCCTTGCTGGGACTAGCCAAACAACTACTCCCCATCACATAATGATTTAAGGTACTGATATGAGTCAGCCTTACTGGATGTTTGTCTGCATTTCAGACTTCAAAATTGGAGTTGGTTTTATTTTTTGGGTGCACAAACACCTAATGAACCAAAAGATAAGCAGGTGGTTTCTGCAGTGTGTGCTCAGAAGCAGGCTTGCACTAAAGATATGGTGCATCTGAACATGCTTTGCTTCAGCTCATGGCTGTGGGGGTATACTAGCCAGTGCTGGAGCCCAAGCAATTGCTGTTCCTGCTAGTTCAAAGGAGCTGAGCCTGTCTCTGCGCTTGCCCTGTTTGCAAAACAGCTGTACTTCTGTAAACATGCAGCCTTGCTGAAAAGAAACCAAT
This sequence comes from Pandion haliaetus, assembly GCA_013401275.1. NCBI lineage: Eukaryota > Metazoa > Chordata > Aves > Accipitriformes > Pandionidae > Pandion > Pandion haliaetus. Next base: position 11,227 of record VYZV01015945.1, on the reverse strand, counting down.
TAGCCAAATGTTTCCAAAACACCACTTCAGAAAAATAGTCATCCGTAAACTTGGCTGATTTGATCAGTCATTTCAGAGAGAGGTTTTCAAAGATAAACATAAAATGACTTTTTGATGACAGCTCCTTGCTTCCCCAATATAGATCAATGTATTTTCAAATGAAAATGGCTTTGTAACTTAAGATTAATAGAAGATCCATATAGACTTTGTGTTCTTTGAATAATATTTAACTTGGTTTTCCCCTGGCCATCTTAAAAAATTTTAGGGAGAGGGAGAAGGGACACCTCCAGCATCCTGGATTCATAATACACTGTATTTAAAAACAGCTAGATGGTTAGCAGACTTGCATATTGGATACTTAAGTGGTTATTGAATGAAAACCTGGCCCTTGAAACACCAACTGGAAGAAATGAAAGTCTCTCAGTGAGACAGTCCTGCTCACTGTCTTGTTAGATGTCCTACAAGCTGACTCAATCACACAAAGTGGAACAGCTTCATTAAGAAGTGCTTTTAAGTCTGTCTGGAAGCAAAGATGTCTCAGTGCTCTTGTGACTTTCATTCTCTGTTACTTTTACAGATGAAAACCTGAACATGCTGTCTTTATCACAGCTGGGCCTGAAAATAATTTTAATGAAAGGAATAATTTTTAATGTGCTGATGACGATGCTTATGTGGAAAAAAAAGTGAGTATGTATGGGGGGTGGTAAGGCCTCTGACAGAAACCATCTGGATCAGTTCATTAGCTATGAATGTTCCTTCTCTCTAATAACTGTTTATGCAGCCTATCCATACACCTTTTGTCTACCAACAGTAAAATCCCTCCACTCCTCTGGCCATATCAGTGTTTTCACCCACCCCTCAATTCTATTTACTTTTCCTTACCCACATGCAAATTTAACTTTTTTCTTCTTTCTAGACATCACTCCCTTCTATTTCTACATCCATCCCTTCCCTTGTCTGCATTCATCCACCAGATTTGTCCCCTGACCAGTCTCCAGCTGGGAAAGTTTGAGGCTTATTGACTTTAAGACATCAGACCTAATATATTAGTTTTGTCCCAGTGTCTCTTTCTCCTCTTCCTATTGCCTAGACACTTCAGGTCTATAATTGTGTAGCTGTGACTGTATCCCAAATAATGAGTTAACATACCTTTTTTTTTTGTTACAGGAATGCAAGTAATCAGATAGTGCAGTCCTGAATTACCGAAAAAATCTGCTGAGGAATCTTGACTAGAGCATTGTGTGCAAGAGGGAACACAGTCATTCCTGTCGCAAGGGATATTACTTGTTGTTTCTGTATATCACACCAGCCATTATAGTCTAAATTGCTTTATTTGCATTGTTATAAAGCTACTTAAAAACAGGCTTAGAATTTTCAGCATTCTGCTTGCTCCCCCAGGTGCCGGATTCATTTAGCATGACAATGCCTTTTTTTGCATGAAGCATAGTATGCTGTTAACTATAAATTGCCAAACATCATTATTACTTGGGTTAAAATGACACACAATTGCTGCTTGGGGCAGTGTTCTTTGTTGAAAACTGCAAGCTAGATATCATTTGAATGTTAATTTTTCATATTTTGGTAGATTTCAGGTATGCATGTCTTAGAGTGCACACACACCCCCCCCCCATTTCAGCTGCAAATGAAACACTCTGAAAAGCAAAGGGAGACTTATTCAGGGTGTTATGCATCATGTCCTGCTATCTTTTGCTAGATCAGAGCAAGGGTTTTGTTTTTTTTTTTCCCTAAAAGATAGGCTGCTAGGTCTCCCAGAAGTCCTGAATTCAGTGAAATTCTCACTTCATTATCACAGAACAAAAGAATGTTTTTTAGTATTTTTTAAAGTCTATCTGGCCGTAACATTTTCTGAATTTAAACCAGCTTAAGATTTGGCTTTGCATTTAGTAAAAATACAAACTACTTTTGTTCTTTTTGTTTAGTTCTAACACCCTTAGTTTTCCCAATTTCTTTTTATAATCTTTGCATAAAACTATACTGAAAAATTTACCTGTCCATGTGTGCACTCCTTGGAAATATTGCATGCATGTGAAATTCACATGCTGCTAATTCTGGAGTTGTACTGGTAACCACACTGATGTCTTGGCATTCTTTAGGCCTTTGGTTGCTATTAAAAAATTCTCATAAAAAAATAAGAAACTTGTTTGTCTTTTAATGTGTAGTTTGAAGAACTTGTTTTATCCTTCAGATGAGCTTTAGGAATGAGCCTGGCTTTTGGGGAGAAGGAGGGAAGGGATATCCGGACTCTCCTCTTCAGCCTGGCTTGGCCACCAGTTGCTGTTTGCAATAACTGGCTGGATCCACCGCAGGGTGGGGAATAGCTACAAAGTCCCTTTCTGGGACATCCTTGCTGTGTCTGGGTGAGAACAGCCTGGCTGGCTTGGAGGGAGGGAAACAGAGGAGAGCACCTCTCCTCCAAGAGTAGACTCTGTGCTATGTGAAGACAACGATAAAATATGGCTTGCCCACAGTCAGAGGACTAGTAAGCGGTCCAGATTCTTGAAGGCAGATGTCTACTGTTGTGGGGAACACAGGAGCCTGAAGTGTCCTGCCTCTAAATGTCCCCCACTCCCAAGAATCACTGGAGAACAAGGTACCTGGTTTGCATTAATGACACCAACTGACCAGCCTATGTCTCCAGGTTCAGTCTGTCACTGGCAAGACTGGAAAGGAAATTTTCTCCTTTTGTGATGTTGATTTCTCTGTCTTCAGAAGAAGCACCAGAGATTCCTCTGGAGGGAGAAATTAGAAGGGTGCTCTGAAAGAAACACAACCTCCCTTAAAAGCTTGAACCTCACACCACTGCCCAAACTGAGTGGCAGGGAAAGCCTCACCAGGCTGGTAGGGGTGATTCCCCCTCACAGGATATTTCTCACCCTGCTGGATTCACAGCCATTGCAAGGAACTCTGATTTCGGAAAGGCTTATGCTTGAAATGCTTTTAGCCAAAAGCCTTGGTGCTTCAATGTGGGACAGGGTCCCCATGTGAAGACCATGCCAGCATCCCTGCCACAGGATCTGACTCCACAGTGCTAAGCAGCAACACAACAGTCTCCTTGGTCTTCTGCCATGATGCTGGCACCTGACCATTTAGCAGGTGGCCTGTCACAGGCTTACAAAGAGTTACTGACCCCTGCTGCTAAGTAACAACTTCAGACTTTATGGGTATATTATCCTGATTATTTTATAGTACAGATGTTCAGTGACTCGTTCTTTTGTCTCTCCCTTGGCACAACAGTCACTCTCATTTCTCTCCAGCTGTAGAAAGTCCATGGCTTTTTAAATGCTAGATTCCAGGCAGCTCTTGAAGCTTACATTTCATTCATTATGAGGTCTACCACTTCACAGGGAAACAGCTTGTTTAGCTAGTTTAGCTGCCTAAACCATATTTGAATTACAAAGCAAGTCATTGCATTTCACAGATTTCCAACTGATCAACCTCATTCTAGAAACCTTCAGGAACATGGAAGAAAAGTTTCCACGCTCATTTACCTTTAGCATCACTTTTTAAAACTAATACCCATCTTAAATTTTTTGTGTCGCACTTCAAACCTAGTCCTAGCTGTATGATCAAGGAGGAAGGACAGTGTGCTGCCTCTGTTTCCACATCTCAGTCTTTTCTCTTCCAGGTTAAACAACCCCAGTGATAAGATTTGCTGAGTGAGGAGGGGGAATGAGTGTACAGATAAAGTAAAATGTTTTGACTAAAGTGACTGTTAACATATGATCTGCAAAACACTGAATTTGTAGGTCTAGTTCAAAGATACTTTCAGATATTAAGCTTTCAGTCTCCCAGGACCACAGTGTGCCCCCCACCCCCACCCCACCCATCATCCCTTTGCGCATTCTTGTTTATTTTGAGAAAGAAAAACCACAGTGCAATGCAAAGGCAGGAAATAACACAGTAGGACAGGATGTAGAAGGGGTCTCATGGCCCAGGTGGGGCAGGAAGAGGACGCACCACCAGTTCCATGACGCCACAATCAAGATCTGGGTTACCTTTTGATGCTCCTCTACACTCTACCACAGAAACCGCTTCCTCTGGAAAGCAGAGTGCAAAACAGGGAGTGGGGGGAGCAGTGCTGGTGTGGCACATGGCAGGGAGGAGAAGAGCGTGGAAAAGGAGAGCAGACGTTAGACCACAAGCCAAAGTGAAATGAGGTTAAGGCACCCTCCCTTCCTGCCCCCTCACCGCAGCCTGCTCTTGGGTCTGGGGGGGGGGGGTTGTTTTGGGAACAGCAGGAAAGATTGAACTATGTGTCATGTAGGCAGGGAAAAGGAGAAGAGAAAATACATTATAAAGTGTGGTGGGTGGTGGGGAGAAATCTTAGAAGCGTGTAAGATTTCTGAATTTGCTGATAGGCCTCTGCAGCCTGTTATACAGGCAGTGAATCCATGCAGTAAAATCCTTTCACTTCTCCTGACCCAAGAGAAGGGAGGAAGATGGGGCAGGCCAGAGATTCCTCTCATATCGGCAGGGAAGATGTTGCCATGGTCCATCTCTTGCACCCCCTCCCTATGCCAGCTCCGGCCCCCCTAATACCTACCTATGCACAGGAGATGAATTTGCATCTTTTCTAGGGGTTCTGTTGGAGAAAACACCCTGCCCAACATTTGCCACCTCTCATTAAACATGGCCCTGTACACAAAACAGCCTCTTTTCTTGCCCTCTTCTACAGTGTGAACAGGGAGTGGAGCACGGTCTCTATAAGGAGCAGGGCTTATCTACAGACTTGTTGAAGCGTAGTCGGATGTGGGAGTAGCTCTAATAGGACTTGAATTCTAGTGCTGTATTTATGGCAAATAGAAGCATTGCAAGCTGTTAAAAAATGGGGGAAAATAAAGAAACCCCACAGAAAACCCACGGTTCTTCCTTTTCCACAGGCTCCCGTGCAGTTCTTAGAAGTGGCCACAGGAGGGTCTCAGCCTGGAGCTCTTTCTAAAGCCAAACCATGGGGAGACCGAGTCACACAAACCCACAGGGAGGCACTCGCAGCTTGCAAACAGCAGTAGCTGTAGTGTCGAAGGGGAGATCCTGAGCTGTTCCTCCTCCTGTGAACACGCTGTCTCTGTCCGACACGGGCCTGGCTCAGAGAGGGCCCTTCTTATGGGAAAGAGGAGCTCAGTGGCTCAGTTACAATCCCTGCATGCTGTCGAGTCCCCTGCCTGCTCAGCATCAGTACAAAACTGGTACCATTGTAATCAAATCCAGTTTGATGCCTGGGGCTGGAGGAAGGGGTGGTGTTAGAGCTGGCATGAATTCAGTTCCTACCACAGACCCAGACAGCATCCTCTGAGACAGCCAAGACCCTGCTTCCTCGTACCTCATTCTTCAGAGGCTATATTAAGCAAGAGACTTGCAAGCCACATGTTTCACACTTTTATAGCTTTAATGGCTGCAGTACAGCTGGAAATGCTAAAAGATGGCAAACAGGAGCCATAATTCAATGCTGAGGTTGAACCTATCAGACCCCATGTTTTATCTCCTGAGCACCAGCAGGCAAGCATTTCTTTATCACATAGCCTCAACACACATTTTACCTATCTAATGTTTCACCCGCAGAACAAACTAGACAAGCATTGTCCTGGTTTCGGCTGGGATAGAGTTAATTGTCTTCCTAGCAGCTGGTATAGTGCTATGTTTTTGAGTTCGACATGAGAAGAATGTTGGTAACACTGATGTTTTCAGTTGTTGCTAAGTAATGTTTAGTCTAAAGTCAAGGATTTTTCAGCTTCTCAGGCCCAGCCAGCAAGAAGGCTGGAGGGGCACAAGGAATTTGGGAGGGGACACAACCAGGGCAGCTGACCCAAAGTGGCCAATGGGATATTCCATACCATGTGACATCATGTCTAGTATATAAACTGTGGGGAGTGGGGGGATTGCTGCTCAGGGACTAACAGGGCATCAGTCAGTGGGTGGTGAGCCATTGCATTGTGCATCACTTATATATTCCAATCCTTTCATTATTACTATTGTGATTCTATTAGTGTCATTATTATTATTTTCTTCCTTTCTGTCCTATTAAACTGTTCTTATCTCAACCCACAAGTTTTACTTTTTTTTCCCAATTCTCTCCCCCATCCCACTGCAGGGGAGGGGCGGGGGGAAGTGAGTGAGTGGCTGTGTGTGCTTAGTGGCTGGCTGGGGTTAAACCACAAGCATGAAGCAGGATCAGTACAAGGATGGAGCCTCATGCCTGAAGGTAACCCAGGTAAATTCTGCAGCCAAAGGAGTGGAGAGGCTAGCTAGAGTTAGTATCTCATCCTATGCCCATCATCAGATCACCACGGGGCTCTAATTTTCCATGAGGACAAAGAAGCATTTGGCCTCAACAAAGGAGCTAGCTTGGGCTTGAGGAGGCAACGGCCAAGGGCCAAAGTTACCGAGTTTAAGCATTTCACAATGCTTTAAAGGGGGAAGGATTTTTCAATGAGGTTAAATCTGAGGGATGACCTTCTCCCTGGACTCAGAACAGCTCACGTGCAGCTCTCTCCAAGGCACAGACACAGCTTGGCAGCCCCTTCCAACATCCTTGGGTTTATCAGCACATCAGACTGAAGAAGAGCTAACACTGTGGTAGGGTGGCTGTACCACTACCAGGCCTTAATGAGCCTGTAAGTCCAGCTGGAACATCTAGCTGTGCCCCACATGCCTTTGAGGAATATGGGAAGGCCTGTGGGAAGATGGGTACACCTGGGGATGTGCTGGAGGACACCCTCCACTTCCTTCCGTTCATGACTGCTAACCACAGCCTAACCCAAATTTTCCACAGCTTTGAAGCCTAGGGGTACATTGGCAATATAGTTTCTGTAAGATAAAGTGGCAGGAAACAGGGAGATGAAAAGGGTAGATGACAATTGAGTTTCCATGACAACTTGTTTCCTGCTTCGTTCTGAAACTGGAGCACAGAAAAAAAGCCTGCTAGTTAGAATGTGAGGGAAGAGGGTAAAAACAGGGAGTCTTGCCTGAGAAGGAACTTGGGTGTCAGAAGAACCTCTGTATTTGTCACCCAGAGGGAAAAGACTGCAGTATTATAAAGGGTTTTATTGACGGAAAGGATTACAGTAACTGTAATGAGGCAGCAGACCCCTCTATAGGACAGCAGAACCTTCCATAGGGCTGTCTATTGGGAAAAATATTAAGCCTTACATCCCCTTCCTCCACCAAGGAAGCAGGTAAGAGTCTGCTGGGCAACAGCACTTCCCAGTGCCAGGCTTTGGCATCAGAACTCAAGAGCAATTCAAGACCTGGAAAGAGAAAAAGGCAACATGAGCACTGTTTCTGCAAAGGGAGATACCCCACAAGCTCAGGTGACCTTGTGGCCCCTTGCAACAGTAAGAACAGGGCATGTCCTCCACTTTCCAGCACCAAACTCCCCTCTCATCTGCTGAGAAACTCCAGACTTGGACACCAGCCATACCATGGCCTCCAAAGGGACAACCCTCACAGACCCCAGGAGTTCCATCTCTCAAAGCCCCTCTTGCAAAGAAGAATGGGGTATTTCTCTCATATGAGAGAAATATGGGTAGGTTTCTGTAACACTCCTAGTTAAACTGCCTTTTAAATGATAAAAGCCAAAAAATACATGCATGAAACTAGAAAGCCATAAATCCTAGACCTGTCTCAATCTAGAGGACAACAGCTTAATTATATTTGGCCAAGACAAAGCTGGGAACTAGGACTCCTGGATTCACTATCTTTCTAGTTCTCTCCCAACTCCACAAAAGGACTGAAGTCATGTGAGCTGTGTTTGCCCCTTTTGTTACCCCACAGAACAGTACCTTGCAGTCTCTTCTAGAGCTCAGCCAACAAAATTGATGACAACAAGATGGAGGATGGTGTTGGCAAAGAGGAAATCAGCAAATGCCCGCTCTGGTGAAATGCCTTGGAACTCGCCTTTGTTCTGGGGGTTGATCTGGATACGGAGGCAAACTGCATAGCAGAGAAAGAATGATTAGTGATCACAAAAGGAAGCCATGATGGGAAGCACAGTCTTCCTGGGGCAGTCCACCCCAGTTTGGGTCACTGTTCTACCAGAGTAGCACAAGAAAAGTTAACTCTGTCTTTATGAGCAGGACGCTGGCAGGGGATTTGCACAGGGCTTTTATGCAGTCAGCTCTCCCATAGCACTACACTACCAGGGGTGGCCAAGTGAGTCCTGAGGGGAACAGGCTTATAACAAGATAGGACTCACATAGAAATGGGGATATTTCTCTGTCCTCCACTGGGTGTGTTGGGGAGGTCTGCACAGGAACAAGGTGGTTTTGAGGGATATTATGGGACAGCAACACCCTGAAGCAGTCATTGCTAGAGCTCAGGTTTCATCATGGGACGGTTGCTAAAGGGCACCAATACAAGACAGTAAAAAAGAGAGCTCCTTGACTGCCAGGGAAAAGCAAGAACACCCTAGGGCTGATAAAGAGCTGGGCTCTGTGGTGCATATGGGCAGGACCCCCACAGGTTAACAGCTGCTGTCCAGCATCCTGCTGTGGGGCAGCCTGGGCTGGCTGGGGCAGGAGCCTGGGGGCTCCTGGGAGCAGAACTGGGTGTTACAGGGGAAGGGAGGCGGTGCTGGAAGTTGCTATGGGGGACTCCCTGGCTACCGGGGTAGGTTTGAGGGCTGCTGTGGGTGACTCCCTTGGGGTGCTGGGGAACGCCTGGAGCTACTAAGGGAACCCTGTGGTTACTACAAGACATCTAGGCATTTCTAAGGCAACTCTCCATTTTCCGGGGGCCTCTGGGCGTTGCTGGGGGTTACGCGGTCGCTGCGGGAGGCTCAGGCTTTGCTACGGAGAGCGCGCGGGCGCGGCGGGGCACTGACCGCCGAGGATGAAGCTGCCGACGGCGGAGATGAAGCCGCTGAGGAAGGAGTTGAAGGGGAAGGTGCCGACGCCGAGGCAGTAGCCGAACTGGAGCACCCCGGTGAGCAGCACGTACAGAAGGTAGGCATCCAACACCTTGAGGCGGCTCGGCGTGCCGCTGCCGTACTCCGCCAAGAAGCGCCGCACCACCGAGCCCACCGAGCCCGCGGCTCCCGCGCCAGAATTCGCCGCGCCCAACATGGTCCCGCCGGCCATGCTGAGGTGGCCGGAAGCAGCTCAAGCAAGCGCTTCCGAAGCACTACGTAGCAGCGCCGGCACGCACCCAACCTGCCTCCAGGTCAATGAATGCTGCGCAGGCGCAATTGTCTTGCCCGCGAAAGGGCGGAACTGGGCCGTGCCACTGTACGCATGAGCGTGCACACGTGTCGCGAAGGGAGCGAGGCGGCC
>VYZV01015944.1:52857-74886 GCA_013401275.1 Pandion haliaetus | reverse complement strand
GAGTATAATTCTGGTTTTGGTTTCTGCAGCCAAAGATTTGGAGTAGAGTTGCAGTGGCTTTTTTGTACCTAGGATAAATTCCAGCTTTCCTTTGCAAAACATGCCTAATGAGACCCTGAGTAGGAATGCTGTGAGATGAGGGCAATGCTGTTCCCCTTTAAACCACAACTACAGTCTCCAGACTAGATACTGTCCACAGCAGCGATTATGCACCTTAGACCCAGGAAAGAAAGTCTTCTTTTGCCCTCACTATCTTTCTCTGTCCATTGGCAGAGAACTGTCCTCTATTAATACTGCATATGGTCTGTCCTCACCTTTCCTCCCCTAAGGTAGCAAGGAATTTTGGCTTTCCTGGTATGGAATTATATATTTTTTTATATATATGCATGTATGTACATGTAAATAATATATGCACCCCCATAAATATTACAAATTCAAGAGGTCTCACAAATACAGTATTAAATTGATAACCATAATGTATTATGTTTGCACCATTTCTTGCTATGCAGTTTATACAGTGTGTGTGTCAAAGGTATGCCTAGTAACAACATCTGTCCTGTGGAAGATCTCTCATACAACAGTTTCCTGTGTGATAAGAATGGCCGACTACTTTTGTTTTCTTTTACAGCTGTGGCAGCCTGTAAGAACATACTGGAGTGCCTGGCAAATTGACTTATAAAATATGAAGGAGTTCAGTGTATTACTATCTTTCACAGACTGCACTTGGCACTACGTTTTGGGTGTCTCATTCTAGTGACAGAGACAGTAAAAAGAACAGACAATGGAACACAACAGTCTCTAAATCTGTTGTGTGACATAATGAAAATGGGAAATGATGCAGCATAAACCTGAGTTATTCTCAGTACAGTCTTTGGATTGAGATTCTTCAATAGGATGATCCAGTGTTCCTCTGCTGTCGTAATTCAGACTAGCCACATACATGTAGTTTATGAGAGTTCTCTGGGTAGCACTGGTGACTGATGAATTCCCAGGGCTCCTGGCACATTTTGTCAAGGGATTGGGTTTAATAATGAATGCCTTTGTTCATTTCCAAAATCCAGCCCTGTTTCATTAAAGGATAAAGACTGCTTCTGGGAATGGTGGTTCACATCTGCTGCCACATTTAGAAACAATGCATCTTGCCAGAGTGATATGTCAAGACAAGGAATCAAACCTCTTTTTTTTTTTTTTAACCCCCTTGCTGATAAGAATCTAACTCATTTTTCAATCAAGTGAAAGTGGAGAATCAAGAAAATATTTGGGTCACATTGGCTGGATCCCATTGGAGACCATTGGAGACTCTCTTTATTTGCATGTTTGGGTTTAGGCTTTCCGAGTAACCATCTGCCCTCACCCTCTGTTCTCCTAGCCCTTTGCCAGCTCGTTTCTGGTGGAGAAACAGCAACAGAGTTCAAATATTGTCTCATTTGAGTCTGTAAGTTAGACACACATATACTGCCTCCTATAATTCTAAGCCTACTGCTTGTATTTGCATCTGTTAGAAAATGAATATGGGAAGCTTACTAATCAGGTAAGTCCCCAAATGGCTTCTCTTTATGTTTCTCCTATTAAATAGCTTTCCTCCATTTCTTAAATTAAGTGTTTCATATTTGGACGGTAGATCAAGCTGGCCATGCTGCCATAATTGGCATCTTAAAAAAGCAGTTTTTTATGAGAGCTCATATAGCTAATAGCAAACTGAATATGTTTGTGAATTGCCTAGCATGTTTCATCAGCATTTTCACTTGCCTTTCCTAGAAGTGTTATGCCAAATTTGTCTTGTCTTTTGTGGTTTTGGCTTCTAAATATCTTGTCAGCTCTGATGCTGTAAATTGCAAGTTTAGTATGATAGTTGGAGAGGAAGTAGCACTGCTTGAGTAGAAAAGGTGGTCATGGAAATGAAGAAAACCAATTCAAGTGGACACAGTGGGTGGCAAAACCTCAACAGGTGCAGGATGTGTTACCCTAGGAAACAGCTTTATGTTACAAGCTGTGCAGTATAATGCACTTCTTTCTGCTTTGACAACCTGTGCCTTCAGCCTCATGCTTAATAAAGCACCTAGCCCTATATTCTACTCCCTGTTGTGTCTTGCTGCTTAATTATACAGTATCTATTTGATATTTGATCATATTTTTCTGCAGGAACAGTTTTGAAAATAATTACTCAACATGAGCACGGAATTATTTTAGGGTGGTTTACAGTGACAATTTCCTGACTGACATTTCTGCAGAGGGAGAGGCACAGTGAATTGTCAATTCATTAAGAAAACTGTATTTGGAGAGGTTGTGTGGATGGATGGAAGAGTGTTTTCCAAGTGCGAATTTGAGCTTTCCTCTTTAAAAAGAAGAGAAAAATGCCGGGATAAAAATGAGTTAGAGGCTCAGGATCCTTTTCTGACCAATTATTATTAAACGTGAAGAATGCTAACTAGCAAAGCCCAGATATCTGAGAAGCACGATGTTTGACATATGTATTTTGCTTCCTTTTTCTTTGTGCTGTTGTAGCTGTCACAAGGTCCAAAGAAGGCAGAGACTATTGTGTCTTCTGTGGCAGAAGTAGATGCTCTTTGCAGGTGGAAGAGCCACCCAAAAGCCCCAAGGCCTCGTGCTTCCATTCTGAGGGCAGACAAGCTGAGGGCTGCGCTGTTTCCTCAGACCTAGCACTCATTTTGTCTGTTGCTGCTGTATTGTTTTCATTTCCTTTGGTCTCTATTTGCCAGTGTTGAAGCCCAGTTTCAGACACTGCCACTAGATTGTAGTGCCTCTGCTTTTCTTTCAGGTTTCTGTTTTTTTAAGGTAGGCGAGGGTGCAAAGAGAGTGATGGTGACAACACGAAGGGCTGTGAGAGTGATTCCAAATGTAGTGCTTGCTTCTCCTGAAAAAGCCATTGGACACCTGTAAATAGTAGTAAAAAAGCAATTAGAAAAAAGATACCTCTTTTCTCTAAAGGCACCCCTGACTAGTATGGATGTTCTAATTTTATTTTTTTGTCATCTAAATGACAAACACCAAAAGTGTTTTTTCCTCCAATTTTTGAGAGATTTTTGCTTTTGCAATAGAAGACTAGGATTTCCCAAGAAATATATTTCTTGGGATTTTGTAAATGTAAATTTTTAAGCATGTTTTGCCTTACTGCAGCATTCAGTAATGAAAATATTGATCTTATTAACTGTGCTAATCAGAGCTGAACAAAATACCTCCAGCAACAGCTAGTGAATATGCAATGGAATAACAATTCCGAAATTGCTTTGCCAGTGTTTACAGGAGATGAATATTGTCAGGGATAAGTCTGCTGTCAGGAACATCGTGAGAAGAAAGCATGGTAAATATTTGCACACTCTAAATTTTAAATTCATATTTTGGTATTAAAAGTTTCCCACGTAAAATCAAATAATATATTTTTGGATTTCAACTGATCTGCTTAATAGGAGAAACAGAATTGAAGGTTTGCTATGCAAGTTCAAATCAGGGTAATCCCTGCTTGCTATAGCCTGTGAGTTGTGCGTTTACAAACTGTCTAGAGAAGGAGGTAAGCCTTGGATAGTTTGGAACTACGAAGTGGCAATATTTGTAAAGAAATTACTTGCTCTCTTCTGGCAAAGACTCTGTGTACAGCATATGATGTTAAATGTTGAGCATGCACTGAGTTTACAGGAGACATGTTTTAATATATATTAAAATAGTGGGTTTAGTATACAGGGAAAGATGATTACATAAAACACTTTGTGGAAAGGCTGAAGAAGATTTAAATTACTAATAGTGTGAGATTCCACTGAGTTTTGAAGTAGTAAGTCACGTTTGCTTTTGAGTAACAGTTGTTTAATACACTTGTCTTTTAGCAGGTGGCAAAAAAGGTCAATGAAGAGAGATTCTTGGCCCCTTGCTTTTAGACATGCCCAGCAATGTAAGTATTGAGACTTCATTCTGAGTTAATAAATGTTGTTCTACTACCCTCTTTTACATTTCAAGTCTGATTCTGGCATGTGTTCCTGCAATAGAGCTAACAGTTACCACTATTGTAATGAACCGTTTCATTACTAAAGTGTTGCAGCCATTTTAAGCAGCATGAACAGTACTTATATGATTAATTAATTAGTGTATTAATTAGTTATATTTAGTTCTAATTGCTTAGTTAATGTTTGTAAAGTGTTTTTCAAATGTAAAATTATAACTATGTGTTAGGGATTTTAATTGATACTATGAATCCCTGAAGTTTTTTTGTTTTGCATATGTAGAAAAGAGTTGGGTTTAGACCTATTATAACATATGGGGCCAGAATGAAAGATACCAAATTTATGATGCTGTAGTGGCCAAAAGCAGGCAGAGTTAAATCCAAAGTCTGGCCTGTGCTTTTTAAAATGAGGTAATATGCCATGTTTTTGTTGGAGAAGCACTGACTGTTGGGTAACAAGAATGAAACTTCTTAATTAATAACATCAAGTTTTGTGTGATTTTTTTTTTTTTCGAATAAGGAATTAGCTAATCTTTTTCATCTTTTTTTTTTTTTTTAATGCTTACTTCCTTGGCCTATGTTATGCTGGTGATTTATGTTCCAATATCTCAGTTCTTCATGTACTTTCCAACGCCAGTTCTGCAACTCAGAAATGGAGTTCATTCATAATGGCTTCATTTTTAGGCAGCAATCCCACAAAGTCTCTGGCATATGGGAATGTTGATGGAATACTCACATGCATAAAATTAAGCTTGTGTTTAACTAATTGTAGGATCAGAGCTTTAGTCACTAGTGGAAATGTATATCTGATTTCCTCCTGGAATTAGCATAACAGATAGGGAAACATATATTGCTAGTGGGAGAGTTGGAGAGAGGGTGGTGATCAGAGAACAGGGACAAATCCCTGCCCCTCAAGTGTTTGTTGAAGCTGACAATTCTTGCAAAACGAGAGGCTTGAACTTCAGGATTACTTTTTTGCTTAGTATTTGTAATTATTCTAAAAAGAAAAACACAAAAAAATCACAATAAGGTAGGATGGTTGGCTACAATAGATCAAAAGCTTGTGTTCCCTAGCTAGTTGTCTCTCTCTTATGAGATTCCTTCTACCATGTTTAGAGCTAATGACAGCAACAAAAGCTGCTATGAGAGTCAGCTCTACTGTGCTCCTGCTTTTGGCATTGAAAACAATAGCAGTCGTACTCTCAGCTCTGACCTCTGGATGCTCCAAATTCTGTTTTCATGGAATATTATGTTCATACACATTGTTTTCATTATGATGATACTCATAAGAGTATTGCTGCTGTATATGTTTATTATGTATGTGAAGTCCTGACCTATATCTGGATATGTATCTTAGTACCACGCTGTGCTTAGTTTTTAGCTGCTCTATAGCTTTCCTATATTTCTTCCCTGTTCTCATGCAATGGTCAGGTGTGGCCTTGTGTAAAGCCGAGTTAATTGCTGCAGTGTTGTTCTGCCTATTCCTTAGAGGAATTTCTTGTCTGCTTTACATCCTATGTCCTCTGTGGTTGTCTTAGCTGAGTGCTGGGCCTGGATATTTACCAGTACGATTCAGAAACTTCCCGGACTCTGTATTGGCCCCCTCTGATTATATTTTCTTAGTAAACTCAGAATAGGTGTGTTCCAACTCCTCTACAATTGTGTATTTTCTATAATCTTTCCCAAAGACCTTTGTTTACTTTAAAGAACAAGCAAATCATTTGTCCATGAGGGTTTGGGGCTTGAAAGAGCAAGCAGAGATGGGTAGCAGAAAGGCAGCAGTTGTTGCAGCAGTTTCCAACCTTCTTCTGGAGAGGGCCGCAGGGAACATTTGAGAGCTGCGTTGGCTGGGAACTTCTGGCTCCCTGTTGCCAGTGAGGTTTATCTTCCAGAGGCTTTTGCTTCTATCAACTCTAACAGAGAGCTTCTGTTGGCTGTTTCTTGATTAGAAAGTTCTACAGCTGTTGTCTCCAACAGCTGCCCAGGGAAGGTCAAGCACCATTCAGCTGGCTATATAACAGCACAGCTCCCAGCCTGTAGCTAGCAGAGAGGCAACAGTTGTAGCAGCAGTTAGCAGGGCTGCCGAGTGGCCCAGAAATTCTATTCAAGACAGCATGGGACTGCTTAAAACTGTCCAGTGATAGTGTCAGTGTACCACAGGGCATGATCTACAGCATGAGCTAGAGTGACTTGGCATATCGGAGGCCTCAGCCCAGACAGGAGACCAGTGAGAGGGAGCTGCCATCCAGATCTTGAGCTACAGAGAGCTTCTGGTGCCTCTCCGTGGCTGAGCAATACAAGTTGCAGTGAGATTCCTGTTTGATATAAGGAAAAAGATTTTTCACCATGAAGGTGGTCAAGCCCTGGAACATGTATCTAGAGGGTGGAATACCCACCCTTGGAGATATTCAATGCTTGGCTAGACAAAGCCATGAGTAAACTGGTCTGGGTAGCCCTACTTTGAACGGTAGATTGGACTACAAAGGTCTTTCCTGACCTAAATTATTCTGTGTTTCTGTGTTTTTATTAGAAACGTGCTAGCTGCACAGAGCCTGTGAATGTTGGCTTTGTGATTGTTTATATTTGACTACTTCAAATGAAAATCTAAAGAATGATACCTATATGGGACAGCAAGGAGCTTCATTTACTGATTTCATTATTCAAAGTGGTTCTTTATCCTTTCTCCTCCCACCACTCAAAAGGCTTTCGAATTTCTCAGTTTAGCACAGAAATTAAAGGTGACTCTCTGATCACTTTTCATGAAATGACCCTGTCAGCTTTGAAGTGATATTGATTTAAGTTTGTAGAGGGAGGGGGAACATTGCAATCCATCTGATGTGGCAGGCTCAATAGACTCACAGGGATATGATTATAATTATCATTGCCATTAAACACTAATTAGTACTGTTAATTAGTTGAGCACTAGAATAAGCTTGTCTTGTTCTGCTGTTGTGTTGTTTATTTATTTATTTAGGGGAAATAGGGAAGGTAAATTAATCTTAGGAAAATTTAATTTGGGCCCTCTTACAAGAAGAGTAGCTCTTGATGCTGTTACTGCTTGTCTCTATTTTATGAAACCCTACAACTTACCTTGTAGAATAGTTGGCGAAGAGCAGCAGCTCAGCTGTGTATATTTATCCTCCTGAGGAGTAGCAAGGGTTTGCCTTTGACTTCAGTGGCAGCAGAAACAGGGCCCAAATGTCAGAAATGTACTTGCCTGTCTCAGAAACAAAAGAAGTGACAGGTCTGGAATATGATTTCATTTTCTGATTAATCTGCAGTGATTACGTTGAGCTTTTTTTCTGTGTGTCATGTCAAGAAGCTCTCTCAGTGAGACAGTGCTTTTGGTGCTTGAAGGGCGAGTTTGTAGAAACATTTAATTTCCTCTTATGGAGATTTGTGCTTTGAAACAGTAGTTGGCAAGAGATGATAATGACCCATGGTGCCCTGAATTGCCAGAATTGGGGAAAACTGAAGTGAGTAGCTTTGCTCTGTATCTGTGAGAAAGAAATTGTAGCTGATTCTCTTGCTTTCAGTCTTATGGTTTGGGGTACACAATTTTCAAAAACTCAGGCAAAATTCAGAGGTTTGTGAATTGGTATGGGAACCACTCCAAGTAATTTCAGAAAGGTACGAGGATGGAAACATGAAAACCTTCTCCTGTGGAAACATGTGTGCTAGTCCAAAGACAGGGTTATCTGGGGGAAGAATTGTTTTACAGGCATGCATATATAGCCGTTGTTTGAAAGATGTATTCAAACCAGGCGGGGGAAGGTCTATAATGCCTCCACAAAATAAAGTCATGTAGCTTCAGCTGTGAGTAGCCTTTCTCACTTACCTGTCATTTTCCTCTGAAAAGAGAGTGTCTTTGCTGGGTAGAGGGTTTAGACTGTTGCTTCTCTGAACCAGGATTATCTCTTGTCTTTTGTAGGTTCTTCATCTCAAGTATGGGCATCCTATAGGTGTCTGGAGCCACTGCCATGCAAATACTAATGACCAAAAGTGGAAAAAACCAATGATCACGTCTGAGATGCTGTAGCAGCTAAATGACTCTAGAAGGGGAAGAAATATGCACTAATGAGAGGAAAATTATGTGTCTTTGTGTAAATAAAGTGTCAAATATCATTTGGTATATAATTTCCAGAGTTTCTCTTTTAAAATCTTTTTTGAAGTTGCCTTTTCAATTTTAATTACTTAAATTTGTTATTTGAACTTTATTTTTTCTCATTTGTACTGTAAACACTTTTTATCCACTCAAGGTTTTCTCTCTCTTTTTCCAGGTCACTTGATCCTGAATCCATCTTCATCCTCTGTTTTTAATTAAATTTTCCATTTGTTCATGCAAGTTTGCTTTTTCCTTTTTTTTTTTTTTTAATTTGTATGTTTTTTCCTGAGTTTCCAGACATGCAGGCCCAGCTTTTGAGTATATTGGCTTTTTCTTTTACTTTACAAAATAGAAGTTCTCTGTCTTTTTGACCGTACTGCAATCAGATGTATAACAAGCATCTAACAATATATAGTAAGGTTTTGATAAGCTATTGTATAGCACTGAGTAATTGATTATCAGAACAGGTACATGATGAATCATTAGCTGTACATTGAGAACTCTATACAATAATAATCTATGAGCATCTTGTTTTTCCATGGGGTGGAGAGAGCCCATGAGATATATTCAAATTTCATATACTCAGATCTCTCTTCCAGAATGCAGGTGGGATCTGATCCAAACACTGGAGACCTGAAATCTCGAGTACCAACTTCTGCTTCTTGTTCTGGACTCAACTGAAAGCTCTTCTGAGAAACAGCTCCCTTTTCTGAAGAAGAAATCTGCTGAATGCCATACCTCACCATTTTTACAGGAACAACAAAACATGCTTTCTTTGATTTTTAGGATTGCCATAAAAGCAGATGTGAGAGCAGAGTCACAAATTAAGACAGCAATTAGAAACTGAAAACAAAATATGCATTAGCAGGTTTCCCCCTTTGAGAAAGTTTGAGCTGCATGTGACAGATCCTAGTCATGTTGCTCTGTATGTCATTGGTGCTGTTGCTATGGGTATACTGTAAGAGGCAAAATACAATGGAATGTGCAAGTACCATTTGGGCTATAACTCTGAGTGACGATGTGATGAGATGAAGGTAGAGCATTAGCTGTACATGTCAATGGTCTTGCTTTGATTGCTTTGTGTCATCGTCATCCTAAAATTACAGGAAAAACAACATTTTGGGGGTGAGTAGTATTAATGTATTTTACAGTGTGATTGATTTAACAGAACGTACTGCAATACAATCTAACTCGCAACAGCAGAAACTGAAACCGGAGAAGAGCATTTCATTTCCGTCAGACAGAAGCAGTGATTTCCAAGACTTCCTGAGTTCCTGCGCCTTGATTTGGTAACTTTTTGTTGATTTGACTGTGGGCTATGATTTGCAATAGCAAAGTAGGTAAGTCTTGTAATGGCAAATTCATTAAGGGATAATTTTGGTTCCCACTGAAGCCTTTGACAAATGCCCTCTTGATGCTAGTGGGAACATTAGTGAAGTGTATACCTCTAATTTGAAGCATTTAAATTATGAACAAAAGCCCCTCTGAGTATTCTTTAAAGTAAAGAACTTTCAACAATGAATACTCATTTCCTTTTCTGCCCCCATTGTCATCGGCTCTGTTGGTGGGAAGGGATTACAACCTGTCTCCAGTAACCACGGCCAGCCTCAAGCACCTTCCTCTTGGCCCTGCAGAGCACAGGCTTGCTACAGTCAAAGCTGCCGGCCGGAGTCTGTGCTTTCAGGTGAGGGCTCTGTGGTACCTCACTATTTACAGCTGGAAGTTAGTCCTGTGGAGGAAAACTGTTGTGGATTTTTTCTGAGAAAAGAATAGAGAGTTTTCAAAGAGGGGAGGCTTTTGCAAATGCTGGCTGATTGAGTCAGAAATCTGGCTAGCTGCTCAGGCTTGCTAATGTACCCATTCCTTGCTTTTAATCCTGTGATATGCCATGAATCATTAATGAGCTCAGAGGAGAGCTGTACCCTCCATAAACAAAAATAGCGCTTCTGCCCTTATTTTTATATCAGTATGTGAAATATCCTCACCTTTCTTTGTCCTCTCCTGTTTCTCCATATTTTGATTTCTTTCCTGTAATCCAGTTTCCTTATGCATCTTTTCATGCATCCTGCTCATAGAAAACTCATCAGGCTTACTAGGTATGAAAATGCTAATACCTTCTAGGAGTTTTGTAATTTCTTCTGCTGTAATGGATAGCCACATGCAAAACAATGAGAAACATAAGGATATTGAAACCACCTTTGTGTAATGATCAAGTAAATCATGAAGCTGGGAGTTTCTAAGGAGCCTAAAGGACTCCTTCATAAAACAGGATGTTGCTTCCTAATATAAGTTAGCTGACCCCCCCAAAAACCCCAACCCCCTCAAAAAAAGAAGTCAAAAGTCAACCTTTATTGGGGGAGCCCTTGGAAGATCTTATACTCATTTTTCAGTTCATTTTTTTGTCTTAAAATTCCTTTCAGTGCCTCCTGTTCTGCTTTTTGGCATATTTAGAAGCATCCTGCTCTAAGCAGTTTTGCAGTAGCAATACAATTCAGAAATGAACGTATAGCAGGGTTGATCCGGCGGGAGGCTCCACTCAGACGATGGCTAACATACATGTTGACGTAGACTACCTCAGAAAAAATGAGTGTGGTTGCTATGGACGAGAATGTGAATCATTTTTTATACTAAGGCCTAGGAAGTAGAGTACTTACTTACCCAACAAATTTAATAAAAAAAAACCTACCCAAAACCTTACTCCACTATCTTGAGAGTTAAAACCATGTCTCTTTCCTTGGAGAATGCCCCCAGAGCTCCCTGACTGGACAGGAAAGGGAGCGAGGATGGCTCCTGTCTTCATGGTCCAAGTCACTGGCTTTAAACAAAGGCAGAAAATTATATATAATATAGAAAAAAGTATATTTTATACAGAAAAGTGTATTTTGTATTGTTTGGTGTATTTTGACACCAAAAGCAGGCTCAGAGGTGTGGACAGAGTGTATTTTCCTTACTGCTTTTAAGAGCCCAATATGGGGAAAAGTTAGAAATATTCTGGTACTGAGTGTGCCGTACCTGACAGCTTACTGCTTAGCATGTAATTTCTGTGGGTCACTCCTGAGATGCGGGGCTTCCAGGCTGCTCCAGGGCTCAGCTGCCTCAGGAGTGAGGTGTCCCAGCTCCTTGTCTATAGGCGGGAAAGTCTGTTATTAGCTCTGGCCCTTTTGTCCTCTTCCTTCCTTTAAACCTCCTTGAAAATTCTGGATCTAGTCCCTGTCTGTAAAAAGAGAACAGAATACTTTTGTTGTCTTTTTATTAGATAGTAAGAATAAAATCTCTAGCTGAAGGAGTTAGCAACATTGCCTAGATGTAAATGAAGAGCAAAACGAAAAAATCACCAGCACCAAAATCAAATAAATATGTGTATTTCTTTAATATACTGTCAGTACATTGAATTAAACTTAGCAGTTTAAGTTACCTTAAGCAGTCCAAGCTTTGTGCTTTGGATGGCAAGGTGAGTGAGACCACATAGAAATTTAAGATGAGCAGAAAACAGTTTGTTTGTGGATTGTCACTTTGCTCTGAGAGAAATGTCTCCTTGTTTCTTTTTGGCTATGATAACTAACCTTAAGTCTCCACAGAGAACTGTATAATGATGAGCTATGGCACCTGAGAGCTCAGTGTTTCTGCCCTCTTGGTCTCTCTTTTCAGAAATGAGACTTCAGTTCTTGAGGAAGAAGAAAGGAGTGAAAAGGCCAGCCTCTCAGGGAATTCTGTCATGGTATTAGAGCAAACAATGCCTGTATCCTTTCACCGATGACACGAACTGGTTCATCCACATCTAAAAGGATGTGAAGGAGAAAAACAGAGCCTATCCTTTATATATCTTGATTGAACAAAACCTATATTCTGGGCCTTGCTGTTGTTTGAATGATTCAGACATAATTATAGAGGCCTCATGAAAATCTCTTTATTTACTACTTTCAGTAAAAAAAATGGTTATGCTTTGAGACTGTCTGGGACTGCGCATTTAAGTGTGAGAGAAGAAAGAGGAGCATGAAAGCAAGTTGGTTTGTGGATTCTGCATGCCTCTACTGAGACAAGGACGATGAAGTGTGATTCTCATTTTAAATTGGCTCAGTGCTGGCACTTTTGTTCCAGGTGAATTTGAATGAGACTTTCACAGAACTCGTTCTTCTAAATAGACTGGCAGGCATTTAGTTCAGAGTAGAGTTGGGTCTGGGCTGGAATATTCTGCCACCTGCCCTGTTCATTTTTGCCCCATGTAGACTGCCTTGGCCAAAGCTCTGGTTTCCGTTCTTACTGTTCCTGGCATTGCTGGGGCTGATAGCCAGGCAGAAGGAGAGGGTTATATTTTGTTAGATGTTTTTCTCTGGAATGTCTGTTAACAAGCCACCTTTATTTAAACGTAAAATCTAGGTAGCTGTAGCTGATTTAAGACCACATCTCTGTGGAAAAGGCAGCTTAGGGGAAAAAACTAGATAGCCTTATTCCTCTGTTCTGTCTGAAAAGAAGAGTCTGCCTGGTCTTAAAACTCTTTGGAATAAAGATTTCCATTACTCAGAGATAATAAACATTGTCAATTAAGTAGCAGAAGTAGAGAGGGTACCAGTTGTTTGCCTCAGGAGTTAATAGATGGGTTAGTAGCATGGGCACAGACTAGCTGTAAGGGTTTTAGTCATGTGATCTAGAATATTGACACTTCTAAAACAAAGCACCAGCTTTATTGTTTGATTTCAGAATATATAAAAACAGAGAAAATAGGAGAAGTTTTGAGATTGTCCTGATATAACTCCAGCTATCTCATCTCTTGCAAATACTTCCCAAGCCGTTTTCAAGACTTCTGATGAAAGAAACACTGCAACTTCCTTGGAAATTTATTCCAGCATTTAATTTTTTATACAGTCAATGTTTTTCTTATTTCTTGCAGCAATTCAAGCCCATTTTTGCTCATCCTGTCTGCCACAGATAAGCAGCATCCTCTTTACAATAACTTATGTTTTGAAGAATATGGTCATGTCCTCTAGGCTTCTCTTCTGCAACTTAAACAACCTCAATTCATTTCTCATAGGTCATAGCTTTTAGGACCACTAGTAATTTTTGTTTGTCTCTCTGGGAACATCTTTAGCTGATCCATCTCATGAAGCAATTTCCAAAACTTGACCCACTATTACCAGCTGAGGAATTATTAATGTCCCATTTTAAAGCTTTTCTTCATATGTCTTAAACGCAAATGTCCAACATACAAGAGTCACTTGTTTCTTAATAGGATGATTTGTCTTTACATAGGTCTCATTCTCATCTTCAATAGTTGGAGAACTTATTTTCTTGCTTCTTAAATGTGAACTGTCATTAATTATTGCTCCACATAGTTGGTGATCCCTTGTGAATGCTTTTGGAAATACACTTTTAATCTTCAGGTTTTGATGTTGGTGACTTCTGTAACATGACGAGGAATGAAAAAAAAATCTTTTTAACTATGTTTCTCACTTTTTCATTTTCATCTAACACTATTCTGTAATGATATAGGCAATGCAGCCATTCCCCAAAAATGTTTTCTATACCATTCTTTACCTTTCTGTACTTCTTTCAGGCCTTGCCAAGTCTTCTCACATCCAAAGAAAGCACTCCTTTTCTGGTCAGTCTCTCATCATGTTTGAAGCATTTTCTGATAATTTTCACTTTTCTTCTTTGAGCCCACTAGTATGGCAATGTCCTAGACTTACCATCACGGTGGACGTGTCTCCAGATGTAATCAAATCATAGATTAGTATTAATATGCATCATGTGTCTGGTGATATGGGATGGAGAAGTTTTTATATTCATCCTTGTAGAATATGATGCATACTGGAATTCTGGTGTTAGCCACAAACACAGTTGTCATACTTTGAATAGGTTTTTTTGTTATTTTAGTTTATTTATATTTAATCCTCCCCTGTCTCTTTTCCAGCATTCTCCCTTGAAATGAATAGGTGATCATTATGAGCTTTATAAATTTTTAATTAGGTCTTACAGACTAGATAAGTGTGTTTTCCAATTATTAAAAAACCAAACTTTTTTCTTGACTTCTGGAACAACAATGGTAAAGGAGGTGTTACCCAGGCAGTAATACATTCACTGAAATATAAGGCCAGGTACATTCAGTTTTTAATAAACTCTCTAGTCTGAACAGGGCTTTATCAGTCCATAGTTGGAGAGAACTCATGTTGAACAGATCTGCTTGTATCGATAGTAAAGGAGCTGGCTACTTCTATGACCCTAAGCTTTACTTTGAAATCTCTGTAGGTCAAGATATGAATACACAAGGGGACACGGCTGCGGCTGAGGTAGATATGGGCTTGATTCCCTGCTATGCAGCATCCTGTTATTTATTCCATCTGTTAACAGTGTAGCGCAGTTTCTCACACACTTGGCAGGAGTTGCTTTAGAGATAGAAAGAGTGGGTAGTGAAGAGCTGTGCAGAACCCTTAAATCAGTATGAATGCAATACCCTGATTGTAGAGGTTGGCCAAAGGACCACAATTTCTTTGTTTTGAGTGCTGAGTTGACATTTCCAAAGAAGGAGAGAAAAATAATTTCTGATGAAGTATTCTGGTTATTTTCTTTAAGTAAGAGAACTTAGTGATTTAACATGGAATTATTCTGTAGATCCACTGAAATTTTTGAATCAAAATTGTTGTGTGTTTTTTCTTCCCACTTACAGGGCATACATTCTGTTTCCCAAATGTCTCCACCTTTTACAAAACTGGCAAGTCATTTTACTTCTGTGCCTGAACGTGTGTCTTCAGGTAGCTTTTGATAGACCCTGCACATTCTTTATATTTCTCCTGTGGTGTATAGCTTCACCAGAAGCTTTACTATCTTGTGTGTGATGTTGTGTTCGTTACAGTGGGATGCATAAAGAGCTTTCTTGAAGCTCCTGTTTGGGAAGAGAATTAGAGGAGGGCAGCAGCCATCTCCTTGCCACTTCCAGATGTGCGGACACAAAAAAAGAATGACCTGTCGGGCTGCCCCCCTTCTTTGGCTTATTCGGAGTAGATGACAGTCAAGGCAAGTGCTCACGTCAAATGACATGCTAAGTCCCTTATGTATCACAATGCAGATTTCCCCTTATTTTAAGGCTTGTGTTACACATTGTGAGCTGGATGGTAATTTTATTAAGTGCTCAGACGTGTGTTGCTCACTTCCTCTGATTTCATTAGACAGCTCTATGACTATAATTTCCATTGGCCCTCTTATTCAGACACATGCCTTTACCTGTCATTGGGGTATAGCTTACTAGTATTGCAAATTTTGACTTACTAAAGTTCATGTTGCCACAGAAACACTTTTACTTTCAAATTTATTTATATTTCCTTTGGGGCAACTGACTTTTCTGTATTTTTCATCATGCCTCTTATTTCATTTATAAATGAATTTCATAGCTAGGTGCAGTACCCCACTGTGCACAATTATTGCACCAATATAAAATCTAAACATCACAAAGTCATTCCCAAAATTTAGGCAGTTACTGGTACTGTCGCAAGAAAATCAACAAAAAAAGTCCTCTTTTTTGTCTTAAACTGGGTCATTTACCTGATGTTTAAAATATTGGCTTTAATATTTCTTTGTACCTCATTAGAGAGTTAAATAATCCATGAGACACTGTGTATTAAAAATAAATTCAAAATATTACAATACTACTTTTAAAAAAGCCTCACAAATCTACCTTGTACCCCAAGCTGATACCTAATATGTTGGTTAACAGCCAAATTAATGGAATATTCATCTGCACTCTCATGGAGCTATGTCTTACAGTCTAATTAAAGGTAAAAATCAGGACAACCAGAGTTGTCTTTTGTAAATTAAAAGTCCTCTTTTATGTGCTGCAGAGGTGTCAGCACTATTATAAGGACTAATTAGACATTTTACAACATCCTGGTACCAGGGAGGAAGTAGTATTGTATGTAGTTTAAAGATTATTGAGTGTCTTTAGCACATTGGGGTTAGATTTAAGGATGCCTTCAGTGCTTACCTGCTGTTGCAAGAGGAAGTACTTTATTGTCTCATAAGAAGAAATTGGGCTTTTTGAAGAATTAAATGCTTGTCTGCAACGGCAAGCTTCCACTTCTGAAAGCCACTAAAAAGAGCAAGCAAATTGTTGTAAATGTAGCGGACTCCGTTTGCTCATGTCTACTTACAAATCTCAGCCACACAGTATAAACTTAAACTCATCCATTGTCTGTAGATAGCATTTCATATCAATTTACTCTATGAAATACATTCAAGAATTTCTATTGCTCACCCCCCTCCCCCAGCATACGCCCAGATAACTCTTCTTTGTTTTCCTTAACAAATGTAATTAGCAGAAAGACTGGTCCAATGCTGTGTGCCTTTTCCCAATAAAATTAGATTATCCCATTCATGCATATACTATGCTACATTTCATTTGAGATCTCATGATTTACAAACTGGACACATGCTTACTTTGTATGGTAGGAAAGCTGGGCACCAACTTGTTTTCATACTTTATTTTTTAATGCTTACCTTGTTGTCACTCAGAACTTGATTATAATCGTAGTCTTGCCTGATGCTTCAATTTTTGCTCTTGTATTCTGCCTGGTTTTATGTGCATTCACATCCTGAGTGTGAAAGTCCTTGAGTTTTTTTTCTTGTTAATGCTTTAAGTGCCTAACTAGAAAAAAGAAAAAAAAACCCCAAACAACAAATACAAATATGCATACACTCACTTTTTCTTTATCTTTAATAATGGAAAATCATGACAAAAATTATGTTAAATGTAGTACCTATTATGCTTGTAAAAAAATAAGCATTGCCCTCCATGAACAAAATTTGTAGTTAGATCATAGATTTATCTGAAGCTTTTAGCATTTATGAGTAGATCTTCAGATGAGGCATTATGAAGATGTTAATCACTGTCAGCTCTAAAGATTCACTTGAAAAATTTCATTTAGTATGTGAACTTGTTGCAAAAATGTATCTTCTGATTAACTGTCTAAACTGCAAGGAAAGGAGAAAGTTCTTCCTGACTAGTGTGAGAGCAATGAATGTTTAATAGACTAACAACTGTTTTGAAAAAAAATCCAACACCCAAACATAACAGGCACTTTTGAAACTAAATTTTCAACGTGGTGTTTAGGGATTTAACCATGCAGCACACATTAGTGTTAATGGGAAATTGTCCAGTCAAATCTCTACGCATTACACTGCAAATGTACTCCTTAGTGTTTAAAGCTGGCCTGTTAACACTCATTATGAAACTGCACTCAAGGAGGGCAGATGAAGAAATATGGCACCTGAACATCTATCACACAACAGTATAGTCCCCCATTCACCCCCCAGAGGTTTGGTTGGTTTTTTTTTGTTTTGTTTTCTTATTTTAACAGAAGTTCTGCAGGAAGACTGTATCAGGATCTTCTTTGCTATGGAAAAGCATTTTCCCAGACTGAAAAATAACTGGGTTTCCTGGGGGCCCAGCTGAACTGCTGTTGGCATGGAATCTGTGAAGGGGTTATAAATACACCAATAAGTTTTTTCTTTGTCTTTTCCTCTTTCATTTATTTTCTTTTCTTTTTAAATATAAATATAAGGCCAGCTATCCTTATGCTGATTCTGGACCTGATTCAGCTCCAGTAGAACTTACAGGTGAGTGACGGTAATGTAATGGAGAAAGCCACACATAAATTTCCCAACAACATTTTTTTCTTTATTAGAAAATGCTGATTTGGCAAAAGTGGACTTGTGCTGAGAACTGCTCAATTTTTCAGTCATGAATCTTCTACAGATAGCCATATCTAGGTTCAAGGTCTGGTTTATCCACATTTATTTATACATAATGGAAGAATTAAAATAGGAAATTTTGGAAGTTGGTCACCTCAACACAGTTATCATCCTGGCAATGAAAACAGGGAATCTGGAATGTGAGCAAATGGCCAAAAGCAGGAACCTGAAGCTGCGATGTCATACCCTTACTGGATGTCCCAGCCATCTAGCTATGTAAAGAAAAGGACTTCATGGTATTTGTGAAAAACAGGAAAGATCTTGTTTTGTTCCAGGTGAGTGCCAACATTTTTGAAATGTCAAACTTACTCATGGTAGGGAAACTCCTTACAATGAAAATGTGGGGAACCAAGAACTGGCATCAGGGAAAATGAAGAATAAAGGTGCAAGATACAACAGTGTTTTTCAGAAGATCTTAGTCACTGAGGAGGTGCCTCTCCATCTGGGATTTGTAATTTTGTTCAATTTCTTGTGCTTTATTTTGTTTTGATGTTCTGGATCTTGCATCTTTAGGAAAAGAATTGAAATGAGGTAGAATAGAATATGTTTGCTATGAAGTGAGTCAGCAGAAAAGCATAATTGCAGTTATTCCTTCTTTTCCAGTCATTGAAATGGATTAAATATATAGCTACAATCCAAATCTACTTGGGTTAATATCTCTCCCTTGGAGAGTTATGATCCTTGGAACACAATTTCTTATGGTTCCTACCACCTTTCTGAGAACTTGTGCAAGGAAAACTGAACTCAGGTTAATCCCGGTTTCTTTGGGGAGCTAACACAGGATTTTGTATCTTTAATGATAATGTAGTCACGTGATAAAAATTCCTTTTTATTTTTCCAGTTCACAATGGGCATTATATTTTTACTGGCACAGAGTATGTGCTCTAGAGTAAATACTGCCTTGTAGTTTTTCACAGCTGAAATCTCTTAAAATTGGCACGCAGATTAATAACACATGCTCAAGGTGCCCATTAGTTATTTCTACAATTAGTGGAAAAATGCCACAGCTCATTCTAAGGAGTTATTAGGGGCATTTCTGTAGGAATGCAATCAATTTTTTGCTCTGTATTGTTAGCCAAAGCTAGCAGAGCTAACTTAAAAAGCCCTTTTAAGGATCCTTCAGAGACAAGTAAAACTAGATTTGAAAGACTTACCACAAAAATGCTGTTGATCCACTAATGTGGTTGAGGCTCTGGTCTATGGTATTTAATTTTGCCTCTTTGTAATACTTTCTTAAAGGATTTTGCAAGTTATGTACATGGGTTTCCCTAAAGCTGCTGAACTGGCTCGTGATAATGTTTTATTCTTTCTGCGTATTTCTCTGTGATATATGCAGTGGTAAACTATTCCTGATGAGCAAACATTTATTTGATGCTCTTCTCTGCACCTGTTCTTACTGCACACTACAGCATCACTCCCCCAAAACCATGATTATTCTCTGCCTTCACTTCATTTCAGGTTCTTTAATTTCCATGCTTTGTCCCATGCCAGTCTCCTGTTCTGACTGCAGCTCACAGCGCTGCCTCTCAGCTGCCTAGCCTGGGATCTGCTCACCTGCAATCAGGGCAGCCTGTGTTCAGGGTAGGTCACGGTTTGAATAACTTTACAGAGAGTTCCTTACAGCTACATTACTAGTGGTAGTGGCTCAGTGCCACTTGTCATACAGTCTTTTTGCTTTACTTGTCACCCATCACCTTAGCTCCGCTCCTCTCGTGTGTCAAGTATAATTGTAGGATCCTTGTGGCCACCGCTCCCACCTTGATATTGTATCCTTTACTTTTCTAATGACTCCTCCAAATCCTGCTCCACCTAACTTCCTTCTGTCTTCTGCAAAATTTTTTTTTTATTTTCCTACCTAGCCCAGGATCCCCCGCTCTGCTTATCTGGAGTGCCACTGTCTTTAAGGACCCTTGGCTAAGGGATCAGCTACTGACTGGGATCTCCATGTGACTGCAATGCAGGCCAGGAGGTGCTGAGCTACCGAAAAGGGAAGGTTGGATGCAAGACCCTAAGAGCCTCTGGCAACCCAGGAGGTTCTCATTATTCCTTCTGTAGGGCAGCTGGGTGATGTCCCGTTGCCAGGAATAGAGAACTCCTTTGGTAGAAAAGCATCTTATGCAATGATAGGTATGAGCCTAGTCATTCCACAGGCTCTTGCTTTCTTGCCAAGCGCTGCACACCCTATCATTGTTCCATTGCAGCCAGGACTACACTGAGTTGTTGAAAGTAGAAGGCCTGAACGCCTGAAGTTGGAGGCAGGGTGACAAGCTCGGCACAGCTCAGTCAGTTCTAGCTGGCCAGAATATGTTTCCAGAATACTGGAAATGTTTTAAAGCTGCTAAGATGGTATAAACTGTAAACTGACTAGACAGCTACAAACACTCTGATCTCTGATTAAAAGAGCCTAAAAGAGCCCAAACCTCTAAGCAGGGAGGCTTGCTGAATTAAGATAAGTGTGGTAGTCAGTCACCGCTTATCCCACGTGATCTTGATGCATCAGCTCTTTGTCTTAACCACATGCAGCTTGTGGGAGAATTACTTTTCCATCTGTACTCTGTTATTGTCAATTCAAATGTAATGTTGAATCCTCTTGAACTGTTACCGCAATTGCAGCCTAGTCCTGTGCTAAAGGTCCCATAGACTTCAGTAGCTGCTTTGTTTGACCCTTCTATTGAATGCTCTGAATTCTGCTAGTACACAACAGAGTAACTGTACTCAGAGGAGTGGAACGCTCCTTATTTACACCAGTGTAGGGGTATGGGTCCTTGGGCTATGTGTCTGTACTGCTGTTTGAGCAGAATGGTAGTCTTCTGATTAAACAGATGGATAATTGAAATAACTGTTCAGGGAAATTCCTTCCCCTGCCCCATGTAGGCACTCAGTTTCTTTGTTTAAATAACACATATTTCACATTTCAATCATAGAAAACATGGAATTGAAAAGGGTTGTATTTCTTACAAATTTGTGTTCTTATATGCTGGTGAATTTCCACTGTCCATAGCCATAGCAACTTCTTACTACCTTACAGCCCTGAATTACGATTTTTTTTTCTTTTTACAATTAATTTGACAGCCCTTTGGAATACTATTTGAAAATATCCAGACATTTTTAATAAAATATTTTTGGTCATAAATGCTACAGGGATACTTGGCACAATATATCCTGCTTTTAGAAGACAAATTTGCATTTTTACAGGAGCAGCTAGTATGACAGAGTAATTTAGGGGCAACAGAGTTTTGGGTGAAATCCAATTGCTACAGCGAAGGCACTATTAGCTTAAATCAATACCATTTATCTCTAACTTTCTAAGCACAACTAGTTTACAGACCTTGGGAAGAAACAGTGGTAATTGGTAACCAGTGTGAAGTCTGCTGTTTTCTTTCTTTGTCTGTCATTCTTATTAGCTCCAATAAGAATACGACACATTAATTTCTTGTTCATTGAGAGGCTAACCGACCTTTTTATATTGTTAGCTTTTAAAATTTTTCATATAACACTTCTTTCTCTCCCCCTCTTTCATCAGCCCTTCAATATAACATCCCAAGTCTTATCGTTCACTATGTTTCACCCTTGGATTTTTTTTTTCTTCTTAATTGTTATTCAGCACTCCCAGCACTGTAGCAGTACCATACTGTGGAAGTAACTCTTCCCAAATCATGGGTCAAGCCAGGTTTTGGTAGAAAGTGTGACTTGGAAATCAAGACTTGGAAAGTGATTGCAGGCATCAAAAAGAAGGTAAGTAAAACCTATGGCACTGCTGCCTTTACCATCGCCTTTCACTGGAGCCTGTGGGAGACCTTCCTAAACTGCTTTCTGCACAGGGAAAGAAGAAATGTTGCATTTCAATCTCAACAGCATATACATTTTTGTTCCTCAAAATATGATTTCAAAGCCTCTTTTAATCATAATATACCAGCATCATTAGGAATTGGGATTATATGTTGATAAAAATGTTACCTTCTTTCAATGGTAGCTAGTAAATATTGTCATTTTGGTCTAGTCTAATGTCATTTACTTCAGTGGGTTTACTTTGTGTTTGTGATGGCATGATACTGCAATAACACTCCTTCTGGATTTCCAAGCAGATTAACTGTTATGGGTTTGTGTGGCACGGTTTTCTTTGGTAGTGGTGGAAGGGGCTGCAGGGGTGACTCCTGTGAGAAGCTGCTGGAAGCTTCCCCGGCTCCAAAGAGTCGGACCCGCCTCTGGCCCAGGCCGAGCCCATCAGTGACGG
>VYZV01015944.1:23043-52406 GCA_013401275.1 Pandion haliaetus | reverse complement strand
GGAGAGAGAACCGGGAATGGAGCTGAGGCGGGAGGGGTGGTGGGGGGGAAGGTGTTCTGATGTTTGGTTTTCCTTCCTAATATCCTCGTTTTGATTTGATTTGTAGTAAATTAAATTGATTTTGTTTCTTCCCCAAGTTGAGCCTGTCTTTTGCCCGTGACCATCAGTGGGGAGTGATCCCTCCCAGTCCTTGTCTCGACCCACGAGCCTGCCTTTGGATTTTCTCTCATCCCAACGTGGCCAGGCGAGGGGGTGGGGGGTGAGTGAGAGGCTGTGTGGTGCTTTGTTACTGGCTGGGCTGAAACCATAACCACGACAACAACCAATGGCGATGTGTGAAACTCAAAATCTATCCTTCTCTATTTTCAGATATACTGACCAGACAGACTTCTGAGAAAGAGAATACCTATTTGTGCATCATTTATCTACTCTTTCCTGTATTAGCTATGTTTACCTGTAGCCTGCAATGTCATTATTACCTATTGCATCTATTGCAGTAGCACCAACAGGCCCTGACTGAGCTTGTCTATAGTTACACCATCACAGAATGCAGGAGTTGGTGGCCCAAAGTGTGACAATATAAATTGACAAGGCAGAAAGGGGAGAGTGAAGAGTTAACCAGCTCAACGACACACGATAAGTCAGTGGTATAGCTGGGAAAGAACTGCAGTTAACTTACTGAGCGCCACTGCCTGTTAAGTGCTGTACTTTGGACACCTCATTCTCTTCTCACTTTGAGAAATCTTCACTGTGCACTTAAGTAGTGTAGGGATCTTCAGTATGCCTCTCTGCTGTTGCCAAGCCCAATAGCGGGAAAGCATGGTGAAGTGCATTTAATAAGAGTTATTCATTTCAGCAGTGAAACACAATTCTTCAATATTTTGCTTAGCCTAAACTTTATATGGAAGGAATGAAAGTCATGAACAGAGATGGCCAGAATCTTCCAGGGATTTTTCACTGTCAGAAAAATACTTAAATTATTAAAGCAAAACATTCTGCCCCATGCAGTACTGTTACTTAAGTTGTGCTAGAATCTGCAATGTATGAGATTTATTTTGCTCCCTTCAAGGCAAATGGAACCTACAGAAAAACGACTTATCCCCCTAAACTCACCAACCAGAAACTCTTCCTGCATTGCTGTCAGGTGGGAGTTCTCAGTGTCCATTACTACATATCCATTCCTCTCATTCTTTCCCATTGCCCTTGACAACCGCCTTTCAATTTGAAAGAAATAAGAAGTGTTTTTAATCATCTGACTTCGGTAAATGATGTTCCTTATTCAGCTTGTAGTAGAAGAGCAAAAGCTAAGTTGTGTTGTTGGTAGACATGCCACAAGATCCACAAACTCAGGAATTGAACAGAGAGCTGATATCAGAGTGCTGAAGCAGTTGTCTGAGCAGCTACCTTGTCTCCTCAATCACTTGTCATTCTAGGAAAATACAGTTTGTATTAGGTGATGATTTAGCAACACATAATCTTGGAGAGCAGTGATTCTCCTTACCAGACTGTAAGACCTCCCACTGATGGCCCTACATAGGACTCAGGAAGTTCTCCCAGTCTTTGATGTCCAATATCGTTTTTATTATGTTGTTCCAAGCAATTGCCTTTCCCTTCTTGAAGAGTGGCCACTGGGGATGTGTGGTTTATGCTGCAGTAAAGTTGCTGAAACTGCGGTGCAAAGGAACATGCTTGGGAGCCGTTCAGCTGGAGTGGGACTGTCTGCAAACAGCACAGCAGAGTAACCACTAAAGTCTTGCTTGGGTCATTCGTGAAGGCCAATTTAAAGGAAAATTCCTTTGCTGCAGCCTTTATGGAAATCTGTAGGAAGCAAGAACTCAGAGGATTATGGGTGAAACTAGTCTTTCTGTAAATGCTGTAAACAGAACTGCATATAAGGAGTACCTGGGGAGAGCTTCAGTCATGGCCAACCTGTGTATCTGGTGATGAGAAGAAACCACTAATTGTCTAGGTGGGATAGATCAGCTCCCACATTACCACGATATATTCAGTGCCAAGGCTGGACATGAGACGTTCACATTAGCAGCCTTATCGCAATATGTCCCAAAAGCTTCATTGTCATCTTATCTTTCACTCAAAATCCCAAAACATTATATGCAATCAGTGTTTTCTCTTTCTGGGAAGCCAGCATGCTTTCAAGCTAGTAGCTGGTGCAGTCAACTTTGTGTGCTGAGAGGTAGTGAAATAATGACAGCTCTTGATTTCCTATTTTGTACACTGAAGTCTGTATTTGCCATGATCTTGGATCATTCAACCCCCCGGGGATTTGGAAGATTTTGAAGTACCTCATTTTTAGCATTTTGATTTCTCACAAATGCAAGGAGAGTTATGGGAAAAAGATCTGTTGTTGATTTTTGGTAAACGTAGGAGGGCTTCTGATGTAATCTTGGAAATATTCACGTGCCCTTGTAATCACCAGAAATTTGTTTTGGCCGTGCTTTTTCCTCCGTGGTGCTTACTATTGCTTATTCTTTTTCTCTTGATGCCTTTTGCTATTTGCTTTTTCTCTTGTTTAGCTGCTAATGTTGCCTTCTTACGTGACACGACTTTGTTGTGTTGCCTCCTCTCTGACATGCAACAGCTTCTTAAGTCATGAATGATACATTGCTGTCATCGTACCAAAGACAGCGCTGGGGATACCGCATGGTTTGTGTTAGCATATGAAGGGCTGTGTCAGAGCTTTTAAAGGATTCACCCCCGGAAAACTTCAGACTCTAATAAATGTAGTTTGGAAAGGAATAAGATGCCTGACAGACTGATAGTGATGTTATACAGTCTTGCTTCTTTAGGAGTCGTGCTGAAGGGTAACACTGTCTCTTAAGCTTTTGACTTCCACGGATAAAAGTTGGTTTACTTTTGGCTTATTTTCCAGGCTTCTCTAAAATACCTGGTTCAGTCAGCATTGTCCTTAAAACCAACAAGGTTCCAGATCGCATATTGTGCACTTTGCTTGCACAGATTGTACAGCAGTCCCATTGTTTCTTCCCAGGGCCCCCGGTATAATCTTGCCATGCAGCTATGTAACACTTGCACTGCTTTATAGTTCAATGGAAAATAGCAATTGAAGAAGGTGAGCTGATCCAATTTCAGAGACAAAAGCTGATCTGCTCTGACAGTAAAGATGTGTTTTCTGCAATTACTATCTGCAAACCTCTTTTATGGAGGAAATAGGAATTGATTTGAAAGAATCCCTGGCATTGTAATGCCATCAAAGCGAAATTGCTTATTATCAATTTGCCATTCATTCTGAAAGTCTTTAAACCAGTTAGAATTATTTTAATTCAGCAAGATCATTGCTTCCAAATTATGGACATGTAATCTTGTTTCACTAACTCATCAGTGGCTCTCTTAATTTTCATATATAGTTCTATATAAATAGTTTTTTTTCCTCCAAGTGATTAAATATTCATGAAAAGTATCAGAAGCTACAAATATTGATTTCGCTATAGAATAAATAAATGCAAACGTTTACTTCAACCATCTCTGAGATGGAGGAAGCGTAGTCTTTCCATCCACTCAAAGCTCCTATGTTGCTATTGGCAGTAGGTGTCCACCAAACAACTCTCCTCTAGGAACTGGACTGAAACCAGCAAAGTCAATGCACGCGAGTCATTGAGTTGTGATGTCGTTGTAACAGACTTGGCATCTTCTTTTGTTCAGAGTGCGGCTCAAGCAAATGCTTTTCCTTTTCTTTATTAATGCTGTATTGTTCTGAACTTAGCTTGATGAACAGTATTTTTTTCTCCTCTTTTTTTTTCCCTTCTTTTATTGCCAGGCTAAAGATGGATTTACAAGGCTCATTGCATTGGCAATGAGGTAGGAAATCTTCCACCTTTTGCATTCAATCCAGACTTGACTATAAGTAAAAATATTTTCATTTGAAATGAGAAGGGTTGGTATTCTCAGCCTTGGTTTTGGCTCTTGTGGACCCCATCCAGTTTGCCACACCTGAGGAAAACTGTAATGGGAGATGGAGACTAATGATGGAATTGGGTTTTGGGGATGAATTCAAAATGGTATTCTCTCTTAACTTTATGTGTCAGTGGGTGTTCATTCGGGATTTTGTAATTTGGTTTGTGATCTGATGATGCAGAGAACTTCCCTTCTCACTTCCATGAAAGTAGTTACTACTTATAAGCAGATTATGTAATTTGATTCCTTTTGTTGTGGTTGCTGTTGGTTTTTTGTTCATTCCCTGACTAAACAAAGCAATCTAGCCTTGATCTCAGATACATCCAATATATTTAGTGCAAGCAGAGAATCCTGCCAATAATGTACATTAAAGGCTAAATAAGCCTGTACATAATAAACCCTGCCTCTCTTTTCAAGATATGAATTAAACCTTTATAGCTCCAAATACTGTCTTTTGCTCAGTCTCAGACACCTGCCTGGGAAAGCTCTCCAGAACAGTGTATCTCTAGTTACAAAGCCTAGATCCCACAACAGAGGTGTCTAATAGACCAGAATCCAGCCCAATGGTTCTCTGATTCAGAAGCCTGCAGATTGGCTTTAAATGAGTTTTATCTTTGGACTGGGAGGACATTTTAGGACACCTGTCATCTGCTGTGTTCTCCTGCCATCAAAAAATTACAAGTTCTTAGACTTCTGTTTAATGCCTGTTTATATAAAATACTTCTAACTTCAGCTGATTAAAATTCTGTACTAATACAAAGCAGATTTTAAACATATGAATGTAGCAATGTAAAAAAGTTGCTGCTTTTCTACATTTTAATTAAAAATGCCTCTGAAAAAGACTCATTAAGTTAGATGATGTTTGTATGCCACCTCCTCCTTTTCCCTTTCTTTGTAGCAATGACTATGGGCACTTATTTTAAAGAATGTAAGACTGAATGGTAAATCCAGCTAATGCAAGGGCTTCCTTGTCTCTCAGTCCCTGTTCCCCTCTTTTATTTCTCTCCTCCTCTTCCATCTTTTACTGTTCTCAGTGTCTGTATTTTTCAGGCTTAATTTGTACTCTCAGCACCTAATGGAATAAGCTGCTGGTTCCAACAGCTTGTGTTAAGCAGCAGAGATGATGTGGGAACAATTAATGAGGGCTAGCTTGGAAGTAGCTTTGCTTTCCCAGCTTTATGATGACTGTCACTGGGGCAGTTGCTTAGAGGTGCATTCCAGTTTTCTGCAGGCTGTTCTACAGCCACTCAGCAAGTGAAATTGAGACAGTATCACGTACAGTGCACAATAACCAAAATCAGAAAGCGTTGCTTTCTATTCACAATGTTGCTAAAATTCTAGTGTGGGAGTTCATTGTCTCCCTCCCCTCCTCTCTTTCCTGCCATTTAAATTTTGTTGTTATATGCCATTCTGCACCAAAAAGTGTTACAATCAGGCTAGTCTAATCTGATCTGCTCTGAAAAAGGTGAAAAGGGATTAGGGATAGAGTTTTATTCTCACCCTCTGTTAATTTCTTAGGCTGTTTACTTGAATTTTCCTCTCTCTCTCTCTTTATTTGTTTTTTAACAACTTTTTCTTCCTCTTTCCCTGCTCTGGGTGAGGGCAAGGTGGAGGAGGGAGTTGCTGAACACGAGCTGCTGGTGGAACCCTGTGGAGCAGGTCGCTGCCAGGGGCAGGAAATGGAACACATGCCTTCCACCAAGGCAAATTTCTTTTTCTAATCAGATCAGCAGTCATGCAGGGAGAAGTGGCACTGACAGAATGTCAAGAAATCAATCCTCGCATGCACATGGGTTCCAACTGTAGTTATGGATGGATTTCTGATGGAGAGGAAATGCCAATGGCCAAAACTGTGTTGTACATCATGATTACAGCTGGAAGGAACACTTCATTTAACCCAGATAGTGGTAAGCCTTTAGATTGTAAGTATTTGACCCAAGCTTCCTAATGGAAAGCTAAAGTGAACTTAATTAGCAACTTCAGCTTGTTGTGTTTCTTGTCATGCTATATTACTGCTCTGAGGAATACCTATTCTGCAAAGCTTTGGCTCAAAGGCTGCTAAGTTTTAAATAAACCCACTGAGCTCATTTATAAGCTTTCACATTATTACTTTATCAACTAAATATATATACATATATATTTTCACTAAGTTTGAAGTAATGGTTTCCCCCTTTTTTTAACTATAACTTTCATCTTGGGGCTTAGCAATAGAGTGCACTGTTCATACATTCTAGCACAAAGAGAAAAGCAGAGATGCCCTTATAGCTGATTTTGGTATGCGCACTGCATGCAGCTCTGGCTGCTGCCATGCTGCAGGACTGTAGTCTTTTTCCTTTGCACAGAACATAAAACACCTTATTTCCTGGATTCCACAGTTTATATATTTTACATAGAAGATGAAAGCCACTGGAATTTGTCCTAGATTAGCTCACTGAAATGAAAAGGATTTGGGAATATGTTTCTATCCATTCAGGCCATTAAAATTCTGGGATAAGGTTTTCCTAGCAAAAGCACCACAATATCAGAGTTCTCTGGACCCTTGATGTAAGGCATAAGGTCAGGTGCATAGCTCAGAATAACTTAATAAGAGTACAGAAACAGTTAAGGAGTTACTTCACTGTAGGACTGTTATTTCATTAACTTTGATACTTCAGCATTTAACTTCTATTAGCAAGATACTGATACTTCCATCACACAAGAACAAGTTACAAGAAAATTCTCTAAGGAAGAAAATATGTTTTAAAAATATAACTTTGAAGTTTAGGAGTAAGTAATGATGAAAGATGAAGGAAGGGAATGATTAAGTCTTGATAAACAAGAGTGGTTGAAGTGATATGAACAGGATTATATATCTACCTATTTATGAAGAAATGTGAAGTGAATATTACTGAGAATGCTTCTGGTTTTCTTTAATGTGTGCAAAATTGTGATGTATAAAATGAAGTATGTCTTCTTAAATTAACTTGTGAAACTCACTGCTGCAAGATACTGTTCAAGGCAGAGCATAGTAATAGTTTGTAAAAGGCCAAATCATTTTTATCAGTGAACAGAGATATGATAGATGAGACAAAGGGCTTGAGATCCATCTGTGACAAAGCATGTGCTGATTATGATTGAATTTGTTGTTTGACAGACTATTTTACAATTGCCTGTTGTATTATTACCTGTATCACCCTGATGTAAACCATGCTGCTGCTGTGAGAGAGAGGACACTGTGCCACCTGGTTCTAAGGAAGTTTCACAAAGAGCTGCTTTTCCTGAGGTATGTAAAGTGTGTGTCAGGTGAAAACAGCTACTTTCATTGAAACTTCAGAACATCTCTGGAGGCCTCAAACAGTGGCAAAATCAACTTCAAGAATTTTCTTTCAGAAACAAAACAAGCCATTTTTTTCTATGAATGTTTTAAGACTTAAGATATCACCATTTAGCATTTGTTATTTGATAGTCATAAACCTAATAGGTGCTAGCAAATAAGGGTGTGAACAGCAAGTACGAAACTTTGCATTTCTCTTCAGACCATGCACAATCTTAATTAAATCTACAAAAGCATGGAAATTCTGGATTAAAGCTGACAGTCCTTTCCAGTCCATCCTAATGCTGCAGGCATAAAGAAAGGCTCCTGGAATAGCTAGTTGTATACTTGACAGAAGGCATCCTGTCCATAGGCTCTAATAGTTGGTGATCAATTTGATAGCTAATTACTTCCAGTACGAGTGAAGGCTAACTCTGAACCGTATGTAGTTTGCTGATTATATCAGCATTGAGAATACATCATACTGACAGCACATATTATTATACTTTTTCTAAAATATATCCATGACAATTATCTGTCTACCTCTTAATAGCTCTGTTTTGCATTAGTGTGGAGAATGAACTCACTATTAAGGAAGCAGGGGCACTGAAACAATCATACAATGGTATGTTCTGATGTATTGAAACATAACATGTACAGTATACTTAATTGTATTGATCTGCTGCTGATAAAAGCAATAGATTAAAATACACTGCTACAGCACTTTCAGTCCTGACTACCTCCTCAGTCCCTAGAGTGGCTCCATGGTCTACTGTAGAGATGGCCTGAAGGAGAATCCTGACTTGGTGATGGAGGATCTTTTTCAGATGTATGACCTTTAACAGCAACTTACTTGTTACATCTTTCCTTTTAATGCTGTGAAGATTTGGGGGTCTGACACTTGCAAATAGATGTTATCTAATATGGTTTTTTAATATACAGTGAAGCTAGATACCTGGTATCTGATGGCTTGGTGTATGCCTATTAGTTTTGGAATAGGTTATTTTTATTACTCGCTCTCCTTCTTCTATCTCCAGGCTTAATAAATCTAAATTCAAATTTTTAAGGGGGGGGGCAGACAAGAGAAAGGGAGGCTAGCAGTCAGCTCAGCATGCCAAGGTTCATCCCAAAGNAGCACTGAGCATTCCAACACATTTTAATTTCAGGAATTATAAAAAAAAAAAAAAAAAAAAGAAGGGTTTATAATAGAGATTTGAACCATCCCTTAACAATAGAAGAGCAGCTGGGTACTGCTAGAATATCAGAGGTTGCTGAGCATTGCAGTTTGAATGAAACTGCCCAACTTTAAAAGATGTCAGGTGTAGACCCTCTCTCACTGAAAAAAGAAAAAAAAGCCTT
The DNA here is from genome assembly GCA_013401275.1 of Pandion haliaetus. Taxonomy (NCBI): domain Eukaryota; kingdom Metazoa; phylum Chordata; class Aves; order Accipitriformes; family Pandionidae; genus Pandion; species Pandion haliaetus. Next base: position 43,825 of record VYZV01015944.1, on the reverse strand, counting down.
ATTGATCTATTTAGCGGGTAACATATACGAATCAAACAAAAAAGTATATTCTCTAGCATTCAAGTTAGATAGATGTCAAGAGCTGCAATTGATCTGGAGTTCACTGCAAAACTTAGGGCCATATAGTATTATAGACTAGTGAATTCTGCAAGAAGTAATGACATTCTATAGAGAGATTTTGGTCATGTTTTCTGTGAGAAACCACATTGATACAGTAACCTGCTTGAAGGATGGGTCTTACAGCATACAACACTGGTAAGAATGAGCAGAACTGGGCAGAATTCACTAGTTTTTTGAGAAGGCATGAAAGAATTGTATGAGTTCTGGTATAGGATTTGGCCTGTTGGATTTGCTCAGTTTTTCCATACTTTTCTACAAAGCACTAGTTATCCTCAATAATATGCTGTCTTGCTTTGTGATGCTTTTGTAAGAAGAATAACAACTGCAATGAGCAGCTCGCTCTGTGAAATCTGTTAACTGTGCTTTAACAAATGGTTATTGGCTTATCCTTCATTCTGAGGAACGAAGTAGATAACCCTTACCTCATAGCTGCCCATGTTGGCACCCCTAATCCCCTGAGGAACCTGTCTGCATGGCTGGGTCTATCCAGAAAAGAATGATGGCCAATTCTGTGTATACTAAAATGAAATATGGAGTTGCCTTTGACTTGAAGCTCAGTCCTGTGTGACTCCTGCTGAAAGGCATTGCACAGCTAGCATGGGACTGAGCAGTGCCAGGACCAACCCCCTTTTTTCTGGGGTTTTTATTGATAGCAATGTAAGGACTGTATTGATAACTGTGGTAGCATATTTATCGATTTATTAAGACAGGCACCTTAACATCCAGCAGTGGGGAACCAAATTTTTAAGTGTGGACTTAACAGCCAAAAAGCATCACAAATCCATCTCTGCACCGTACTTGTACCCAATATTAAAAAATTGGCAGTTTTATGAAAATATGTTTTAAAAAATATTTAAAAATAAAGATACCAATAGTTAGAACTAGAGTCTCATCCACAAATACACGTCAGTTTTCACATGCTGTGAATTATTCAAAATGAATGGCTCCCCAACATGTGTTTTGTACAATAATGTCAGCAAAAAGTTGGCTATTTTTACATTCAAATAATCAAAAAATATAAATGTATTGTGTTTTCAATGTGAGATTGCATTTGCATAAAACTGATTTTATTTGTAATAAAGAATGGGTCAGGAATCATATGTGTCCAAGATAACCATTTGTAGAAAAGCTCTTACTGTTCTGGACTAAAAACCCCAAAACCAAAAACATGCAGTCATTCGCCATGGTACTGTGACACAAAAGTATTGAAAAAGTTCCAGACAAGGTGAGGGGGTAAGAATGAGGTATGAAAAACAGACATAGCGTATGTCAAGGGGAGGATGTCAGCCTTGCCTCTCTGACTGCAGAAAGACGGCTGCTGCAGGTGGAGTGAAAGCATGCATGAAACTCGTATTGCCTCCTGAGAGCACAACGCAGATGGAGTCTGCTGTTTCTTCTGTGGTCCTGTGGTTTGACCAAATTGATCCAACCAATGTCACAGCAGAACAGTGTGAATTTTGTGGCCAGGGCTGCAGGACAGGGAAAAAAAAAAAAGACAGGGGGTAGCACAAAGCTACACTATTTTTTTAAGTTATTCAACCTGGATATCAACATGGGAAAAACTTGAGATATATATTTATAATGTGTAATGAGATGATAAACTGAGAGTGTGTTATCACGTAATCTTTTGTGAAAACTGTGATTATACACCAGAATGAAATAGGTTTGTCACAGCAGCTTCAAAGCCAGATTTTCAATTGCCCATATTTCAAATTGGATTTTGCAAACAGTGCTGTATGCTAAGTAGACCAGGAGTAAGGAGGGAAAAACCTTTCCGCATTGTACACATTTGTGAATTTTGCTTTTGCCATTGATGGCTTGCTTCTGGATAAAGCAGTCCTGCATTTGACAAAATGCTGATAGGCATATAGAGTCAATATAATTAACATTTTAATGAGATAAATGCTTATGTGAACACGTTCTGCTTGGTAACAGTGGAGGAAAGATGGTAGATTTGATAAACAGGTGTCCACCAAAGAATTCCTCAGTGTCATTGTTCCAAATACAAAAGACTTCGAGTTTAGCTGAGTACAAGAAAACATCAGCATACATGAGCCTATGGGTTTTGTCCAAGGGGTCTCACCATGTTTGAATCGAGGCAGATATTTCTGGCACAGAGTGACCTTTTTGTTCCTTTGCCTGCTTAGGGAATGATAGCAACCTGAGAACTATGTGAGCTTGTGCTGGGCTCATCCTGTTCCCACCCCTTTGGCATCCTATTTGAAAAGTGGTGTACGACCATTTTTACGCCTGAGGAAAAGGCTGTATTTAGTGATACAAGAGATTATATTTGGTGTTTTATGCGATGAATACACAGTAAATACCTATGAATTCTCAGGCTGAGGAAACTGTGCATTGTTCTAAAATAAATGGAGGAAACATTTCTAAAAGTTTATGTGTGTATATATATTTGTACTTATAATGGATACATGCAAAACCAGTTAATGCTAATGTATGCAGTGAAGGGAAAATAAAATACCTCTGTGTGTGGACAGAGACCTAGAGGGGTTTCTTGAAAGTATTTCAATCTTCTAAAATATCTTTATCTCCACAATGACTTATTTCATCCTTTGATGTTCTTTGATTCCCTCCCTCCTCAGAAGATATTTTTGGAGGAAATTAACAAATCAGATAATTAATAAGAATTGGGAGGATTAAACACTCCGATACCCCAAAGCAAGAGGAGATTTCTCATTCTGTCTAATCTTTTGAGGATAGAAAAGGTCTTCAAGCGAAGTCCGTAGCTGTGAGCACTTTCAAATCTTACTAGGAGCTGAACATATTCATATTGCTGACCCACATACAAGTATTTGTTCTCAACTTCAGTTTGCAACTTCTTACTAAGATTCCTCCTTTCAGTTAAATGAACAACAGACCTATCTGCAGATTATTATTATTTTTTTAAATATATGATTATTCAAGGCAGAGCAACAGCTCCAGTTGAGTTATTTCTTACGAATGAATGATCCTGTCTTCAGGGGCTTTACTCCATGAAGTAGGTAGAAGATATCTAGAAAAATTCTGTTGGAACGTTTGCTATAATTGTGTAACTATTTTGGCTGTATAGTATGTGGATATATTTAAAGTAATGACTATAAAAAAATGTGCCTGGATGGCACTGGGTTATCAAATCAGTCTCTAAATATAATAACAAACAGTTTTCCTTAACTAAATACAACAGCACATGTGGCAAGAGTAATGTATTTTAGTTTTTTCCGAAAGGAGTAGAATGAATGTTAGATATACAGTCATTCTTACACCCTGCATTGGCGTTGCACTCCATTTCCTAATAGGCCATCGGTAAAGGAAGGTAACCTTTCCTTAGCCTTAAGTAGAAACAATAACCTTTATGTTACATCGGACTTCATGAACAGATCGCCAAAAACTTAAAAGCTTTTTGTGAGGATCCAAAGGAGACTATGCAGCAAGAACAGTTTGGTGTCTGTTTAGGGCTCTAGAACTGTTGGTGCAGAACTCTTGGCAACTCCTTCCCCCAGGGTATGTCCTTAGGATGTTCTATGTATGTCCCCTAAAGAGTTAACTTCCACACCCGAGATGAAGACCAAGCAATGAAAGAAAAACACAGTAAGAAGTGTCTGAGAGGAAAAGACTACATTAAAACTCAGCTTCTGCAAAGTCTAAGAAAATGAGCTTTGTTTCATGAAAATTTGAGATTATAATGAATAGCAGAGCACTTATTTGCCAGCTGGATGGCTGCTAAATATAGCCCTTCCATCAGAAGTTTCTTAGATAGTGGATCTCTAGATAAATGAATAACCTGCTTTTGCTCTGAAGTTGCCTTTATCTTTAAAATTCTATTCTTTAAAATATTCTTTTTATTCTTTAAAATAACTGCTAACAGAGCTCACTGGCAGGCCAGGCCAGACCAAGCCAAATGAAAGTCCCCTGTGAGATGGCTCTCACAGCTTAGACTTCCCTTTGCAGCAAACTGTTGTTCTAGCCGTGCTGGTTTCATTCTCTTTCAGACATGAATTGCTGTAGAATTAGAAAGGGCTTAGGACTTGGAATTACAAATGTTTGCCCCCTTTCCCTGTTCCCAAAGTCACCGAGTCTGGTATTAAAGACCAGAGCAAACTTTTGTAATGATTCATGAGATACTACTACCCTCCCTCTCTCTCGAGCTCCCTGGTTGCCTGATTCCTTATAGACATCAATGTGGTCTTTTATTGCCGTTTAATAATAAATGGTATTTTGTTTGCCTATCCGACACTTTTATTAACTTCACTTTTGTGTGTATGTGCACATGTTTCTCCAGGCATGATTTCTTCCCAACACCCCCCAAATAAAAGCAGGGGGGAGAAAAAGCACAGCTTTATTTGAAGAGAATTTGTCCATAATCTGTTGCAGCTGTAGGGGACCATTCGGCCAATTAAAGAGAACAGGCTTTGGCTCCTTCCCAAATGAGGTGGCCACATGTTACACTTGGATTGGTCACCTCAGGGGAACAGTGGGTCACAGGGGCATCTGGTTGTCATTTCCTCTCCAGTCAGCATGAGGCAAGCATACAGCAGCAAGGAGGAAAGAATGTATGTTTTCTTTATCTCATGTCTTGTCCAGCAGCATCTAGTCAGAGTAGGAGAGTCTCCTACAGTGTGATGCAGTCTGGGATTTGGGAATGAAAGCTACACAATGGATTTGCTTAGTTTTGATGTGTCATTAACTTAGTTCTGTCTCTCTGCTACAATAGTGTAAATGTGAAGGTCCTAGTAACGTAAAGGAATTATGGTAGGTTTATGCTGATTTAATGGACTTCTGAGTTTCTCTCACTGGTAGGAAATGTGCCCCCTCTACAAGGCAACAGCCCCTTCTGCTACAGACAAGCAAAAAGGTCAAGAGCTCTTAGGTAATAGAGGTTAGATATAAATGCAGGAAGACATTGCAATCTCCAGTGTCTCAAATGAGTGATGTAATCTTATGCTCAGCAAATAGTGTAGATCGTGAATTATGAACAATTTCACTAGCTGATCTGTAGCTTAATTGACTCCCAAACTGCACGTACACCTAGGGCTGAAGGGAAATACAGGCTGCTAGAGCCATCACAGTGAGGTTGTCTTCAAAAAATCAGAAACATCTGGTTTCAACTAAACTCAGGTACTAATAAACTAATAGTCATCATGAAGGGGGAAATGCTTCAATGAACTAGCCAGGTCAGTGAACTCATTTTTCTCTGAATGTGGCTGGCCCCCAGTTTTCAAACTGTTACGGTTAACATAGGCTTGTTATTTAGCTTTCTTAACATAGCAGTGTTAATGGTGAAAAGGTTTTCCTGATCTGAAACTTTCCTCTTTTCAGTACAATGAATTTGGAGTTGTAACATTTGCATTCCAGGGTACCGAGCATCGCAGTAGCTAAGGATTCACAAACAAGTTTCTGCATGGCAACCCAGTTGATAAATGTGTTTTCTTAGCCAGGATGAGTGCAGCTGTTGCTGTTGAAGGGGCTGTGAGGCCCACTCAAAATTGTTTAAGAGAAGGAGAGTGCACATGGAGCAGCTGATGAACCATGGCAACCTCCTTGTAAGCGTCAGCCTTCATCAGAAGCCAGAGAGGAAGCAATGGGTTGTTCCCCACATGGTGGAATGCAGCAGATCGTGCCATGGCCGAGGGGTGCTGTACACAACACCTTTGTTGAAGAATCCTATGATTTCAGTTTGGTTTGCTTTTTGAAAGATTTGCTGGTTTTCTTTATAATTTGTTCTAAATGTCATGAAACACCTATACAACAAAATTGAAAGTCATATGCAGTTACTAGTTAATACTTAATTATCAAATGTCTTTAAATCTGAAAGGAAGAAGGGGGGAATTTAGCTTTAGTTTTTGTCAATAACTTTTACTTTTTCCTTTGGATTCCAAATCCCTCATCCCAGTGGCTATCAATAACATAACAACTGTTGCATAAAATTCTATGTGGACACTTTTCAACAAGACCTAGAGAGCTGAGTTTTCAGGGGTTTTAAAAAATGGTAGCTGCTCCCCCCACCCCACCCCAAAGATGAAGTTATGAAAATGTCAGAGGCTTTCCTTTAAAGGCATTCAGATTTTGAGATTATGTTAGGAGTGAGAAGCTTGGCCTCTGATTAGGTTTCAGATTCAACACAAAACTTGATCAAACACTCTGGAGAGGTGATCCCTTAGCAAAGTTATGACTGAATGGCAAATTTTGCTGTTTTATAAAGCTCCATCTCAGAGTTTCATCCAAACCTGCAGAAGCACTTGGTGAACTTTAGCAAACACCTTGGTCACCCACTAAAGAAAGATGACATTTAGCAAACCTTCAAATGCTTTGAAATGGGTGAAATGGTCATTACAGGAATAAGGTTCTTGGTGACACAGTTGCTGGACCAGCTCTGTGTTCATTGCCCAGCACCGTAACTCTATTGCTGGAATATAGCCAAAGGTTCTTGTTGTTTTAATGATTTACTGCAATGTTTTCAACCAACTGTTCATCTGTGATTTTTGGTCTGTGACCCAGAGTCCTGTATATCAAATATAAGTTTTCTGATTGTGAGGGGTTTCGGCACTGTGAATAGAAAAACGTTCTGAAGGAGGACATATGGTGTGTATAAGTTATCGAGTAGTGAAGTACAAGGAGGGGCCAGGGTATGGTTGTCCACAAGCTGTTCTGGTTCCAGGACCATTCATACACATTGTGTCCTTACCATTGGTGGAGTTCCTGCCAGTGCCTGGTCCTAGGCACACACCTTACAAATGTATAGAGTTGACTATGGGTAAGCCTTGGGTTGACGTGGCAAGTGGAGTGCTCTAGATAGCGCCCTTATAGGTGATTTCAACTTTTGTTCTACCAGGAAGGAAACTGATATAAGTTTACCATTGGCATGCTTGTATGCAGACTGCCTGACACCTGGGTATAGCCAACAGGCAAATTTGCAGCTAAAGAAACAACCCTGTATACCAAATCACAAACTGGACCATTCCTCTAGCTGCTCCTGAAAAATCTCAGCAGGTTAGTCTCTAAAGCAATTTAGGAGACTTGGAAGAATAGGATGGAAATTTTGAAGCTGGCCGTGAATCATTACACCAGCTGCTTATTGTATTGTAACTTTGATAAAGAGCATTTAACTTCCTTTACAAATAGTCAGGGTGACTGCTGTATTTTGAGTCAAATGGGACACTTTTTAGTTGAAGAGGACATGTTCAACTGTAGTCTGTTGCAGTCATCAGAGTGGGAGGTCAAAACACTTGCCATGACTTTGATATCCTTTTAAAATCTGAAGCTCTATCTACAGTACTGTTAATAGGATCTTACATAATGAAATAACTATCTCCTCTGATATATATTTAATTCTCCAATTACTGCCATTTGTTAGCAAAGTTAGACGCCATTTTATAATTGTGGTTAAATACACTTAGTATATTTTTATTCCAGTTTGGGAGCTGAGACAAACTGGTAGAACTCGGTATATAGGTGCCATCCTTTTTGATACCTGAGAAAGAAACCTGTCTTAATTTGGCTCTAGAAAATGTAAATGGCTTCCACAGGGAACTGATGATTTACATCCACAGTGGATTTGTGATTGTTATGGGTTTGTGTGGCGCGGTTTTCTTTGGTGGCAGGGGAGGGGGGCTGCAGAGATGGCCCCTTTAAGAAGCTGCTGGAAAATTCCCTGGCGCCAAAATGTCGGACCCACATCTGGGAGGGGAGTGACGGTGGTAGTGCCTCTGGGAGAACATATTTAGGAAGGGGAACCGGCAGTGTGGGGGTGGGGAAACGTGAGAGGAACACCTCTGCCGATACTGGAGTCAGTGAAGAAGGAGGGGGAGGAGGGGGCGCCTGAGGAGGCTGATGGCCCTGCAGCCCGTGGTGAGACAGCAGGCTGTCCCCCTGCAGCCCAGGGAGGTCCATGGTGGAGCGGAGGCTCCCAAAGATGGCCGTAACTCCATGGTAAAAACCGCGCTGAAGCAGTGTGACTGGAGAGCAGCCCACGGAAAGGACCCGCGCCAGGGAAGTTTGTGAGGAACTGCAGCCCGCGGAAAGGAACCACGTTGGAGAAGTTGGTGAAGGACTGTCTCCCGTGGGAGGGACCCCACGGTGGAGCAGAGGACGAGTGAGGAATCTTACCCCTGAGGAAAGGAGCAGCAACGACGATGTGTGGCGAGCTGACTCAACCCCCCTCCCCTGTTCCCCTGTGCCGCCGGGGGGAGCAGGTAGAAAGCACCAGGAATGGAGCTGAGGTGGGAAGGCGGGAGGAGTAGGGGGAGGTGTTCTGATGTTTGGTTTCCCTTCCCAATACCCTTGTGTGTTTTATTTGATTTGTAGTAAATTAAATTGATTTTGTTTCTTCCCCAAGTTGAGCCTGTCTTTTGCCCGTGACCATAAGTGGGGAGTGATCCCTCCCAGTCCTTGTCTCGACCCACAAGCCTGCCTTTGGATTTTCTCCTCATCCCAACATGGCCAGGTGAGGGGGTGGGGGGTGAGTGAGCAGCTCCGTGGTGCTTTGTTACCAGCTGGGCTGAAACCACGACAGTGATCAAAAATGGTAATTGTGCCAATATATTCTGGTATAATTTCATCTTTAACCTACCTCTGACTCCTGTAAAGTTTGTAACATGGCTGAGGAGCTACTAAACTCTACCTAGTCAGTTTGGCAGTGTAACCTTGATTAAAACCAAGATGGGATTTCACATAGAGCTCTGGAACAGGAGTTCATAAATCCTATTTAATTTCATAAAGGAAAAAAGGAAAAACAAAACCCAACAACAAAAAAGACCCAACCCGAAACCAACCTAAATCTTTCTGGGTAACTATTAGAAGAAATGGCAAACTCAACATAAGCATTTTATTTCTTTTTTTTTTTTTCCCCCGCACATGCTTTTGATCTAGAGAGGGGAGGGAAGTTAGCCCCTAGTATTTCTAAAACATAGTAATTTATGAATGCACTATTTGTCTAGAATGGATGGTATAATAAAAACAAGTGACAAAATGCTGATCCTTTGCAGATCAGATTCAGATTTTTCTTGCCTAGCCTACAATTTTCCTACTGTATTTTGTGGTTAGCAATGCCAGTTCCAATGAACTTTCAAATTAGAAAATGAGAGAGGACTGCAGCTAAGACTAAACTTTTCTGCTTTAAGGTATGGACTTCTGAATCTTTAAATTTTAGGAGGATTTACAGATGCCTTTAATCCATTTGCAATTTAACCATATTGTCAAAATAAATGGCAGATAATAAATAATTGTAGGGTATGTGTTTTAATTTTCCAAATACTGCATTTGTTATATCTCAAATACTGTCCCTGAAGTCTAGATAGCTGCTTTTCAACCTCTTTACTGATTAATATCAGAACTGAAGATAAACAAACTATGGCCTTTTAACCTGTAGAGTTTGATTGGCATCATGTTAAACTAACATAATTCTACCCTAAGAAAACATAAAGGCAGCTTTTTCCAAGGTAGAAGGAAAACTGCAGGGCTTTTTGGATAACGTCATGTTCATCCCCCTTTCCTTCCTTTTAGAAAACCTGATTGTAACATCTTTCAGAAGCATGGAGAAATGGCATTTTTGTTTTGCGTTATTAAAGAGCTGCATAGTTTGACTCAGGTTAAATATAAACACTACTAAACATGACTGGCAGAAGTAGGAGTATTTGAAGCCACTAGAGTGAAGGTAGCTTGCATGGGGAGGATGCATGTTTTTATCTGCGTAGATTAATCATATAGAGAACAGTTGCCTCATCTTCTGTCTCCTTTTTATTGCCTCAGATCACATGAGTGTTATATCATGCAAACTGAAGCATGTTACCTGTCTTTCAAAGTTCAAGTAAAGCCCAATTCTGAAATTTATCACAAAAATGTCTATGGCTTTTATGAAAATAGACTTGAACCCTTAAAATTAAATTTTCTCTTAAATTTCTCTTGACAGCAGCAAGGTAGTGCTGAAGTCCCTGCTGAAATCAGCATCTGGCAGGGTTAGGCCTTCAGGTCCTTATCCCACACGCATTTATATACATGAATTTAACTTTTTGCAGGGAAAGGCTTTTCTTGAAAATTATGTTTGTAAAATTTATAGGATATTAGATTCTTGTGTGTAAGAAAAGATTACAAGTTAGCCATATGGAAAATGTATTAGAATAAATTAAAAGTATAACGAAAAAGTTATAATACCTTTATAGTCATTTTGAACAATTCTGTGGCATTTATGAGAGAATTATGTACCTTTTAGAGATTTCTACAACTTATGTGTAAACAAAGGAAACAACATTGTTGCTACAGTAGTTGTATGATTTTAGGAAAATTTCTGCATCCATCAATATGCAGTAAAATACAGGTCTTGGTCCAATTGATCATGTCTTGAAATTAAAATCCCTGTTCCAATACCTCAGGAGGTAATTATGACCTAACCCTGAATTTCCAGCCTCATGGACCAAACTTGGACCTGAGTAATGGCAACCACTGAGGAGGAGAGCTTGTTTCATCAGGGTGTTTTCAGGTTCATCTCCAATGGCTAAGAAGCCCTGAGACGGAAAAAAAAGTATGTGGGCTGTGTTCCTTTTTTTTGGGCACTAAATATATGGAAACAAGGAAAACAAATCACAAAACCTGAAACAAAGTTACCATGGGGCTATGTTGAAAAAATTGGTATGCAGTTCAGGAAAGTGAAATTGATTCAGTGATCTGGAGTGCTGTTGTCCTCTTTTTGAAGAAAAAGAAGTTATATCTTGTATTAATATTATTGGTTCAGTAAGTAATGTTGTGATATTCTATCCCATAAAACTACAAACTGTGATGGAAGTTTGCAATATGGCTGAAAGCTGATTCAGTTCAAATATGTATCCTAAGCTTGTTTAAGTAGATGAACAAATGAGAAATCTGTAACACAGGTATAATGTTTATAGTTTGTGTGCACAAAAGCCCTAGTGAGCATGCAGTGTTTGTTTGGACAAGTGCTACTGGATTTCAGAACTGGCCCCTGGGTCAGCATCAACACGACCGCGGATGGAAAAAGTTTCAGGAATTTTCTACCCACGACTGCAAATCAGGTTTTCCCATATTTGCCTGAGAGTTGATAGAGGTAACCCAGTAAAACAAAGATGTCACTGTTGTCATGCTTTTCATGTTTTGTACTTGAAATATAATGGCAATAACTTTCCAACTTCTCTGTCTGTTACTGTTTCTGCAAAGTAAGGGTGCATCTGTTTTCCCTACAATCTGTATGAAAATTAATAAGTAGTCGTAAACTCACAACTTAATAGGATCAGCAAGAAAGTCTCACAGTCTTTTTGAATATAATTTTTTCCCATTATTTTCTCTAAGTGGTTTCAACAAGGGATAGAAGAGGAATGCTGATATTAAAGATATCTTTAGTGAGTTGTGCATGGAAGCGATGGGGGTTTTTTTGTCTTTGTTTTATGTTTTTTAAATACTGAGATGAAAAGGAACTCTTAAGGGCTTTTAAATAATAGGTAAATTGTATGCCAGTCCTTTTGTTGGATTCAGGCCTGTGACTTCTTTTTCAGGATCTATGTTCTTGATGTTTAAGACGAGATAACAACAATCATGGCTAAAAGAATCATTTAGCTAGGAGATACATGAACAATATTGGAAATAATTCAGAAAATAAAGGACTTTTAAAACCTGGAGATTACTCATAAAGATATTTGACATTAGTTAAAAGAATGGTACCTGAGATGGTAGTGTAGGGAATAAACCAGAAGGAAATAGGAATATGGGCTTGGTGACCTCAGTGGATGGTTTCCAGTTCTGCTTGGCTTTCATGTACAGGACACAGGCCTGGGATTATTTCAGCAAGAAGTGGATGTGCACACCTATAAGGAATGATAAAGTTATTTAACTTTGACTAAACTGTGGGGAAACTTGTCTCAAGTTTTGATTTCACCATAAACTTTCATTCTGGCCATGATCAAAGCATCCAGAGCAGATTTCTGGAGATACATGAACATAATGGACACCTAAGATACACAATCAAAAAACCAAAATACAATAATGGACCATCAGAAAGATTTACTTTTTTCTAATCCTACTTAATTATACTTAAACTATACTCAACACAAATTACACAATTAATCCCTGATCTTGTAAATTCAGATTATTTCCAGAAATAGGTAAGGTCTGTCTTTGTTATGTAGAACCTGAATTTTACAATTGTGGATACTCTGTGTCGTGGTTTAACCCCAGCCAGCAACTAAGCACCTTCTTGTTGGCTGGGCATGAGAAGCTGAAAAATCCTTGACTTAGTCTAAACATTCCTTAGCAACAACTGAAAACATCAGTGTGTTATCAACATTCTTCTCATACTAAATCCAAAACATAACACTATACCCACTACTAGAAAGAAAATTAACTCTATCCCAGCTGAAACTAGGACAGTCTGGAAAGGGCAGCTGTATAAAATCAAGAGAATGAAGTAAACCAGAGTATAACTGTGCTTTTGCTAGTGAAAAGTTTAGGAGGCTTGGGATGTGTTCTGAGTGAACTCTGCAAATTGATCAATGATGTAAATTGCTAAGTCACATGGTTAAAATCTACCAGAGGAAAAAACCTTCTGATTCTGTGGTGTTTTTTTAAAAACTCTGTTTGAATATCTAGAGTGACATATTTAATTTCAGCATATTTTAGATTCAGTAATTCTCTTTTCTAATGGACATGTTCTCCCCTCAGGATCACATTTTCCTTTTATTGCATATTCCCTCCTATTTTCTGTGGGAGAATGGAGTAGGAAAACACCTAATGATCTGTACAGAAAGATGCACTTTAATTTCAGTAGAGCCTGTAACAGCCTTTCTGAAAGGATTACTGCTTTTTCCAGAGTAATAGTGCAAATTGCAAGGCCTCGGAGAAACCACCATCATCACACCTTGTAATTAACTGCAAGGGAAAATAATCAGATGCAAACTTGTTTTGAGTTTCTTTGAAGGTTTTTGACCTCTCTCAGTATCCCAAAAATTGTGCTAGGCAAGGGATTTAGAACCATAGCTGTAGTAACAAGGCTGCCGGCGTAACCCAGTGTACTGCCTCTTCTAATTCCTTCTGGTTTGCATGGTACCAGGATTGGATCATAATTCCTTTTCTAAGCAAGGTTTTCCCTGACTGACACTCCTTTAAACTTTCTCCAAAACTTCCTATGACAGAAACTTCCCAGTTTCCCTACCTGTGTCTCACTACTTCTTCCATCAGAAAGTTGCTTTTTGCTTTTGTTTTTCCTGAAGTCAAATCTTTATTTTCTGTATTTTCATCCCTCTGCTCTGTGTACTTTGAGACCAAGACAGACTGTTCCTATCTTTTTGCACCAGACTTTCACGTATTTGATGACTTACATTCACTGTCATTCTTCGTAGGTAAAACAAGCCGGTTTGCTCAATCTGTACTCCAAATTTTTTGGGGGTGTTATATAACTCTGCTTTCTGTTATTGCACCCATTGAGTTTGTATATGAATCATACGCTTTCTTTCTAGGGATTTAGACAGAAGAAACATCTTTGCAAAACTTGCAAGTCTTTAGATTATTCTTTCTTCTATCACATCACTTGTGGATTTTACTGGGGGAAACGGAATGTCCTTGCGATGCTGTGTTGTACAGATCTATTACAAACCAGTTAACAAGGACATTTAATGTAATCCAATTTTAATTTACAGAACCTTTAAAACTGGATCATTAAGGCTTAGGAATTGTAATGCATGAATGGAGCAGGGTGCATCCCTGCTTAAAGCACAAGAGTCACACTGGAAGGATTTGCTGTGGATGTCTGTTGTTTTACTTGGAAGCACAACCTGGATGTTACAAAGTGAAAAGAGTTTCAGGAAAGAGTTAATTTCTTAATAGAAATTATGTTTCCCAACTCCATGCTAGAAAGGATTAAGTAAGAGCTCGCTAATTGGAGAAGATGGGAGGGCGGTGGATTTGCAGAGCAGGTGATAATGTAACTGGTAGAGATTAGAGACTAATTATGTGAAACTAGCAATTGACTGCCAGGTGTGCAAGATGCACAGCGGGGTGGAGCAAAGGGGTAGCCGGTGGGGAGTAAGCAAGGAAGAACTTTTAGGTGCGCTTTAAGCACCAAGTCAGCATAGCTCTGGTTAGTACTTTGTTCAAGGCGGTTTGTGTGTGAGAGGGAAGGACAAACTAGTAGTGAAAGAAGGTGGTTGTGTTTTTACACGTTTCTTTTCAAGCATGACTTCAAGCTTCTGTGTTGCATTTGACCATTGCCTAATGTTGCGTGCCCCGTTAATACTCAACAGATGCCTGTATATCAGTATGAACAAGAATTCCACATTGTGGTATTGGTGAAATATCCTTGAAAAAAACATAACAGTTGTTTTCTGCTGTATAAAGGTCAGGTTTCATTCCAGTTTATGCTGCCTTTTGAACAAATCCTTGGTATTAGCTACAGCTTTAGATAGTATGGGGAACACTTTGTTATTCTCAAGTACAGGCACTGAAGAGTAATTCAGTCATTACATATTTTAATACAAATTACAGCTTCCTGAGGAGCAACTATAAATAAGTCTCTGCTGCCATGTGCGTAACAGGCAGATGAGTGTTGTGCTCTCACAGAGCAGCCCCGTAATTGAGAACCAGATGCTCCTAAGTTCTAGCCCTGATTCTGGTCTTCATGTGTGTGCTTGAATGATTGCCTGCATCAGTGAGTTGTAATTAATTAGTTAGTGACTGGGAATGTGCAGAAGGTATAAAAGCACCACAGAAAGTATTTAGGAGGTGTGTCATTGTTCTGTTTCCTACCTCAGATGTAGAAATGCATCTAGGTAAATGTTTCACAGAAAAAGGGGTGTTAATACTTGAGTGTTTGTACTATTTTCTTAAGTGAAGTATGAATGTCACAGCTTTCAGTATTATACTGTAATGAAATTATAACTTTTACTTATTTGGTAGGTAGGCGATTGTGATGTGTTTAAAGCCTGAACATCAGCTAGGGTTTTATGCTGATCTCAGCTATTAGTGTGGATGCGCTAATGGGGATATTTCATATTGCTGCAATCCTTATTAACAGCGACAATGCTACCAGCTATAGATGATGACGGTATTGTAACAAGAGAATGAAAATATACTGCTTTCATAGTGGCACAAAGAAAAGTAAACTGTGCATATCTGTGGGTTTTAAATGAAGGACTCTGTACGCTAGGAAAAGGACCAAAACAATCATATGCGCTTAACCACTGGTTATTTCTACGGTATGTTGTAGACATATCATATACTTCTAGAGATGTTAGGGAAGGTAATTTCATCTTTTAGCAGGGCGGTTTCTTGCAGTTCTAGCAGTTATCAAAGCATTTAGTGAAATATTAATGCTATAATTATGGTGTATTTTAGGAAATATGAATTAATTTTAGTATTATATAATTAATGTTCCTTGATAGGCTATTAATCATTTGACTACTGGGTGTTGAAAACACAGTTTTTTTAAAACAGGAGATGTAGAAGGAAATGGATGTGGCTTCCATCTTCCTTTGGGCAAACAGAAGACAGCCGTTCACCAAATCAAGCATAATGCAGGGACAGCTGGTGGCTGAGTATCCTAAATGTAAGTAACTTGATGGATAATGTACCTGCCTAACTACCGGATAACAGCTAAGTAACCTGCTGTCCAGCAAATGGCTGGGACTTAGTTACCCTGTGTAACATCTGGTGTGAATTTTAGCCAAGAGTATTATCTCATGTGTTTAGGCTCAGCTACAAGAGTAACAAGCTTTGCTATGCGAGTTCAGAGATTGCTAAGGGTTTCAGAGACCGGGCAAGTTGATAAAGAAGTCTCAGTAGCTCTCCAGGGCTGCTGTAATACAAACGGAAACACACAGCCTGGGAATGGCATCCCCCCAAACATGGTGATCAGGGTATTGAGTTGCAGCTGCTAAAAGTGTTTCTTCCTCAAAGAGAGTTAGCTGCAGGTGTTGCCCATATCCCAGGCTTGTGGCGCAGGTGTGAGTGAAGTGAAGCCTTTCTGCTCCAGTGCAGCAGTGTTTCTGTCATGTTTCCCTGCTTTCCTAGTGGTATTTCCATTATGGATGTGTAACTATGATTGCTTGGTTTCAGTCTCTGAAGTTTAACTATTGAAATTTCTTGTTCCTCTGGGATATGAGTTGTAGAACTAAAAAGAAACCTAAAATTTTATCTTGGAATGTGAGAGAGGTCAGGGAGAGAAGATGGAGGGCTGGGTGTAACATGGCTTTGCTGGTGCCATGGAGACAGCAAAAGAGAAGTCTTCCCTCTTCTTAGCAGTTGAGAATATTGCAGTAAACACTTCACTTATTTGGAAGAAAACTGTTGTTAAAGTTGTAATAATATGCCAAATCGTTGCTGTACTAGGAAAGTTATTTTTATTTCATTATTCCTGATACCAATTACAGTTCCCTTTAAATTAAAACTAGTTTAAACCTGGGCCATCAAGACTAATTAAACCATCTTTACTTATACAGCACAGTCTGCTGTCTTTGAAAGCATAGGTGAGATCTGCCTATTTGCCAAGGCACTGGAGCAGCACTGTTTTTTTGGAAATACCGGGATTTTATTGTTTCCTCTTATTTTACCTTACAATAAAGTTGCCTTTTTTTTGGAAATGAGGCATTGGCTGTACAAATGGAACACCTTGGAACAAAGATTTCTGTTCCAGATTGTGACTTTGTATCATTGTCTTTGCCCTCTTCCTAGAGGAACATCCTAAAGCAACACTTCAAGTTGTAAAATGACGATGTTTTCCAGAAAACCCACCCTGCTTTTCTGAGCTCTAGTTTCTTTGTAAAGAAGGCAGTTAAAACTATAACCTTGGGAAGATGTCACAACAAATGGGATCTTTGTGCCCGTTCTTGACCTTTCTACTTATTATTGCAAGTATAAATATTAATATGAAATATATTGCTGTACATTAAGTTGTGAAGAGAATCCAGAAATCTATACATCATGCTAAATCTTAATCATACAATTTTATATGGCTTGAAACTTATTAAGGAAACAAAATAGTGTGTTCTTCCTTTTCCTTTAGTTTTACAGAGCATATGCTAGGTCTATGAAACAAAGTCAATGTATGGGGTTTTTTGATTTGTTCTTTGAGGTTGGTGCGGGGCGGGGGTGGAGGGGATGGGTAACATTTGGGTCGCCAATTCTTGAGTACACAGGAGTACTGGCATATGAGATTAGAACATTTAATACAAAATAATTCTGAATAGAAAATAATACTGCATTGTTATAAAACTTAAAGATTGCAATGTTATCAAACTAAGTGTGCTTAACACTTATATAGTATACAATTTAAATGTGAGTCCAAAACCTGTGGATTCAGGGAAAAAAAAATAAGTTTACCATTTTCAGTCCTCTGCATCTCTGGTTTCTATTCTGTGTGCACAGTGCTCTTATGAAGTTTTGGGTTGTTTTGCTTTTTCCTGTTGAGTCTTATCCAGAATGTGTGAATGTGTTAGTGACTCATGGAGTACAGACCTTTTCTTTCAAACAAGTTCTATTTTGTGGGCTGGTGAATTCCTAGCAGAGCACATCTCCTTGATTAATTTGAAAATAAAACTTAGCTTCTTTTCTAAATCAAATCAGTTTCATAAAAAGATATACACCAGTGTGACTTATAGATAAGACCAGAACTCTAGATATTTTTTTTTTCCAAGTTAAAACTCCACTGAATACTGTCTAGAATTTGTGAGGGCGAAATATTAGCATTTTATATTTGATTACATTTTTCTATTTGAGTCTGTTATTCTGAAATTATTTTTAACTAACCTTATACTCATCAGCTATGTATGATTTTTTTTTTTTCCTTCTTTTTGGAGCTGAATACTGTTCTGGTTAAATTCTTGTGATACTAGTCCTATGTCAGTTAATCTTCATATTGTTTGTAAGGAAAAAATGTTTCTCTATAAACCTTGAATGCATCCCTACCTTAAAAATACAAAATGAGCTCTATTTGTAGATTAAGCAGTATCCTTTCTCATACAATTGACAAAAGAAGCCTGAAGTATATTAGTAATGTGATTGCAGTACTACTTCAAGCACAATTACCTTGGCTTAAACTAAAGATAAGTAGAATTGCAGAATTCTCTCTAGCAATAAAGTCCACTACTTCATGAGGAATTAGGAAGAAATTAAAGGAATGTTTGTGAAAATGTGTTCTTGTAGGTTTTTGCATGCTTTTTTTGCCTTGGGTGGAGGCATGTGGAAATAACATGTTGAAAAATGGAGTGAATTTTTTAAAAGTATTTTACTGCAGTTTTGACTGCTTGTAGCTGTGGTAGTTCGGTCTCTGTTACGGACTTGTTTACCACAATGATCTCTGGCAGCCTGTTAACAAGTCAAGACCAAATCTTGAGGCTTGAAGCAAGAGGCATCAAATCTGGTTATCAGACTTTAATTGCGTATTAGGTTTTTTTCTGCTTGGATTTATTCAAGATTGATGTCAGTCAGTACATCCACCAAAGTGCCTCTTGGAAGTCAATTTTTCAGAGACTTTGTACAAGCTATTTTAACAAATGGCCAGGAAAGTATTTACTAAAATGTAAGTTATAATCCTCTACCAGAGTTGATGGATGAAAACTCAACTGTGGGACATCTATGTGAAGTTGAAGTTGTCATGTGCTAAATAATGTATGTTTAAACTTAGCGTTTGGGTCATTCTGCAACATACACAGCATGGGCCTGCTTGGGTTTCATGTTAGAATTTTGTTGTTGTTTATATCAGCAAATAGAAATTCTAATGGTCCATAATGAGAAATTGATCTGTAATAATACGTGGAGTTCAAATACAGTTTAAAAATACTAGCTGAGCTACGAAGTGTGAAATAATCCCTTTGTGTAGGGATGTGTCTCTTTACTGTTGGGGAGATTCCCTGGATTAGGTAGTCTTATGCAAGGGGTCAGTAACCTTCTAATAGCTGTGTGTCACACCATTTTTTGTTTCCTAAATCAAATTCTGCAGGATCTGGTAGGTATTGCTTATCTCAAGACAAAAAGCTGATGGTCAGCCATTATGCAAGGTCTTGAGTCGTGCAATATATGCAGGGCTCAGTGGGAGTGAGAATCTGGAGTCTCCTGCCTCTGTCTGCTTTGCTGTTGGAGGTAACTGGCTCTCAGTCTACAGTAAACTGGAAGTTACTAGATCACATCGGTCAGCTTCTGATTTTGGATCTGGTTGATGTTTGCTGCTTTAAAAACTTGTCCCAGCTGAGGTTAGGCATTTGTGCCAGGGTCTGCAACTGGAGGTGGCAGGAGGGAATTCTTCTCATGTAGCATATTTTGGGCTGTAAGCTGATCATTATGGAGATTTTTGCTAATGAATGACCTTAAAGAGTTTGAGAAGTGTCTTTATTGCATGTTCTGAATCATAATATATAGATAAAATCCAGTTTTAAATTTTTTAAAGTGTAAGAGGAGATACCTGTCACCTGAATTGGAGAAGACAGTGTGCTCCTTCTGCCCTATTCTTCTCATCAGTACAGCTTTGAATGTCAACAGCCCATTTTTTGGCAGTGGTAAGATTTCTTGGGAGGAAGGTTTGGGGGTCACTGAGAAATAAACTCTATTTGGCATCATTCATAAAGAAACAATGGCAGGTGTTTTCTGTATCAGGAGAGCTCAGCTTCTGAGAGAGAAAGTCTGCCTGTGCAGAGCTCATTGCAAAATCAGGATTAGGTGCAGAACCTGAACACTGATTCTCCCAAAACTTTCATCACCTTCCCTGTCTACTGTGGGTACAGCCTTTGGAGCTGATGGGAATCTAACTATATGAAGAAATGCTAATAGCTCTGGAAAATGTTATGCATAAAAGCAACAGGGACCACTGGATGCGAGAAAGGTGGCTTTTGAAATACATTGAGTGAAAAACACTTAAGGCATATGAGGAGAGAGAGAGAACTATCAGAGAGGACTCACAACATAGAATCATAGAATCATTTGGGTTGGAAAAGACCTTTGAGATCATAGAGTCCAACCATCAACCAGGCACATTAAACCATGTCCTGAAATGCCTTGTCTACATGCTTTTTGAATACCTCCAGGGATATTTAATCCACCACTTCCCTGGGCAGCCTCTTCCAATGCCTGACAACCCTTTCAATAAAGAAATTTTTCCTAATATCCCATCTAAACCTCCCCTGCCCCAACTTGAGGCCATTTCCTCTTGTCCTATCACTAGTTACCTGATAGAAGAGACCACTACCCACCTCGCTACAACCTCCTTCCAGGTAGTTGTAGAGAGCGATAAGGTCTCCCCTCAGCCTCCTTTTCTCCAGGCTAAACAACCCTAGTTCCCTCAGCCGCTCCTCATCAGACTTGTGCTCCAGGCCCCTCACCAGCTTCATTGCCCTTCTCTGGACACGCTCCAGCACCTCCATGTCTTTCCTGTAGGGAGGGGCCCAAAACTGAACACAGTACTCGAGGTGCGGCCTCACCAGTGCCCAGTACAGGGGGACGATCACTTCCCTGCTCCTGCTGGCCACGCTGTTTCTGGTACATGTCAGGATGCCGTTGGCCTTCTTGGCCACCTGGGCACACTGCTGGCTCATATTCAGCCGGCTGTCAACCAGCACCCCCAGTTCCTTTTCTGCTGGGCAGCTTTCTGGCCACTTGTCCCCAAGCCTGTAGCATTGCATGGGGTTGTTGTGACCCAAGTGCAGGACCTGGCACTTGGACTTGTTGAACCTCATAAAAATGGCCT
>VYZV01015944.1:10604-21302 GCA_013401275.1 Pandion haliaetus | reverse complement strand
GGAGGCAAACAAAAAAAAAAATCTGAATGATTTTGTTAGTGGTAACAATGAGCCAGTGCTATTGGTGAATAGTGGTACCTCTCCGACTGCAGCTTCCTGTTATTAATATACATATCTGTTCTCTCCTATTCTGGAAGATTCTGCTTCTGGAGACGCTAAGACATATAAGATTTGTTTGCATTTGTTTTGTTTGCTTTCATAAAGCAGTTTGGAGTTGTAAACCCAAGTGTAATCAATGTTGCATGACTTTCTTTGAATGGCATAATTACATTCAGATGCCAAGTATGAAGTGCTTTGACAGTCTCACAACAACGTTTATTCAAAGCTTTGAGGCAAAAGAAAGAAATGAAAAATCATCTATTGTCTTTTGGTGAGAATAATAACATTTGAGACTTCATCACGCTTATCCACCAAATGCTATGTGGAATGCTGTTTATATGCAATAGGCTGTTTACAGTGAGCCTTTAAAAATAGTAGCTCATGAGACCATTCCCTGATGCACACTGCTATACCTGGAGAGCGTGCCAGACACCATCAGTAAAATGGACCATAAAAGCAATCAGAAACCTACATTCTTAGTGGAATTTATCTGATAAATACCTTGCTAAATCCTAAGTGTTCCATTCATCTTTTTAAAGTGTGATACACGGATCTGCTTATCTGTTTAGCCTCCCTGGCAGCATTCTCTCTAGAGGTTAAAACATATAAGGCATGCTACAGCCATTCACTTTAACAGAGTTATCTCAGAAAGAATGAGACCTGCAGAATCATTAATTAAACCTGATCTTACTGGGGAAGGTCTCATGATGGAGATGTATGCGTGGCTCACTCAGTGTTGGTGAACTTTATTTCAAATACAGTTTTCCATGTTTTTTCACATTT
Organism: Pandion haliaetus; assembly: GCA_013401275.1. Lineage (NCBI taxonomy): Eukaryota > Metazoa > Chordata > Aves > Accipitriformes > Pandionidae > Pandion > Pandion haliaetus. Next base: position 20,420 of record VYZV01015944.1, on the reverse strand, counting down.
GACCATTTTCAGTGTCAGGTAAAAACTTATCAACAAAAGAGCCCATGTATCAAGAAAACAATTTTTAGTAGACATGTAACCAATCCCTTTCACTGCTTCCGCCATCTGTAACACGCAATAACAGAAAGATAACAGATGCATAATCTTACTATGTTGTGTTGTGGTTTAACCCCAGCTGGCAACTAAGCACCAAGCAGCTACTCACTCGCTCCCACCCGTGGGATGGGGCACAGAATTGGAAGAGTAAAAGTGAGAATACTCATGGGCTGTGATAAAGACAATTTAACAGGTAAAGCAAAAGCCAAATGTGCAAGCAAATCAAAACAAGGAATTTATTCACTATTTCCCATCGGCAGGCAGGTGTTCAGCCATCACCAGGAAACCAGGGCTCTATCACTCATAATGGTTACTTGGGAAGACCCATGCCATAACTCTGAAGATCCCCCTCCTTCCTTCTTCCCCCAGCTTTATATACTGAGCATGATGTCATATGGTCTGGAACATCCCTTTGGTCAGTTGGGGTCAGCTGTCCTGGCTGTGTCCCCTCCCAACTCCTTGTGCCCCCCCCCAGCCTGCTCGCTGGTGGGGTGGGGTGAGAAGCAGAAAACGTCTTGGCTTTGGGTAAGCACTGCTCAGCAGTAGCAAAAACATCTCTGCATTATCAACACTGTATTCAGCACAAATCCAAAACATAGCCCCCTACTAGCTACTATGAAGAAAATTAACTCTATCCCAGTCAAAACCAGCACAGTTGTCATAGGACTAGAAGTCAGGAACTATTTTGCCATCAAAGCTCTGTGGAGGATTGAAATTGTTTAAGATAAAATTACTGTTTAATCGTGCTATTGTGTGATTTCAAATTTAATTTTCATCCCACTTCAGAAGAAAATCACAACAATTCTAAGTCCTTCTCAAAGGCATTCCAAGAAAATTTTGTTTAGCAAAACAATATTTCAGTCAAAATGAAAATATTTCTATGTCAAGTGCAAAATAAATCCCAGTGTTTTACTGAAGTATCCAAATGTACCATGTTGGTGGTTTTTTTCTGAGGAAAAGAAGCTGCATTTCTGTGAAATATATTTGTAGTCAGAAGAGGTTTCATCTTCCTTTTTTTCCTCACCTTCTACGCTTATATCCTTGTTTCTCTCATATAGATGTCCACATTCTGTTTCTTCATAATTTCAAACACTTCTGCCTTTTCTTTGATGTGGGTTTTTTTTTTCCCCATCTATAAGATATTTCTCACAAACTTAATTAAGCAGACCTCTATCTCCAGACTGAATGAATGGGAGATACTAGAAGCATAATAAAACAGAGGCACAGAGTTTTTGGCTGTCCTTGAAAGTAGAAGAGCAGCCATGTACTCCGTGGATCTGAACAGCATGGTAAATTTTCAGTTCTACCTCTATCTGGTTTTAATTAATATATTCCAATATAAGTGGTAAGCTGAAGGCCTCCTTTTGCTTCTGTTCAAGACCAGTAGTAACTAGGAAAACACTCAGAACAAAGTGAGTAACTTTATAAATTCCCTTTCTTCACAGCTCAGTGGATGCTGAATCCCTTAAAACTTGGGAAACACAAATGTACCATCCATTAATCAATATAATTCTGAGAGTTTGCCTTTACAAGGTGAGCAGTGAGCAGAGGGTGGTATGTTTTGTATTGCATTCAGTAACTGGAAAGAGTAACAAGAGTTTGATGTGTACATGACTACAAAGTTGTGAATGGTTTATAGGGTAGAAATTGTTAATTTTGGCCAAGAACACAAACATCTGCCATCTATTCCACCAGCAAATTTTGGCAGTAGCTCCACCACTGGATAGATGAATAAATAGACCCTGTCTGTTCCTGTGTACGGGGCCATGTGTATTTATAGGAGGAGTTAGGTCTGGTTGCCTTCTCTTTGTATTCCACCAGAACCACAGAAGCGATATGTGGTATCTGATTTGCATGTCACGAAGTACACTCCTTAGACTCCTTTTCAAATACATTCTGTTCTTTAACAGCAGTACTGGAGAGTGTGAATTTCTTGTGGTCACTCCTCTGCTACAATTATATCAACCTGAGCAGAGGAAGTGGTTTCCAAGCAGAATTGCAGGTATGCAATTCAGCATTTCTGATGTATTTTTTATCAGGGCAGATGCCTCCTATGCAAAGTGGAAAATGATGGTCAAAATGGAGAGAGGTAAAAGAAATACCCTAAAATAGCTGAGAAGCTAAACATCATCTGGGCTGATGGGCTGTGATGTGGGACTTAGGTTCCAAATTATCACTCAAAGATTTGAAGCTCTCGCTTTGCAATGACTTCTTGGGGGATGAATCTCATACTTTGTATGGGGAAAATCCTCCGGAGGTCTTGGTTTCACTCTCACATAGGACATGAATTGTATGGAAAATTTACCAGAGCTGTGTGGGAGCGGTTGTCTCCTGCTTAGCTGTGATGCTGCAAATGAGCCCTTTCCTTTGGGACCCGATACTAGATCTGGGTTCTGAATGATTATCTTCTGTATATGTGTGAATCTCTAAAAGGGTTCGTTTACAACTGGAGTAGAATATCTGAACAGAGATCAGTCGTGCAGATCTAAGGGAAGAATTTGGCCGTGAGTGTGAATTAGTCTCAAAGACAAAATTCATAGCAGCCTACATGTTAATGAATAACAAAGTCTTTATTTTTAAACATTTTAAGTCTGCTTAAGTTCCCATGAGGAACTCATTATGCTTTGCACTTGGAAGTAAATGGAGAAAATGTAAGTGGTACTTTGGAGGGTGGGGAGTCTGGTTCCAATACAGATTAAGTTGGTGCAATTTTACACATGTAATGTAACTAAAGGCAGTGATAAATAGCACATGAATTGTAGGTAGCTGCATGTTCTAATCTGTGATATGATGCATATCTATGAATGTGAACAGAATTAAAAGCTAGTGCTCTAAGTGTCAATCAGCACAATTTATACATAGATAGTTACAGGAAATGCATTTCTTGAAATGGCAAGAGTATGTGCAGCATGGACCTGCTGCATCTGTAGCTGCAGATTATATGATTTTCCATTTCTTCACTTCATTTAGAACTTTCTTTTATGGCTAGAGACCTGCAAAGTCCTGGAGAAGATATTAATAAGATAGATACTTCTCTAATTAATTGGTCTTGAATGTGTGGGGGATTTTTTTCAGGTTTCTCTTTCTTTTTTTGTTCTTAATGTGAACTGCAAAACAACAGAAGCATAATTAATTGAATTTGGAGGACATGTTCACGAACTTTTTAAAATAAATGTTAAAAATATGCATTTTTTCAGTATCAGTAGAAATTTCAGAGAGTGTCTAGGCACCCAAGGTTTGCTGAAAATACTCTGGAAAATAATAATGTTGATGTGATAATGTTCTATCATGTAATAGCAGTTGCTTCAATGAAATTGAGGGCCATAGTCAGTGAGGTGGCACATTAGTATCCAAGCCCAGAGCACAGGCCCTCTGGATTGTTAGGGCCTTGATGGGAAGAGGTGCGGACTGGAAGCCACTTGAAGCCTGATCCGGAGAAGATGCCCAGCCTTGTTAATAGCCACACTTCTGAGGGGGGAGGTATGCTAATTCACCATACACTGGAAAATATATTCACTGAATCAGAGATTGGAGTGCATGTGTATGCAACTGGTGCCTGTATGAGGCTAGCAGAAAAGCATTTGACAGTTATGGGGGAGGAGGGAATTCGGCTCACACATCTAAAATGAGCTTGATTTTCATTTTAGCTTTGTAGCTCACCTTTAAGAGAAAGCAGAACATGAGCGGCTGTCCAGTGAGTGATTCTGTGCCAGTTGATGTGGAATGTGAAGTCTTTTATGTAATTAAAAGCAGTGATTTAAAACATCTGCTCATATCCCTGTTTTTTCTATTTGACTGTTGTTCCATAGTGGATACTTCTTCACTTGATGGAGGCTTTTTACCACATAGTATCTTTTCCTTTCTCTTTAGAAGTAACTGTGTATTACCTTGTGAATGACAGTTTCTCTCTGATAATTTTGGTAGGCTTTCTATAAGACTCTTTTCCCCATTGTGGCTGTTTAAAACTTCTTATATTTGTGTTTCAGGTTATTTTGATTAATTTTTTTCTATGGGGGAAAGGAAAGAAGTATTAGATGCCATAAAAGAGAAAAAACCTCAAGGATAAAAGATGTGAGGAAATGTATGCAAGCAATAAGTTTGCTGAAAAATAAGTAATTTGTAAATGCACTGATACAGATGACTAGGAATAGCGCCATAGATTTACCTGTAGAAGTAAAGCAAGAGTGGTTTACAAGCATAATTTGGCGTTTTTGTTTTGTTTTGTTTCTATGAACAACTGCAATTCCAATATGCTATGTGACTGTCTTAGCTGTCAAAAGAAAAATAATATGCTAATGCTGCTGTAGGATACATATTCCATTGGTATGACTGTGTGGATCTGCTTTCTGTTTTTACTAGCTGAGGGTCTGATCTCTTTTGTTTGCTCAGTTAAAGAATGAGGGCTAATGCCAGAAATTTGTGGAAACTGTTCACTCTTCCTCAAAGGACAGTGTTAACTTCTGATCGTGAGGACAGTCTAGAAAATTAAGGTAGTCATAGGCTCAGGTAAATTCAACTTACTATAGTAAGGACTTCTATATGTTGAGGGTTTGTATGCACCCAAAAAGGGTGAACAATTGTGTGTATTTCATTTTGACCATGAGCATAGTGTTATGCAGACCTTGTGCTGGTGCATCATTTAAGTCCAATTCAAGCCCTGTTCTGTATATTGGGATCTAATATGGGGATCTCTTGTAAGGAGTCTAAACACAAGTGTTCCCTCTATCAAATGTTGTTACTAAATAATAACTTTGGCAATTAACCTAATGCTAACCTTGATCATGTCCAGACTTGCTGTTGCTCATACCATGAACTGCAACACTTTAATTTGCCTTTTTTTCAGGGAAATAGGAACTTTGAATTAATCAAACTTGCATAAAATGCTTTGAGATGGTTCATTCTTGTTGAAAATTATCCAGTCTGGCAAATTAAAAGAAGGAAAACAGTCAACTTTGGGTTTTATTGCTTTGTTAATTTTAGGGAACTATTTTTTAAAATTTCCTTAGAATTGGTTTGTTAGAAGCTACCCATTTGCAGTTAATATCTAATTATATTTTAGGACCAATGAGTTATGGAAATATTTATATGTTTAATCAGACTATTATTAATAGATAGTGGTTAAAATATAGTAAGTAACTTTATACTTATTTATGGCTTATAATCTTTAGAGGGTTATAGGTCTTTAACTACCTAGTAAAGCTATAGAGAATTTACTGATCGTTGTTTTATTGGTATTATAGCTTAACCACTTCTCTGAAGTTTCATTACTGACTGTTGAGGCTTTTTAAGGATGATGATATCTATTTTACATTTTGGCTATTACTTTTAAGAAATCTGTGAGATAAAAGCAATATATAAAGGTATTTTAGGTAACAGATTGAGAAATTGAAATAAACCAGAACAATGGTAAGTGAAATTTTGAGATGTTGATTGATAACCAGATAACTTTGTACTGTAGTAACAGATTAACGGGAACTATTCCTATTGTCTCAGTGTTAGCAGTCACAGAAGCATGGCAAATAGGAAAGTTGTGAAAAATGACTCTTGGATTTTACAAATAAGAGTGAAGAAAAATGTCTAAAAGAATTCATGTCAGTGTGAGGTTATTTCCTTGATTGTTCTGGTTATTTGGGATTCAGAAATCTCCAAATATATGAATGCTGTACTGTTGCTAATTTGGGAGTAAATATATTTTACAGTATTCTGCCTAGTATCCCTAAGAGTGAGGAAAGAATGAATGCTGAGGGTTAAACTTCTTCCAGTCCTATGTATAATTTCTGGGTTCAATTTACCACCAAATAGGTGTAAATTATTGAAGTCTTTTTGGTCACAGGGCTGTGAGCAGCATAAATAGGAAAAGACTTTCATTGAAGGTAGTGGGTATAGCCACTACTAATCCCAATTAGAGTTAGAGTAATTAGGACTACTCTCATAACTAGTTGGACATGTTCTTGCATATCTTGCTGGGTTAGATCAGTTGTCCCAAAAACTTGCAAATTCAAATTTTGTACATTGACTTCTTCACTAAGCAGAAGTGCTAGTGCAGGGCATTGGGCTCAGCAGGCAGAGCCCCAGGGCCAGGGTCAGATGGCCCTAAATCTGCTGTGTTACAGGGCTGGAGAAGCTTCAGTTGCCCAGTGCATAAAATGGAGGTAGAGGTCCTTGAGGTAGAATGAGAAAAGGTCACTTATATGGGCAAAGTACTATGGGGAATTTTTCTCCTTCCTCCCACCCATCCTAAATCCAGCTCTAAGGTGTTTTATTAAATAAAATTACAAGGGTCAGGAAGGACCGTTTTCTCTCAAAATGTTGCCTAGGATTTCACTGTTTGTTCAGTTGAAAGTGTCTTGTAAAATTAACTCTGTTCTGTCTGAGAACAAAATAATGAATATGAAGCCTTTCATAAGACATGTTTTTTAGCTCAGAACAACAGCACAAAAATTTACTTGAGATAATTGCGTGGACTGTCTTCTTCAATTACATTCAATAAAACTGAATATTTGCAGCTCATGTTATATCAACACAGTCTCAATCTGCTAGGCCAGATTTGGTTTTGAGTAGCCCGTAAAATGGTCTGTGCCTTCTCTTAGGTCAACAAACTTCTCTTAATACTATTTTTTTCCCAATGCCATTACTTTAGCTCTTAAACGCTAGCTCAAAAAACAGGCAGCCATAGATCTATGTAATTTTTCTAAGTACTAAACCACACTCAGCTTTCTAAGTACTAAACCACACGTTTCATCTGAACTCATCGAGTAGGTACAATGTTTATGTGACTTTGCAACAAATTCCATGTGTAAAGTCTTTCATTTACTGAAAATCCTTCATTTACTGAAGCCAATAGCATATGGGCCAAAACTTCAGAGTATGTTAGATGTGCACATTGTTTGCAGTGCATTAGGAATTTGCTATTGTGTCCATTTGCCAGGTGGAGGCATAGTTTCATTAATGAATAGTAGTGAGAGAGAGGGGTGGGAAGCCAAGTTATTCAAAGGCTTTGTTCTTTTTCATTAACAAGCTAGTTTACACCTAGGCTATTAAACAGTTGAAGGCTTTTTTGTTGTGAAGGCTGTAGCTAATATGAAAAGGACCTAAATTTAGAATAATACAAGCTAAGCCAAGTAACATTTTTCCACCTTCAAGTAATAGATTCTATTGCCCCATAAAGTCAAATGATTCTTGTTGCTCATTTTTTCCTCTTGCTTCTTCCTGCCATTCATTCTTTTTCTTCCTCTTAATATCCTTGGAATATGGAAAGCATTTGGATTTAGTAGAGCTGCTTTTGTTCTCAGTCTTAAAACACAACTTCTCTCTCTGCCACCCATATGCTAACTGGATCAGTTTGTGGTTTTTTTAACCTTTTCCAAACACACACACACAGAGAAATCCTGCCCGATTCCCTTTGGTTTTGGTGGGCTGCAGACATATATAGGTAATCTCAAACTGTTGAATATAATTCCTGTATTGATACTGCATTCTCTGGATTAACCATTGTGTTGTAGGTTGAGGGAAACAATTCAGATTCTGCCTTGGTTCTGTTTTCTTACTGACCCAGGGGAAAAGAGAAGAGTCAGGGAAAAGGCGTCTCGTTACCTCTGCTGTCCTCTCCTCCAGTCTTAATAAACTCGTTGAAGGATGTTGTTATGTACTAGGGGAAATTTTTATGCCTCGTTCTGGGTAGGTCTTTTCCCGAGTATTTTGGCCAGTGTTTTTTGTTTCTAAGAAAATGGAAATTTGTCAGAAGTAGAATGTTTTGCAAAAAGTGTTGTTGATGATGTGCGTGTTACTTGCTCATCTGCGCGGCAGTTTGTCAGGTTGTCTTACTGATCTGAGGAAGATTTGCACTCCCAATTTTTGGTAGTTAAAGGTTTCCACACTCTTTATTGTGGCCTTGGAGCCTCAGGTCTGCAGGGGAGAAACTTGGAGCTCTGACTATTGTGGCCTTGGAGCCGCAGGTCTGCAGGGGAGAGTCTTGGAGCTCTGACTATGTCAGTTTTAAATTTTAGCTCCCTGCTGCACATCGAGGATCTCTGAACAGCTGCATGTAAAAGACTGATTCAATAGCTCCGGGAGGTGCCTTAGGTTGTGTTGACCAGAATAAATAGCATTACATAGGAAATAAAACTAGAATTAGGTCTCCTCTTTAACAGCCCTGTCTTGTATCATGAGGAAAAAGTTTGTTATCCAAACTTTAACATTATATAAAGTTAGTGATCAAAGCAAATGTGTGAAAAGTTTCATATGGGCCTATTAGAACTTTTTTTATTTTAAACTCAAATGGAGCTAGCATGCATTCAAGTTTTTATGGGGTTGAGGGACAAGAGTTTGGGTTTTCGTCTTTTTCACAGGTAAAGTTCAATATAAGCTGGAAACAAATTCAGTCATCTTCCCCTTATGAGGGTGAACAAAGCATCACTGATGTTGCACACTGTACAGGTAGAGTGACTAAAGGACAAGCACGTTCTGCAAAAATTTAGCTTAATCCCAGCTCATCATACAATGAAATTGCTGAGATTAAGAGTTCAGTTAACCCTAGGTGTTTTCCCAGGGCCTGCTGTCCTCAGGAGGGCCTCTCTATGGATTGACTGTAGAGGGAGCCTAGAACAGCTGTCCTCCGAACAGGCACACCAGTGCCAAGTGCTTAAATTAGGTGGATCTAATCATCTGTGTCTAAAATCCTCAAAGCAGAGAGGGGACCAATGCCAAATGATTGGGAAAGGAGTGTACACCCACACTGACAAAGGTCTGTTCGCAAAGAAGGTTGTTTCTCTCTCCAGCAATGTATAAAAGAAGGGTTCATGCTTGCTTGGCGATATTAAGTGCAAAACAGTAGTTGTGGAAAAAAACCTGAAATACTGGAGAGTGTAAATTAACAATCCAAATAGTACTTTTTAATTATCAGAACGAAATTAAACAGCAAACATCACAGGAGGCATTAATAGGCATCAGTATTTTTCCTTTAATTTTCCTAAAGTCTAATTTAATGTTGATATGCTTAGTATCATACTACTGATATTTTTTCTTCCCTTTCTAGTGTCTTTGATTTTTAAAATGTGGATAACCTTTCACATACTGAACTAAAATCTATTAATTGCTGAAGCATTGTAATTGTCCTGCCCTTATGTCAGCTGATGTGACAATAATGCTTCAAGTTCAGACAGTCAGATGGAAGTCTGTAAAAAGAAGAAAAAAAGCAGAAAGACTGCTCAGAACTCTTGTGATCCTCATTCTTAGTGTATACTTTAAGTTTGGAAAACCTAATTGAGAAGTTGTCGTGGTTTCAGGTCAGCTCAGTCGGTAACAAAGCACCACGAAGCCGCTCACTCACCCCCCACCCCCTCGCCTGGCTACGTTGGGATGAGGAGAAAAAAAAACAAACAAAAGGCAGGCTTGTGGGTCGAGACAAGGACTGGGAGGGATCACTCCCCACTTATGGTCACGGGCAAAAGACAGGCTCAACTTGGGGAAGAAACAAAATCAATTTAATTTACTACAAATCAAAACAGAAACAAAACACAAGGGTATTAGGAAGGGAAACCAAACATCAGAACAACCTCCCCCCACCCCTCCCGCCTTCCCGGCTCAGTTCACTACCGATGTCGTCTACCTCCTCCCCCCGGCGGCGCAGGGGAATCGGGGATGGGGGTTGAGTCAGCTCGCCACGCATCGTCGTTGCCGCTTCTTTCCTCAGGGGGAAGATTCCTCTCTCGTTCCCTGCTC
>VYZV01015943.1:0-20843 GCA_013401275.1 Pandion haliaetus | reverse complement strand
AATAAAAAGTATATGTAGGAAAAAATATAGTCATAAAGGGGTACTCTTTCAAGATACCACGTGAGGATTTAGCAATGTGATTCCCAAGATGCGAATAAAGGCAGAACAGCTGAAAACTTGTACATTGCTTGATAATATAATTCAGCTCTGCAGTTTGGCATTTTCTGCTCAGAGGAAGCCAAGTATTGGCAATTCATCTACACTGATGCTAAATTATGGTTTGTATAGATATGTAAGACTGTAATTGCACGGTAATAACAAATGAGAAACTTTCACAGAAAACTACATACATAACAGTTCGTAGACTCAGTCTGTTCCGTTTTCCTTCTAAATGTTCATCTTCAATCAGCATTGCAAAAATCAATCTCTTTCTTGGTTTTTATTTTCCTGTTCTGAGTTGCTGTTTATGAGATCGACTATTCCTAGTGACTTCAGCAGAAGCTAGGTTTGCCTAGCACACATATCTTAATAAAATGGCAATGCTCCAAATAAACTGGAGTGCTTGAAAGTAAAATCACTTTTCTAAATATTAAATGTAAGGGACATAATGAGCAGATTGATTTGATAGCATCAGAAGCTTGCATCTCCTGACTTTCTTTAGATGTGTATTTCCATATATGTAATCTTTCCTTTTTTTTATGTTCTTTCTACTGAGCAAATTAATCTCATATTCCCACTTCTGGGGTTATTTTCACCATTTGTTGTCTCAGTGTTACTCAACACAGTCAAAACATAAATCTAGTGCCTAGTTTTTAAGGGTCCATTATGAGATGCCAACCATTTTGTTCCCTCTTTCCAGACACAAAAATGCAATTTATGAATGTGATCAAATTCTAGAGGCTTCCTGCGTGATGCAGAGCATTGCTGTGACAAGTACTAGTACTGTGAAGAAAAAATATTAGAATTGTTCAGATTTTGAAACAGATGGTTTGATTTGCTGTGAGATATGGTCGGAAACCACAGTTATAGCACACAAAAAACATCAGGGGTCTGAAATTTGCTCTTGTTTACTAGTAGTTGAAAAAGGAGAGGAAAGAAAATCTTTTGAAATCTGTCACGGAACAGAGGAGACCATCTAGCGTGCCTCAAAGTATCTGGCAACTCAGTTGTTAGAGATCACACCTCACAGTTTGAAGTTCAAGGGTCAGATCTTTACTCAAAATAACCTTAAATTAAAATCTCTGCCTTTTTCTTTCCTGATAAAATTTCTGCAAAGACTTTCTATGAAATATTTGAGTTGCAATGAAACATTATCTCATAACAAGGAAAATAATTTTGGACCAACTTTGTTAACTACTGAATTGTTAAGTACTATAAAACTTTATGCAGTTGCACCTCTGTAACACAGGCTGGATTTAAAATTGTTTAAATGCCTGAAGCTCTGTTGACTTCAGTAAAACAAACCCACTTTTAATTTAATTGAAGTTCTGACCCAAAGGATCTACAAAAAACTGTCAAGCGTTAAATGAAAATAACTTATAATTGTGTTTCTCAAAACCCTCCTTTTATCTGGAAACCAAAAGTAACATACAGAAATGTTTTGAGAAGTTGATAACATATCTGACACTTCTTCCAATTTCCAAATGATCTGGAATTCACAAACAGCTGGTTTGCATAATACCTACAAGCGTTGCAGATTAGATGCAAGCTATCATTTTCAACAGGACTAGCCAATCTGAAAGTGCGTTCTCCTTTACATTTTAGCAGTCATGTCTCATTACACAGCTAATGTTCTATTACTCTGTCTAATGTAACATGATGTGACTGGTAAAATTCGAGGAAGCAGACAATTTTTCATATTAGAAACCCACTCTTCCTCTCTCTGAACTGGTTGTCAATTCCATTTTGAATGCACCAAACTGTAATCTTGCCTAAATCACCTATATGGGAGAGCTAGCTAACGTAGAAGCTATCTTACTACAAAAGGAATGAAAAGCCAATCTTGAACAGCTTGGCATGTCACTTAAAAAAAAAAAACCAAACCAAAAGCATGACATATGATGTTTGTTTCTCCGAATTTGCTTTGAAAGCCTGTTATGGCTGAATACAAGCTTTTTCCCTTCTGTTTATGCATTCGGCTACATACATACAAAATATAATCGGGTTGTACTTTTTTAATTAAGAAAAACATCACATAGATAGATATAAAGGAATATATATTGCGAAGTTTGTTTCTTTTTGGAAGCTAAGTACTAAGAATTGAGAGCAGATGGAAATATCTTAGTCCTGCATGTGACCTATATAGTCCTTAGATAAATGCAATTCCCATTGACTTTGGCAAGTGATCTGTTTCAGTAACGATTTTGAGCCATAATGAACAAATACTTCTTTGGCACATCTATCCGGACTATGAGAAGGGCTGTGTCCTAACCTGAATGGCAGCTACACCAGAATCCTCAGGTGGATTGATTTGACTCTACCTGTTGTCTTCATCAGGGCTAAGACAGATATAAGCTGTTATTTCAGTCTTAAGATTGGGGACCACTACGAAGACTTAGATCTATGAGATTTCCAATTGCCTCTGTTCTATGTGAGGCTGGCATGTAGAGAAAACAAACTTTATGGCTGAACTTACTAAAATTTGATAAAAGAAATGCTTTAAATGAGACACAATTAATGTCATTATGATCTTTCTTTAAGGAACATAAATAACAAGATTCATCTAGAATATTTCTAATGCAACAACTTCAGGATATTTTCATAATCTCAAAAGTGACCAGGTCTGACTAAGTCATTGATTATAATAGGAGGAGGATTACAGAACCAGTAATAGAAATTAGGCTGGTAAGGAGTAGCAACAGTCTTACAAAAGCAGGTTCTCCCAAGTTTGTGGCAATCACAGGTTTGGCTAGATCTTAGAAATTCTAGTGCCTCTAGCCAGTGGCACCAACACCTCTACTTGCACATTGCTGGAAATAAAAACTATTAATAAGATCATTTAGCAATGCCCTATTACATAAAAAAGGGCCCTCACAAAAACAAATTTAGAAGAACTGCCCACTGTAAGAGAAGGTCAGGTTTGAGACCACCTAAGGAACGTGAAAGTGCACAAGTCCATGGGACCTGACGAGATGCATTCACAGGTCCTGAGGGAACTGGTGGATGAAGTTACTGAGCCACTATCCATCATATCTGAGAAGTTGTGGCAGTCCGGGGAAGTTCCCACTGACTGGAAAAGGACAAACATAACCCCCATTTTTAAAAAGGGATAAAAGGAAGACTCGGGTTACTACAGGCCAGACAGTCTCAGCTCTGTGCCCAGCAAGATCATGGAGTGGATCCTCCTGGAAGCTATGCTAGGGCACATGGAAAATAAGGAGGTGATTAGTGACAGCCAACATGGCTTTCCTAAGGGCAAATCATGCCTGACAAATTTGGTGGCCTTCTACAACGGGGTTACAGCATTGGTGGATAAGGGAAGAGCAACTGACATCCTTGTCTCTAAATTGGAGAGACATGGATTTGACGGATGGAGCACTTTGTGGATAAGGAATTGGCTGGATGGTCACACTCAAACAGTTGCCGTCAACGGCTCAGTATCTAAGTGGAAAGCAGTGACAAGTGGCGTTCCTCAGGGTTCAGTACTGGGACTGGAGCTGTTTAACATCTTTGTTGGCGACATGGACAGTGGGATTGAGTGCACCCTCAGCAAGTCTGCTGATGACACCAAGCTGTGTGGTGTGGTTGACACGCTGGAGGGAAGGGATGCCATCCAGAGGGACCTTGACAGGCTTGAGAGGTGAGCCCATGCAAACTTCATGAAGTTCAACAAGGGCAAATGCAAGGTCCTGCATCCAGGTCAGGGCAATCCCAAGCACAAATACAGGCTGGACAATGAGTGGATTAAGAGCAGCCCTGAGGAGAACGACTTAGGGGTAGTAGTAGATGAAAAACTGAGTATGACCCAGCAATATGTGCTCACAGTCCAGAAAGCCAACTGCATCCTGGGCTGCATCAAAAGCAGCATGGCCAGCAGGTCAAGGGAGATGATTCTCCCCCTCTACTCTTCTCTTGTGAGACCCTACCTGGAGTATTGCGTTCAGCCCTGGAGCCCCTAACATAAGAAAGACATGTACCTGCTCAAGCGGGTCCAGGGGAGGGCCATGAAGATGATCAGGGGGCTGGAGCACCTGCCCTATGAGGACAGGCTGAGACAGTTGAGGTTGTTTAGCTTGGAGAAGAGAAGGCTTTTGGGAGACCTTATAGCAGCCTTCCGGTGCTTAAAGGGGGCCTGCAGGAAAGATGAGGAGGGACTCTTTATCAGGGAGTGTAGTGATAGGATGAGGGGGAAGTTTTAAACTAAAAGATGGTAGATTTATATTAGATATTAGGAAAAAATTCTTTACTCTGAGGGTAGTGAGGCACTGGAACAGGTTGCCTGTTTGTTAAACAAGAGAGGTTGTGGATGCCTCATCCCTGGAAGTGTTCAAGGCCAGGTTGGATGGGGCTTTGGTCAACCTGGTCTAGTGGAAGGTGTCCCTATCCATGGCAGGGGTGTTGGAACTAGATGATCTTTAAAGGTCCTTTCCAACCCAAACCATTCTATGATCATTCTGTGATTCTACGAAATTTCTGCTCTATTCTGATGTCAAGTGCTTCTTTCTTTCTCTATTTTTTTTGTGTCAGTCAGTGTCTTTGGAGACAAATTCCCTGTTTTGGCAGTAGTTGGGGTAAGTATTAATTGGGCAAAGGTATTTTTTGTGATAGAACTCATTTGAGCTTTGATGCATCAAAGCTGCACAATCATGAAGGAGGGCCATAGCAGCTGTTTCTTTTTCTGCTGAAATTTTTGAAAACTTTTGAAATTTATAAGAGGAAAAATAATAAAATTAATTCTTTTCACTCAGTGACTTTAGATATAGATTTAGTATTTTTGATAGTAATAATAGTCTCTCCTTAATTTAAGAATACATAAACTATATACAGCATATTTATATCTGGCACCAGGAAATCATTAGAGATACTTCAACTTTTTATATAAAATTTGTTGGAAGAATAAATTTTGCTGTGTGGACCTCTTGTAAAGAAAGGCTATTTTTCAGTTTACAAAAAGGACATTTTCATCTTTTAATACTGAATACTCTAAATATATAGTACTGTAATAACTAGAAGATTACAAGTTTTCCTAAACTGTCAAGTTAAGTATATCATGCTTCAGCAAAATTATTACTTGTTTATATTTCATTGAGACAACAAAAATAGTAAGTGATATAATCTGTAGAATAAATCTCCTACATGTAAATTTTCGTTTCTGTTGCAAGACAATTATGAAAGACTGACATTAAAGAATACTCCTAGATTTTACCCCAGGGTAAATAAAAGAGTTTTTATGGCAAACTTTTCACTCAGGAAGGATACACAGTTGTGTTATATATGTTTTTCATATTTAAAGAATAAAAAAAAAATAATGAGGCAAGAGTGTGAAAGAACTTAATTTTTCTTAGTCATACTGCTAATGAAAAAAAAGGAAAAGGAAGGAGAGAAAGCTATACATTAAATATCTACTATAGCAATGGATAAAGATTTATTTACATAACCACTAAGACATATTCAGATTTTTTTACATGTCTGAAAATTGTAGGCTGGAACCCATCAAAAATATATTGGCACTCCAGCTGTTTTTTCTGACTGACCTAATTTTTATCTTTCTCAGCTTTCTCTGGATTTTTTTTTATTATTATTTAGATCCCTCATTTTTAAAAATAATGTATGAAAATGAAATGTCTGAATGTCCAGCAATTTGGATATTTCATGTCGTTTTTGTTTCATCCTCACCTCATATCCTTAATATGCACTCAGAATACAGTATTTACTGTGCAACACACATAACTTGCAGAGCAGCCACGAAGTCTATAAAGATGTCCTTGAGACATCTCTTCTTGGACAACTAATTTCTTACAAATGACCATAAGTTGACTTTACATAAACAGAAGCAGTAAATATTGTGATGCTCTTAAAACAAAGTGGTTTTGATTAAAAGCTTTCAGGTGTTTTTGCTTACCAGCATGATCTCATAGGGAGCTTAAAAAAAAAATAATGTGGAAGGACCATAAAAAATCATTTAGCTTAACTGCTACCCAAAGCAGAATTAGCCATGCCTAAAAAATTCCTGACAATTATTTTTCTACACTACTTTCCAAATTTCCAGTGAAAAAGATTCCCTAACCTCCACAAGAAATCTGTGTCCATATTTAACCACCAGAACTACACTTTTTCTCTGATGGGCTGTAAGCCTTAAAAAGGGATAGTTCCTTGCAGAAGAGAAAAAGAAAAGGAAAATTTTCTTTTTAAAAGGTGTGTTTAGGGAAAGAAAAGCAAAAGTCCAAGCTGCTATCTGCTGTGGACTTCATCAGGAGAAACTGTTTTCTTCTTCTGAAAAGCAGTTATTTACCATTCTGAAAGGGGCAATTTTTACATTCTGCTTTCCTCCAGAAATATTATCCCCAAAATAGTTCATACTGTCAATACTTTTCTAAGGGTCAGATTTGCTAGCTTCCTAGCTGTACATATATATGTGTATGTCTATACATACATACATATATATATATACACACACACATTCCAATCCCACACGTATTTTAACTCTATGAAAGAACACATCCTTGCTATCATGTCAGTGTGCCAGCTGAATTGGTAACCTTTTCTCTTTGTTGCCAGGACTATTACAATGAAATTGCTCCACTTGTGATCTCATATTCTAAAGATTCCCAAAGCTCTGACAACTCAAGGCATTATGATATACTCCTCTTACACTGTTAAAGCAGACACAGGGAGCAGAGTTCTCTGTAGAGCGTAAGTAAAGATTTATAGACATGGTGAAAGAACACTTTCCCTGCTGCCTTCTTAAAATAATTATGACTTTCCATGAATCTCTTTCTAAATCAAGTGGAGAATGACAAAAGCGTAAGGAAACAAGCTGCAAAAATGCCATTTACAATAAGCCCTAGTGGACTTATTTCAGTGGCATATCACATCTTTGGGTGAAAACTGTATGTAATTATTTCAAGACATATATGTCTTAATATGAAAAATAAGTATTTATTGTGCCTACCACCATGTTTTAGAAGCTTGCTTCCCACCTTGATTGTTGCATTACTGTAATACTTTCATATGATGGTACTAAATATTGAAGGAGTGAACTGATACAATGTGAGAGACACATGAAAGGGCACTATATGATACAAAATAAACATAATAGATTGACCAATTCTAACAGTCATGAAGAAATATTCTTATTTAGAAAAAAAAATCACCCCTGAAATTTTACGGAGACTATTGCTGCTCTTCATTCAGGCTGCGAGAGAAAGCTCTCTGATTTGTCTGATCCAGCAGCAGCAGCTACGTGGGCTTATCGATACATGGGGCTAGGTAGCTGCTGTGTGTTCAAGGGTATCAGTGACTTTCCACACTGCCACTTCTGCCTAAGCCTAATATATCTTGCTGTAGCGCTACACGCCACTGAATTAATACCCTTCATTCTTCGTGTTAATTACACAGAATAGAACCATTCACTATTAGTTGTTAACTTGTCAAGAAACGGTGGGGACAAAACCACCGTTCTGTTATATGGATCGTAAATGCAGAATTTCTCTCTCAGCTGAATAGTGCCTTGACAGGCTATACAGCCATCCTCATGTCTGGCTGTTCAACCATCCTCAAGTCTGGCTGTTCAAGTGCTTCAGCTCACCCGTTCAGCCCCTCGCCTTGCTGGAACGGTTGCCCCTCAGCCTCGCAAGCGCTGGGCAACACACACCACCCTCTCGGAACAACAGGGTTATTTCATTCAGTGAAGGGCACCCTGTTCATGAGATGTTATCGGCAACCCTTTTAATGAGCAGACTTCATTCACAGTCATCCTTAACGGACAATTTCCCTCATAGCTGACACGTCTCCCTGGCTGTGTGGCTCCACCCGGGTAGGTTGGCTGGGTTGCCCCATTCTCCTTGGGTTTGTTACCCCAATTTTCCTGACCTTCAAATGCTGGCACTACCTCAAATGTTGTCTGTGGTTTCAGGGCATGAACCTTATCCCTGCATTTTAGAGAGAGATTGCTAAAGCCGTTCAGATAGAGTCCTGCTGTTATGTAGCAATACACTCAGTTAGTATACTCAGATCCAGTGAAAACCACTAAATGTAGGTACTAAAAGATTATCTGAACACAGAAAAGAAGTGAGTAAGAACTAGTGATCTAAAGGATTTGTATTATTAAATTGCATTACACCAAAAGATATCAATTTGTATGATGACTTCAAAGAAAATTATAACATAACTCCAAAAGGTTTATGAACTAGAAAGGGTCAGCACTCAAAACAGAGGGGCTTATAGCAGACACGCATGACAAAGCACTTTAAATAAAAGACCCTGAACAGTAAAATACAAAAAGGTTGATTTTTGCAAAGAAACAGAAGTAACTGCTGAAAGAAAATAGTGACTTTAGACCCATCAGGTTTGCTTATTTTTTATAGGCAAAACTTGCACACTCTGATAAACTTCTGTGCCCATGGATCTTGGTGGATGGTAGAGCTTTCTAACAGCTTGATTCTTTGAGATAACGTATTTTATTCTTTAAAATAGAACATTTCTGATGTTTGTGTACTTGGAAGACAGGCATCCAGGTAGTTCTTTAAACTGTGTGTAATCTTGTACATGCAAGGAGTGAAAAAAAAAAAAAAGTTTTTAAATAACACTTGGTTTGCCAGTGCTGTGATGTTAGTTTCACTTTTATTTAAACTAACGAGTTTACGAAGCAGTAGTGCCCTGTAAACATTAAAATTATTGAGATTCTTTAATGTAAATAAGACAAAGCAGAGGGAAGGAGCATGACAGAAAAGAAAAATGCACCAGTAAGAGACTTCAGATACAAATTAGACCATTACCAAGACCTGTGAACACATCCCATTTAGATTATGGCAGCAATGAAAGTTGTGCTCATATGTTCATGATGTTGTCACTGCAGTACAGCTTGTTGTCCCTTGTCAGGGAAGCGAAATGTAAGAAATAGCTAGAAATAATCTGAAAGAGTAAAAACTCCTGAATCTGGAGCAAAAATTCTCCCGTAAAAATAATAGATCAGTAATGCTCCTTGCATCCTACCAAAATTTCTCTCTACAAACAACTGGCCTGAGATGGTCTTAGACTCAGTGGATCTTTAGTGAACTCACTAATCCACAAGTAGGTATGTTTTTTGAAGTCCCAGTACCCTTTACAAACCTTTGTTTAGACAAGGAAGAAAACCAACCAACCAACCAATTTTGTTTTCTTATTCTTTGATACATAAAGAAAAGAAAAAAACAAAAGGAAACATATGGAAATGTTGTCATGCAGAAGTATACAAACTGCAGATGTGTACATTTAATTTATTTTTTATTTAGGTTTTTTTGTCTTTCAAGACTGCATTTATTTCAAAGTTCACAGTGATCTAGCTTTGTTGCATTATGTATGGTAATTTTCACTTCCTCTTGGACTTAACCACAATAAAAATTGCATCATGCTCAACAAAATCAAATAAGAAAATGCTTTAATTAACAATACTAAGCGTGCTTTAACTATTGAAATCTTGCCTATATTTTGTCTCTGTTTCGATTAGGCTTGTTGATAAAAGATAGAAATCAAATACCTGTAACTACATATAGCATGAAAAAATTATGCTTCTTTTTTTGCTATAATTTATTAATACAAAGCTCTTTATAGAGATGTTTTTACTGAATGAGCAATGCTATAGCCTATCACTTCTCTTTTAAACATGTTACATGGTAAATTATGAAGTTTCATTGTGAGCTTTCAGACAAGCTTTAAAAATGAATAACGTTGAATTCATGTCCATTTGTCTCACTGAATTCAGTGAAGAGTTGAATTGATATATTTTACTATGTCTTTATTAATATGTGTGCATATTTTATATGTACATATAGGTAACAATGAATAGCCTATATATATTATCAACAGAGTATATATCATTATATACTATTACATTACACAGAACATATTATTGTTATATATCAGATATGGATATTTCAGTGTACCAATCTCTAATTTGTAATGGCAGCAACAAGTTCAATCCTACAGAAGAGAAGAAAAGCTCAAGACAATGTCTTGATATAATTTTTCCACTGCTACATTTAAAAAGAAAAAAAATGTTCTTTTTTGATAAGTTCAAACACTGCAGAGGCTTGCTTTTGAAGTGTAGGCCTCTGGTACCCCTTTAACACTTTAATCAGCAATACACAGTACATTTTCTCTTGCGCTCCAAATTACATTCACAACATATGACGCATGGCTTTTGTGTAATTAAATGTGTTACTCTTGACACTCATACAGAAAACATTCACATTTTAATGGGAAGCACTGTGTGGATGAAAAAAAAGACCTATTTGTCATCCTTCATTATGTCAATTCACTATAATAAATTAACAGGGAAGAAATATTCTCCATATTTCCACTATGCATTCTATAGCTCTTCCCCTTCAGCATGTTAAAAGACCAGTCTCTTTAGGGAAATAGTGCAGGAGTACTTAAAAGCACTTTGCAATCTGGTGTCTGAATTACATTCTTGTAAACCCTGTTTGGCATTGGATTAATATCTAATTTTGCTCTGACAAGAAAAAGCAAAACTTATGCCTGCTAAAATGCTTATTTAAGCTGAATATGAGAACATTTGTTTCTCTGTGAGAAATACAAATATAAAGCTACAAAAGAGAGCCTGAGTTATGGAAAAAAACTCACCTCTTCAAGATGTGGTAACGCTGGCAGTTCATGCAGCTGTGTACAAAAGAAATTATACAACATACATGAATGTTTTAATAATCCATTTCAAACTCTATGCACTATATATGATCAGTCACAAAAGAAATATAGATATCTGAATTATGTTGACAGAAAATGCAATGGAAGTGGGTAGGAAACAACATATACCTTACATTATACGAAAAGTGTGTTCTGAGATGCATAATTAATTGGTAGAAAGATCCTATGGGAACATTGTATAATCACTGCCCACCATAGTAATCCTGCCTACAGGACTTCAGAGAATATTTATGAAATCATTGCATTTTATAGATAATTCTTTATTAGGTCATGACCTACTTGTATGTCTTTTTTATTCTTTGTATTACAGATGCTTTAGAGCTCTTCAAAACAAAACAAAAGTCAATTGGTCTTTTTGTTAAATGCCTGGGGAAATTAATCTTTTCCTTGACTCCTCTCTTTTCTGTTATGACACGAGACCTGGTTTGATTTGGTCACTTTTTCAAAAAGTGACTTACTTATTACTATTAGTTAATTTTGAAATCAGTGAGAAAATCACCCTTGGATTTTAGTGAAAGTCCATGGGTTCACTTAACTCATTGAAACTTTCAGCTCAAAAGGTAAGTTTTTCAGAAAGCTACAGTCTTCCACTGATAGAGAACTAGAAAGGATTGCCTTGATTTCATAGAACCTCCACATATAGAGAATAGTATTTAACTCTTCCAGCATCAAAATCATAAGCTTTGTTGTGCTTGAATATCTAAGTAGCCACAAATGGGTTTGGTGTTTTGGGTTTTGTGGTTTTTTTTTTTAATACAGTTGAAAAAGCATTTTCATTGTAATAAAAACAATGTGAAAACTGTCCCTTCTCTCTTTGAGAACTATTATGAGATTTATATTTCTTTGACAATACAACTTTTTTCCCAAACAATGTAGTGCATTTTTCTATCTAGTCATCTGATAGGTATATTTGATATAGTAGCACTTGGAATACTATTAGTAAATCTGGAAAAAAGGTTAGAACCAATAGAGAAATTGTAAAATCGGCAAAGATATATTTTTAGAGACAGCAGCACACAGATATTTCAGACAGTAGTATCAAGTTGGTTCCTAGTCAAGTTCCTCAGAACATAATCTTGGAACTCATCTCATTTATTGTTTTCAATCTGGCACAGTTTTAGATCCATAGTGATAAAGTTTGCCGATGCCATGAATGTGGAAGGTAGGACAGAGGAGATCAGAACTGAATACCAAAAGATCTGGATGAACAGAAATAGGACTAGATTGAAATGCAAGGTCACGCACATGGAGCTAATAATAAAAAGTCCTCCGATATGCTGGCGGCTTATCAGCTGGAAATGTTTTGTAGGAATGGGATGTGATAGTCAATCTCCGAATGAATGAACTGCCAGTATGATGCAGCATAAAAATGGTAAATGCAAACTGAAAATGTATCACAGAAGGTCAATCCATGAGGCAAGCGCTGGTACCGTTACACTAGGCCCTGGTTAAACCTCAGCTCCAATACAGTATTGAGTTTTCTGGTCACGAAATGTAACCTTGAAAGAGAACAGGTGCAGAGAAGGCTATGGAAGAAAACAGAAGAAGACCAATTTTCAGGATGAGCCTGAAACTGTTGTCCTGGTAGGAAAATATATAGAAAAATGAAGCAGAGAGGGAGGTGATTGAGGTCTGTAAGTACATCAGTGGATAAATAAAAGAGGAAAGAGCTCATTAAATGATAATACTGAAACCAAAAAAACATTCTAAATGGACATAAACATACAGAGGTGGAAATGAAAAAGGCTTCTAGCCATTACATCAAGCATATTTTACAGTGGCTTTCCAGTTAGATTACATAAGAAGAAAGCTTTTAAAAGAGATCTAGGTAGATCTATTCTCATTATGAATGGGGTTATTTGTCATATGCCTGAGCCAGGAGGGAAATGGGATACCTGACACATGTCCCCTCCATTCTCACCAGAAAGACTCCAGGGGCATCAGTGCTTCTAAATTACTCTAAAAGGGTAATATATGGTTGTGTAATACCTAAATGTACATAGACTGAACCCATATATTTAGTGATGTGTGTCTCTTAAGGGAAAACTGAACAATACCAAAGATCAGAGTTCCAAAATTGGACTTGAAAGACTAAGATTAATTTGTACACCGGCTTCTAATATGGCATCTAGAAGGACTATGTACGCTTTATAGGATGTCACCTGCAATGCAGGTGCCACTTATCTCTATTTCTGCCAGCTACATGTATCATGAAATGCAAATTTACTAAGCATGTGATGGTGAGTGTTTGGATTTGTTACAAAAAAAAAATCTGCTAAATATGGAAGTAAACGCAAACAGTCATGCTCACAGGCAGTTCTTGAAATACATTATTCAACACATACTTGTGTATATTTACTGTTTCTTTCCATAAGCCTAGAGTCTGAGTTAAAAGAAATTCAGCTGTTTCCATTGTCCAGAGCTTGTTGTGGATTGACAGTTCAAGAAGGAAATCACATCAGCAAGGACAGGGGCCAAGATGTGCGTGACGCATTTCCTGAATTCTGTAGAGAAGAGCAGAGGGACCAGCTCTGCAGCCTCTCTCCACTGTGATGATCGAGTTCTATAGATTCAAATAGGCACGTGGCTCAGTCAAAGTTCAGAGCAGCAGTGTGCAGTGTGGCTCCAATAGAACAGGTAAACATAGAAAATTGTTGGTGGCTGCAGAAATGATGAAAAAAACCCCAAGGTCCTTAGCTTTATTCCCCACAGGCCTGACCTTAACTAGGCTGGTTTTGGATTACAGACTAACCAGGCGATTGTCTATCTTGGTCTAGCAAAGCAATTCCCGGCCAACAAGATCCTAGCCAACAAGAGATCAATTCAGAGGAAATATTCACTTTGTGATTTTTTACAAAACTTCACATGGGTAACAGTCCTTGCCTGTGGGTTTTAGCAGAGAAAAAAGGAGCTCCCTATTGTATATCAATCAGTCCTTGTTAAGCTAACGGGTTTTGGTTTTCAGGTTCAGTGGAAAATTAATATAAAAATAACTGTAACATTTTATGTCCCATTGAAATTCTCTGAAGACATAATTTAGCAAAAGAAGTTTCCTGTTGTGGACAGTAAAGGAAGAAATGATCATATTTCACTTTTTCTTCAATGCTTGTTCTAAACCAGAAAACAGGAAAGGTTATCCTGGCATAGCTGTTAATAAACTTGGAGAGAGAAGGAAAGGCTTCCAGCCCCCAGCAATTCCAAGCTATTTCCCTCTCCTCTAGCTCTGCTTGGATCCTTTCTCCCCCTGTAAGTGTAATATTTTAAGTGCTCAAAATAATGAGATGACAGCACCAAAAGTGAAGTGGGTTGTCGAGTTCAAAGCTGGAAATTTTCCAGGTGCTTCTAGACAGTAGATGAACCTTTCCAGTTTGGCTCCAAAATAAATGTTCACCAAGCTTTTAAGCATCAGATTATTCTGGGATTTAGTGTTTCACTATGTTTGAAGAACTAATACTCAGTGACGACCTAAGTCAAAAGCATAGGTTGGTTCCAGTTCAGCTCATACATGGATTGTGAAGGTATTTGTTGTTTCTGCAGGACCTGTCCTCCTCAGCGTNTTTAATTTTTAGAATGTATACAGTGAAAGAAGCTTCAGTATGCATTTCAAGGAATGTTTCATTCTTGAACCATTTGAATGTTGACATGAAGAGTGTGATACTATCCCCTTGCATTGCTGAGAAGTTCCAGCAGTAAGCTGGAAAACCCACCAAAACTGAACTGTTCATATATTTCTCATAAGTTATGAGTATTTTATTTTTGGATGCCCTACTTAACAGCCTGGGTCTCATTTGTAGAAGTGCTCACCTCTCAGTTGAAGTGAGCACACAATAGCCTTTCAAAAAGTAAAATGCTAATTCCTAGATAATTTACATTTACTCTCAAAATTGGTGGATACTCTTGCTTTAATTTGTTATGTCTCAGTTCTCATCTCTACAATGGGAATGATGGAAGCACTGTGAAAGTAAATTAATATTCATTTGTAAGGTATGCAGATGCCATATTGACTGGAATCAGAGAAAATCCTCTGAAGATGCAATTAATATTTTTTCTCAGTAGAGTTTGAATAAATTGGTTAAATGTGTCTGATCTGCCCAAAGGCCAATGAAAATAAAACAAAACATTACATAGCTGCTTAGTCACTGAGTAGGACTCATCTTCTGCAGTGATAGATTTCCTATGCCAAAGGAAGAAAAAATAATGCATGGTTTCATAATTTTAAACTGTGTTATAATGTATAACCACAAGTAGGGAAGAAGATGAACAGAGCTAGTAAAGTTGACTTTGGTTCTAATGTTGCCTAGTAATACAGCAACACTAGATTGTAATCAGAATTAGAGGGTCCCCTTCTTCTCTTTCCTTTTCCTTCCCCTCTCTCTTTCTCTTCCTTTCTATTTTCCATGCCTTTTATATTCTGCAAAGAATTAACATAAATACTTCAAAAAATGGCCTGATACCAACAAGATTCATCACTGAGGTCGGGAAGTTAGACCTACAGGACGTGTTTCTGCCAGCAGAGCTAACTAACGTCAGGCTTGACAATGGTAACAGATGGTCACCCCTTGTGTAGAGCAGCACCGGAGAAGAGTGAGGAGCACACTTTGCCAACAGGTTTCACAGATATTTATTGATAACAGCAAAATGCTGAGGTTTGGGACGGTTGATTCATTTCCAAGATCTGCATGGCAGTATGCTCTGGTATTACAGACTTTTCTGTTACTTTTTCTGCTTCATGTCTTATTCCAGTTCTCTCGCTCTCTCCCCCACTTCTGGGACTTCATTCTCATCTTCACATCTTCTCTGGCTTGTTTCCACCTGACTTTTTTCACTTAGCCAGCTACGGTCTTCAGTATTTAGATTTCTTCTTTTTCTTTATCAGCATATCCAAAATTATAAACTTCTCACATAGTTCCTCTCCTGCACCTAGCAGTTAGTCATCTGAGTTCAGTCTTTTCCTTACCAGTTCCTCCCGGGTCTCAGATCTTTCTCCCATACTTTTTACCATTGAAATCCCTGTCACTTTATCTTTGCCACCTCCCCGGTCCCAAGAAATCCAGGGAAGACTTCTTGCCCTCCCTGTGCTCAGCTGAACCAGCCTCCTTCTCAGTGCGGCTTTGGCTCTAACCAAATGAAGAGCAGAGGAAAGACAGACCCTTTTGCTTAAGAACAGCACTGGGAGAGAAAAAAACAGGCAACATCTGAATATACCTGGCTGGAGAACAGCTAAACATACGCATTTAGCTGCCTAACACCAACAAACTGCTATTTAGCATGTGTGAACTGAACTTCCAAATGTTCCTGAACTGGAAAGATTTAAATGAATTTTTAGGAAGATTCCAAGGAGTCCCCTAATAAAATGATACTTACCAGCCTGCCAACTTACAAGTCTCTTCTCCATTACCTGCAGGTTCTAGAGTTCTTAAAAAAGTAAGTCTCACAAGGAATGCATTGGCAAGAAATAAAACAAAATAATGTCCCTCAATCAGGTATAGCTGAGCCATTTTTGTTGGGTATGCTAAAAACCTGCAGCCTGAGGCAGAGCTCCAGCATACAGAATTTAAGGTTGAATCACTAAAGTTTATCAAACTTATAAGAAGCTAAAAGCAGTGTGAGATAATGGCAGTGTCAGGAAGAAACATGGAAGGGGCAGTAAAATAGCTGAGAGTTATTCCTCATATATAAACCTCAGCTATTTTGTCAACACTTATCTGAATGGAAAACAAGAGTAAGTAGGCCTTGTATGTTAGTATGGAACCGAACAGAAAAGTAAAAACATCATAAACCTGTGAAAATGATGACTAGTGTGGGTGCGCAATGACCAAATAATTCTGCACATATCCAGTGATCTTCTATTAAAATTAAAGTTAGGTCTTTGCATACAACTTTTTTTTTCTTCCTAAAGAGAGCCACGCATGGACATTTGAAGGCAGAATTTGATTCTAAGCCTAGTATCTTTGGATTTTTTTTTTCCCAACGTGAATGTCTCTCTTTAGTGTGCTAGTCACTTTTCACTACGATTTTAAATAAGCTGCCTTTCAACCTATTATGGTTTAGTATGTTTTCCTGTATATTTAGAAAGAGTTGTCAAAACTCTCAGGTGCTGCAGATAAGCCTGCAAAGCAGAGCTTCAACACAATAAAGAAGGAGATGGTATAAATTCTGAAATATATCAAGGTTAGATTACCTTTGTTGCTTTGTATATCTAAGATTTGAATTGATTTTTCTGGTATGAAAACAATGGGGGGAAGGGACTTCTGATGCAATGCTTTGCACAAGCCAGAAAAGTCAATAGTATGCAGACAGCTCAAAAATAATAGTATTTACTGATTCAGTGAAGAATGTTTTTGTGGGTTATGAAGGCAAGTTCCAACCTAAGAGAAGTATATCGGTTAGATTACTTAAAAATTATATCTATCCTTGTAATACATGAATTTACATAATCTTACAAGATCCTTAAACACCTTAACTTTTTATGAAGTTCTTGAAGGGCACATTTTTTTTTTTTCCAAAACATAAGGCAACATGCCATAAATTAGTAAAAGGTTGGGGTATGAGGCACTTCACATTGAACAGAATGTAAGTTTGAAAAATTAGGGTATAATTACATAAAACATACCTTTATGACAGACCAGTTGTTTAACAAATAAAGCAACACCCTATTCTAATTGCCAGAACTATTACTGAAACTTGAATTTTAAACTGAAAATGCAGGCAGAATATATTTCTATTACTATTAGCTACAATATTTTTTAACAACTGAGAGCATGTATCTGTATATGACAAAACAGCATGGCTTTTATTGGTCAGATATTGGCTCAGAAACTGAATTTCCTTTTTTGTCAAAACACCATTTCAACCTACTATCTCGGTTCCTTACTGTTATATAAGGAAGAGTAGCCATCCTGTACCAATCAGTGTCATTTTCTCCATCGTTTTGACTTTCTTAGAAAACCCTCCTGAGTATCAAAAACCTCACTTGGTTTAAAGGGGTGAATGAGATTACAAGCCAATGCAGCCGTATAGCAAGTGTAATAAAGGCTGGGCTTTTAAATCTTACCACTCTTATCTGTTGTTGCCATCTTTGCTTTTTCACAGTGAACAACAGGTTATGTTTACTTTTTTGTTATCAAAGCCTGTTTGTAATAAATGATACGTACTTCTTCAAGTTACAGTACTGAAAATGAATACAATAAACCTGTTGGATAATATACCTTGTAGCAGAAAAAGAAATAAGTTTAAAAACAACTTTATTAAAGAACAGAGGGCTCAAATTTGTATTTCCTTAAGATAATGGCTACCAAATATCAGCTATTTTTGTACCACATGAAGGGCAGGACACTTAGATAGCCAGGAACTTCACAGTTTTGCATCATCTAATATCAATGTGATTATCCTACACAGCATATGCGAAGAGGAACCAGTGTGTAGTGCCTTATACCTCTCCCATACTACAGTAGGCAACCGTCAAGTAAGGAGAAAACACTTTGGACTTAGTGAAGAAAACACAGTGAAAAAGCAACCAGCTAAAATATACCAACAGGCTATCTACAGAAGCCATAAGCACTCATTCATTTTTGAGCTATTAATGACTACTCTTGCCACAACAGGTTGAAATATAGCCTAAATTTCACACTATTTATACAGTGTAATTTACATCTTTTTCCCACCCCAAACGTCTGCTCTTGAAGCCACGCGGTCTCACGCACTCAAAACATTCCACTAATGTATCAGTCAGTTCTTGATCTTGTTACTGATCTTAATGAAAATGCGATCAAGGCTTCATTTGCTCAGATTAAAGCCATAAAATAGCCAGCAAAGAGTCTCGGGCCTTTCTCTCTTTGGGCTAAGACAACATAGTGCCAGATGACTATGGAGTTGGTTAGGGTGACAAAAAACACCCCTAAAACCTTCCTCCGTGGGGTAAACAAATAAACGAAGATCCTCTAGGAAGTGGGTGAGTCCTGTGAACTTCGATTTTTTAGCATTTCCCAGAGTTTCATCTTTGGTTTTTTGGGGGAGGACTTTTCCTAAGCCACAGAGGATTTAGAAGCAATGTGTGGAGGTCTTGAGAGGGCGTAGGTGTTATCCTACACTCCTTATCCCCTAATGAGTGATGGGGGATGTTTTACAGCACAGCCTGACTGTGAAAAAGGAGGTGAAGGTCTTCTTTCATGCTGCCTCCTCCACAGGAGATGGCATTTTGTTCCCAGGCCCGGTTTCCCCTGTAACACACCAGCTTCCTGTATTCACTGTTGTCACCCAGCTAGCCCTGCTCCCCATCCCCATCCCCTTTCCCATTCTATTTCCCCAGATCCTCATGGGATCAGTCATCTTTTTGGCACATATTATCTTTTACTCCCAGACCAGACAGCCCAATTTAGCAGTGACAGATTCAACTTCTCTGAATGCAGACTTTCCAAAACAAGTACTTTGGCACATAGCAGTTAGGACCAAAGCCTAATGTCAAAATGTCCTATGCCAAAAAAAAAACCCAGAAAACATTGTACTTCCATCTTTCCACAGCTGTATTTCTATTAACTAAGTTGCTTGTGTAAAGAATAAGGTGCAAGGTATAACTTTCATATTCTTTCTTTATCAGTGATTCTATGACTTCTCCTCCAAGTGGTAGCATTTTTTTATAGCGCTCGGCAGGGGGTTGAGAGCTGTGTTTTTCTTTTTGCTTCTTTTCTATACTCATTTTCTATACTAATTTCTTAATGATTTTGAAGTATGTTATTTATATAATGGGTATATATAACATGTACACGTGCACACACATTTTTGTATAAATATGTAACTTCAGACAGAGTGGTTTAGGATTAAAGGGCATATATGTGTACATACACCTATAATATATATGGAAAGAAAAAAAAGGGCCGTATATATCCTATTTTCATACTCTAATTTTGATTATGTTGGGTTTTGCTTGGTTTCTTTAAAAGAAATGGAACTAAAACTTTAAATGGCACACAGTCTAAATAATACATAATTAAATAGCGAAGGTAAAATTATCAAAAATCCTCGTTATAAAGTAAGAATTTGTCATATGCTGCTGTCCACCTTCGTACATATTACCTTAAGCATAGCACAATGTTTTTACTCATAAAATGAACACAAAGTAGCAAAAAACCCCACAGTACTTATTACTTTTGTTGTGGAAGAGACCCTTTTTAATTGCAACAGAGGAGAGTGGAGTTTGCTATGAAAAAAAACCGGCTCGTATTTAAAATGTAGGAATTTGATCGCGTGCTATTGTTGCCTGCCAACAGTGAGCTAAAGAGGTTAATGGATCATAGGTCTGGCAAACAGCCACGCTACCTCCGGCTCGATACATTTAACTGCGTAATCTGGGTGAAGGTTTGGTGCTATTTTTTTTCATCAGGGCGTGAATTGGTGGTAAATAAAAAGTTTGATTTCATCCACTCTTTTTCCCGAAAACAGCACCGCTTATCACTCATCTGGATTGCCACAGCGGGAGGAGCGAGGGAAGGCAAGCCGCCGCCTCCCGCGCTCCCAGGCCTGCCCTGCCCTCCGCGGCCGCGCTGCCCTCCGCGGCCGCGCTCCCTCCGCGGCCCCTCCTCCCACAAGCCCGCGTGGCGGGGGGGCAGCAGTTGCGCGGCGCTCCGCGGGGCTCCGCGGGTATCTCCAAGGTACCGAGGCCCGGGTCCCCCGCCGTCGGGCACTACCCGGCCGCCCCCCGGGCTCCCCGCTGCCTCCTCCCCCCCGGGGTGCCAAACCCGAGGGTCCATAACCCGGGGGGAGCGCTCCCAGGGGTCCTCTACCCCCCCCGTCGCCTCCGGCAAACTCCACTTGCAACTCGGAAACCTGGAGCCATCTCTCCAGCAAGTGTGTGTGTGTGGGGGTTTGGGTGCTTGGATTTGGGGGCCGGGGTTTGGTTGGTTGGGGTTTTTTTTGAGAGACAGAGGTTGAGGGAGAGAACTACCGCCAGGAAGGGAAAGCACACCAAAAGTATATAGCTCCCCCTCTCCCATCTTGCGTGTTTCTTGGGTGCACTGTTGGAGGAGACAGGCAGCAGCGGCAGC
>VYZV01015942.1:601-18790 GCA_013401275.1 Pandion haliaetus | reverse complement strand
TGATATTGTAAAAATGCTTCTTTTTATTTATCTTCCTCATTTTCCTCCATATGTATTTTTAAAATAGTTTTGAACATTTCCACATGGCTTTTTGAATAGGATTCATAGTAGTATTTTAAAGCCATTGAATGATATATAAAATATCTGTTAGAAAGGGAAAGCTGTGTTAAAACTCTGTTTATGTGGACTTAGATAATGTACTTGTTCATGGCAAAAGGACCACTGTAAAGAGGACACCTATAGTTTTGATCTGAACTTTTAAATGTGTTGGTCTCTTTTTTGATTCTGTATGTCACACTGCTGTTTCTCCCAGCTTTGCCAATCTGCGAGATGTGGAGAATTTACTAACCTTGCATTTTCTGCTTCCGTTGTCATCTACTGCAACAGGCAACAGCCAAGTGCAGGGGTTACTTGTGGAAAATTCCTGTTTTCCAGCAGCATGAAGACTCTAGGATGAGAAAGGAAATAAACTGGGGTGGATGATGCCTCATACATATAGGTACTCACTAGATACGGGTTGATGTAGACAGAAGAATATCAAACAGGATCTCATGATTGCATTGTCTTCATTCATTCACTGGACAGCCATTTTTGTTGGGCCTTCCCATTACAAATGTTAAGGGTAAGAGGCTAAAAATGTTTGGAAGGAACAGGATAGGGTAGGTGTGATTAAATAACTTTCAAAGAAATGAAAGCAGAAAGCTATGGACAGGAAACAAAAATGGAGTAGGACACAAGAAGAAAAAGACAAAGATAAGAGGAAGTTAAACCAAGACAGGGAGGAAGTTAGAGGAATAAGTAAAGTCATGAGAAGTAGAGCTTTAAGTGGAGAGAAACAGAATTACTTTTTGGTTTACTTAAAAACTGGAAAGTGACATGATTGGCGATGTGAATGAAGTACATGTGATATGTGGCTAGGGTTTTTTTCTTTTACTTGTAAGTGGTGGGATTTTTAGCCTACCAGAGCAGTTATTTTTTCGTGCTGGCTAGTAATCCTCGTGCGGTGGATATTGAATACTTTTTTGAATATTGAAATTCTTATCTTTTCAGTGCTGGTCCTAGTTTCAATTCTTCCCTTTTCCTTCAGCTACACTGAAAGAGCACAATAGGAGTTCCTCCTCATCTACCACTGATTTGCCTGGGTGTAGAGTATCTCAGTCTTTGCTTGGACACCAGACAGATTCTGGGTCTACAAGCCCATCCTCGCCAGACTTTACCGTCAGCACTTTGTGCAAATCTGGTGTTACAGCAGCACCATCAGGGAGTACCAGTACTTTATCCTGTGTTTCACGGTCTCAGAGTCAGTGGATTTCATTTGCTGATGAACTTCTTACAATTAGACACACAAGTGCAGACAAGAAGGAGCCCCAAAGATTGCATTTTAAAACTGAAAATGCCTGCCTTGCCTCTTCTGCTTTGCTTGGGAATTCTTCCAACAGCTATGCTTCTGAGGATCAAAGTGACCTTTTCAATAATACTGTATGCCATGAACAATTATTCATTGAAGAAACTGGCACTGCTGCTGAAATTTCTTCTGCATCATCTTCAGCCCTACTGGACTATAGTTTAGTGTCTTCTTGTGCTCGTACAAATAAGGGTATGGCAAGCATGCATTGTGTACTGCTCTTTGCTAATAACTGACTCCAAAAAGCAAACTTTGGACTTATTTTTCTTTTTGTTATTATCGCTAGCCTGATGTTAAAATTAATTCATCTTCTTACTTAGAATGTACTAAACTGCTTGTTAGCACCAACTTCCATGGAAGTTATGACAATGAAGAAAATATTCAGCTTGAAATAATATGAAAAATTCAAATTACTCAGTTAAAAGCATTGCGTTCCCTTAACTATGCAGAGCTTTGCTTTTCTAGAAATAAGAATATGTTTTTGTGGGATGTTAGCAGTGAGATCTCAAAGATTTAAGTGATTGAATTTGCAAAACCAATTCCATTCCTGAATGGCTTTGTGTAGTTATTTTCAGATTAAATAAAGTTAAATAAATTGGATTTAAAACTGTTCTTTTTAACACCCAGTATTTTGAAGCGTGGATGATATCATGGTAATGCCACATACTAAGGGGGCAAAGGAAAAGTGCATGTGGGCAAGTGTGCCATGATTCACTGAATAGCTGTGGTACTGCAGCAGACTACTTGGTGTTTATCATGCACTGTCAGCTTGGGACATAATGAGAATTTTAAAGGAATGACTGATGTTTTAGAAGTTAATTTATCTGGGGATATTTAAGTTTGCAACTCTCAAGGTGGATGCGGTCAGTATTAGCCTAATTTCTTTCTTCCTAAGTCAGTGATGAAACTCCCATACTTAACAGCAGCAGCAGAGTTACGCTGAATGCCTGAGAAAACTTCATACTTAAAAGCTGCATTTTAAATAACATTAACTGAAAAAGAACCATCCAGAATAATTTGAGGGAGATAATAGGATGTACTGCAACAACATAGTTATATATTAGGATTTCAGTCTATTTTGAAGTTAATTTTAGATCTGGTGTACTCACTGGATGGCATCTAACGTTTATTTTAAGATACGGTTCTATTCATTCTATTCAGAAAAGTGACTTCGTAAAAGTGGCATCTTTCTACTGCTGCCACCATCTGTTAGTTTTTTCTTGTTAGGTTTAGAAGGACATGGGGGCACTATTTTTTTTAAACTGCTTTTTACTTCTGATAGCTCCGCTAAGAGATAATAAGGAGTTAGTGTGTTCTTACAATCAACAGAGTAATTTACCTGCTACACTGGTGTATATTTATTGAAGTCAATGGGATTTCAGTGGGCAAAATTTGTGTAAAAAAAGGGAGAAAGCCCATGATGCCATTTTTAGAGTCACTTTTCAGGGTATCACATGGCCCTATTTTAAAAGCATTTATGATTAGTGGTAAATCTTACAAAATGGAGCTTCTAAAATAGGAACTTCTAATAGAAACATAACTTCCAGTTATTCTATTCAAGTGAGTACGTATTTACGTTCAGTGTGACCTTTCTAATATTTATTTCCTTAAATTTGCTTTTTTTCAGCAAGGCCCACAACTCCTCTTTCTGTAGGCACCATTGTACCCCCTCCAAGGCCTGCTTCAAGACCAAAACTGTCTACTGGGAAACTTAGTGGGATTAATGAAATAGTATGTATTGATTGAGTTTTTTTAATTCTCCATTGTAACCTGATTTCAGATATACCATTCATTTACACTGTCACAGTGGAATTACTTTCCAGCTGATGTTCAAAGAATCACATAAGCAAATTTTCACCATTGCCAGATAAGCATGGAAGTGGTTCATAACTATATTACTATAACAAAATAATTCTTAATAGAACTACAAAGGTCTAAAACATAATTTTTGCATTGGCTGAATGTTTTTAATTAAACAAATCAATAATTTGATAATGAAAGGATAGCATGTGTATGAGATTGAAGTTTTCAAAATGTGAAATATTAGTGAAGTTATTAACAAAGCTCCATTGATTTAAGGATATAACCAAAGCTTTGGGGAATGAATGCTATTAAGTAGATCTTTATCAGTCATGTGTTGACACACATAGCCCTGCTGTGACTTCTCTCTGCCCTTGGTGCTGGTTGGTGGAGAAGGGAGGTGGCAGATTGCAGCAGCTGCCCATCAGGATAGTGAGAGGCTGCACACTGCCTGCATCTCTGCTTACTGCCTGCAGTGCAGGTCCACCTGCCGATAAGGAATGTGGCAAAGAATGCAAATACCCAGACAGCATATCAGACCAAGCCATGCTTAATCTCCTCTGTGAATATTAGGATTCTTTGGGTTTCATTTGACTTACTGACTTGGAAAAATGTTACCATGATAAGATCCTCTTGCTGTCTTTCAAAGTAGCAAGATATTTTCACCATATTCTTGTTATGGACAAAATTCTGGTCTTACGCTTGGGCAAAAGTGAAACATTTTTAAATGTTTTGCATTTCTGTAAGGTCAGAATAAAGTTCATTTTGAGATTCTTTTCTTATTCCAATATAAAATTGTAGTAATTGCTCTTAGACCAAGGAATCTCTTCTTCATGTCATCATAATTAAAGAGAAGAATTCAGCTGGTACTGTTCTGCTATAAAGTATGATTCTGCACAAAGCTACATTCATTTTATACTGTTGTTTTAGAAATTGGCTATTATCTGGATACAAGTAGAAGATTGACAGTTATCTTCGTTATATATCAACTCCTTTTACAATTCCCATAGTCTGTATAAAAACCACATACACAGCAACAAGCATGATAGAACAGAAATTAAAAAACAACCAAAAAAAAAAAAAAAAAAGTTACCCAGCCAAAATAGGTGCTTCGGGGGTTCCAGTACCTTTTAAATAGGTTAATCCCAAAATGATCATTACTTAACCTTAACAGTTAAGTGAATCATAAAACCATCCAGAGATTTAGGATGGAAGGGACTTTGAAGATCTCTAGGCCAACCTCCTGCTCAAAGGGCCAACTTCCAAATTGCATCAGGTTGCTCAGGGACATGCTGAGTTTTGAAAATGTCCTGAAGTGAGATCTTAACAATCTCTTTGGGCAACCTGTCCCAGTGTTTAACCACAAGTTACAAGAAGGAATTTTTTTACCTAATTTCAGCTGAAATTTCCTTTGCTGTAGCTCTTGCATCTTTGAGAAGAGCCTGGCTCTGCCTTCTTTATACCCCCTTGTAGCTAGCAAAAGACTGCTCCTTAGGCTTCTGTTCTCCAGGCTGAACAAACCCAGGTCCTCCAGCCTGTACCTCTCTCTCACACTCCAGTCCCAACTATTTTAGTTGCCCTCTGCTGGACTCGCTTCCAGTTTGTTAGTAGCTCTCCTTTAGCTCTGTAAATCCACATTTGCTGCACACATACACAAGGCTGTAGGCTTAGGTTCTGCTACTGTGCTGTAGCACAATTATTGACAGGCTGCTACATAATCAAATATATTAGACTTAACTACCCAGGCAAAAAATTACTAATGATAATCTATGAAATAATGGAATTTATTCCAATGGAAAATGTAGGTTCTCTGTTTTACACTAAAAACTAAGGTAGATAAAGCATTCAAGGAACTATGTTGAGAAACATTATGAAATTGATTGGGGTATGAAATGAAGAACTCTTCTATTTACAGTCTTTTTTCATCTCTTTACAACCACTTTGTGTAATACTCTTGTAATCTCTTTTGTTCAGCCTAGGCCATTCAGCCCTCCGCTGACCTCTAACTCAAGTCCACCTCCTGCAGCTCCTTTAGCACGTGCAGAGAGCATTTCCTCAATATCCTCTTCTGCTTCCCTCAGTGCAGCAAACACACCTACAGTTGGTAAGTTAAATTAACCATTTTAACTTATTTTAGAAATAGCATTATTCTGCCATTCGGTTCCACCTGTTAGGAGAACCATTCATTGGAGTTAGTTGTTCCATATATGAGTCCAGTCTAGGCACTTCAAGCATCCTTTGCAAAACCTGCTTCTAAATGACACCGAGAGAGAGGCCAGTGGATTTAATTAGAATAGACCATAGACCCAATTATGACACACTCTTTAGGGAAATATTTTTCAAAATTAATATTCTATGAATTCTTATTTGGTATGCTTGTATATCCATTCATCAAGCACAATGTGTTATCATCTCTTTGCTCAGAAGATGTTATTGGATAGGTGCAGAAATATTTTGGGATACTGATAAATTTGAATGAATATAAATGTTCACAAAATTGAGTTCTATGTTTGTTTTATTTTTTTTGTTATCCTGAAATTGCAATTTCAAAAAAAATGAAAATAATGCATCTCTTTATTCAAGTTAGTGAAGTATAAGCTAAAGAGAGGCATTTAGTATAAGCAAAACAAACAACCAAATGAAAAGATGAAGATGAAAAGCAAATTAGTCTTCATGTGTTGCCACTAATTTCAGAAGGTTTTCTCATGTTTTTAAAGGAAAGTCCTTCAGGTTTGATATTTGATTATAACAAATGAAAAGGAAACGTATTAGGGGTTTTTTTGTTTGTTTGGGTTTAAGACACTCTAACTTCTTTCTTTAGCACAATTGAAGTATTTCATTCCTGAACACTATTGGCACTTTAGTCTCAGGTTTCTTGAATTAACACTGTTATCTGTGAATGTTACTGATGCCAAGGAGTCCTCACCCAGGCTCAGCAGCTCAAGAGAGCATCTGCACAACTTCTAGTGGGAGTCTGCACTGAAAGCAGTGCAGCTGTTTCCACCTTGTGCAGTATCAAAGCTAGTAAGGTCTGCCCGGCCTTAGCTGCTACAGTTCAGTGTCCACCAGCTTTCCAAATGCTAAGAAGCATCACAGAAAGATAAGTGATATTTTGGTTGCCAAAGTCCATCCAGGCTCACATCCTCAGGCCTCTGCACTGGTGCCAAGGAACCAAGGTTGGTGGCAGCAGCATCAATAGCCCCAGCTCTGAGTATGTGTGTTGTTGGAGACAGAGTGAAATCGTGAGGTGAGGGAGGAGGTAAGGAGGTGTGTGCTGACACCGAGATTTGACATGGTCATTAACCTGGCCTAGCAAAAATAAACAAGGCCAGTTCCATCTGCACTTGACTGTATGAATTAAATAGTCCTGGAAAGCTGGGAAGGACAGTGCAGATGGCTGAATGACTTTGGGGCATGAGGATATACTCTGCACTACTGTATGTATTCTTTTGACTTTTGCACAATCTAGTGATTCCCTTACCCCATTTGTTCTGAAAAATGGAGAGTTGACTCTAATTATCTTTTTCCAAGTGAACTTTAAAGCATGCATTATTGAATGCTTCTTTTATGCTTTAGCCTTATTTTAATTTGCAAAGTATTTTTACGTAACTTAATTTTTTAACATCTGTTTTTGCTTGAAATACTTTGTTTTCTTGCAATGTTTTGTTTCATTTAAATGTAATAGAGGATGATCTTTTGATTGGAAATCTTCCTACAATTGAAAAGCTTTGTGAGACATCACCAGGTATTGTACTCAAAGCAGATTTAAATGTCAACTAATCATCCTAATACAATACACCTAATAAAATTGTATTTCTTTTGAAACAAGTTTCTCCAGCTATTTCTGGTACCTGGCAGATACAAGTAGCTTAAAAGCTCAACTACTTAACAAGTTATATGTTGCTGAAATGACCAGAACTTGATATAACCACTTTTGTGTAGCGTAATCTTCTGTCTATACCTTTCTCGGCCCAACCAAGCTGAAACTTGGTCTTGCTTCTTTGGTTTGTCGTTACTATTTTCTTTCAAGTGAAGTGAACACATTTTTACTTTGACAATCCTTATTCTCACAAGACAAGTAGGTAAAAATGTCTCTATATTTATATATAATACAAATCTTTGAAGATACACATAGTAAAGGTAATCTTGTCATGAAAATAAAATTTATTTTAAAAAAACTATTTAGCCAATATTAAAATTGTCTGAATCTTTGTTCCTAAACTGAACTAAAACCATTTGATCAGGTTTGTTTATTTGCCCTTTTTATGACCAATGATGCAGTCTTTTATTCTGCACTTTGGCAACCTCCCTGAGTGTGTCAATGCACCTATTTGCATGGTCGTGTCACTAGCTCCTGTGTCAGCACAGTTCAGCGGCTGTTAATGGTGGTCAGGGCTGAGGCACTGGAGCCTTGAGCTGGGCTGCAGCCCGAGATGCAGCTAGAATGCTTTGGCACAGCTCTGTGAAGTCCCGTCCCTCTGAGAGCTCACAGCGGGCATGGAAGGCCCTGAAGCTGGATATCACTGCATTGCATTGTATTTTCAGCAGCAAGGCAACAAAACAATGTCTTCCAGTCTTAAGTTAAGTCGTTATGTTTGTTTCAATTTATTGTTTTTTAGGAAAACGCTTAGATTTTTATGAATCAAAAGGTGATGAACAGTGGGGCCAGAGCAAATAAGAGAGAAACTATCTCATTTGTAGTCCCTCAAATACATGTCAGAGAAATGTGTGTGTATATATATATATTTGCTTTAGTGTTCCCCCCCCCAAAAATAAAAATAGTATTATTATTCCTGATAAATTTCACTCTTTAGACAAAAATTCAGTATTTGTCTTTTACCAATAGGAATATAAATTATATATTTGCATTAATCTGCATAATTTGAAATATCAATATAAAAATACACAGAATGCCATTATAAATAAAAATTTTAAAACAATGTATACAGCTGTAAACAATCTGGCATAATTAATGCAGGGTAATCACCTCCAATCTGCTTTGCAATTGTTTCTTGTTCCTTAGTAAATTGGGGAAAAAGACAGTAAAACACCCAGGCAAGCATAGTGCCATATCCATTGAGTGCAAATTTTGGCTTTAGTGGAGAATACTTCTGGAGTTCAGTATTTCACCAAACAGAATTCTGGCTGTTGTTAACTCATTATTTTACTGCACATTTACTTCTTGAAATCATGATTTCTGGATTCCTGAGACTATTGAGAATCACAGCTTTTATTGGTAGTTTTCAGGAAGAGAAAGAAAATTTTAGAAACATGGCCCATGTGTTGTCTGAAAGAATAAATAAAACCAACCTATTGTTCATATTGAAAAAAATGATCAGTGTATTCCATCCAGCGTCATAATATTTCGTTCCTCTAAGAATTTTTGAACACTGCTGACTAGAGTATCATTTTTGATCTAAGGAGGCCTAAATGTTGCAAAGATTTTTTTTTTTTTATGGTGTTGAGAAGTATTTTGAACATTTTACTACCTTAGGCAAGAAATCATGATGGAGAGTGAGGTACGAGGTAGCAGAATTAGACCAATACCTGTCTTTTACTCTATTGTTGTTACTACTTCTTTCACTTATCTCTGAATTTAAGCTCTAATATCTTATATTAGACCTTCTGTGAAGAACAAGGTCCTAACTTCCTTTTTGCTTCTGGAAGACCTCAGAAGGCACAGCCACTATTTTAGAGTAAATAGGATTAGTTTGCCATGAGCAATATAATATGGAATCTACTTTATGATATGAAAGAAAAATTTCTTATTTTGCTCATGAAGCAAGAAAGATTGTGCCTCCTTTTCTCATAGATAATATGTGATACAAGCCATTTTAGCAGTGCCACAAAAAATTATTAAGATGCTCTCCACTACACTGCTGCACTAATAAAAAGATGGACCTTCCAGTATTATCTTTTATATTCAGTACACATATAGAAAATTGGTGAAAAGTAAAATCCCCTGACAGCTGGTTTTGTCAATTGTACACACACATTTCAAAAAGCCTTAGCATGAAGTCTGAGTTGGCTTTTATAGCTATGCATTGGAACTGTGTTGTGTTGGCACAGGCATCAGTGATGGCTTCTCCAAAAATTTCTTCTTGGGATTTGTAATCTTTGTTGGCTGAAATAGGTAAAAGAATGTTCAACTGTTCACTTATGTGTGGTAATATTAATGTATTTGCAGTTAAGTTCATGCATACTGTAAATGAATTCTTTGCATTTCCGTGACCATTTTATCACACGATAAGCATACAGTAGGGATTTTTTTTTTTAAGTATTCTAGTCAATGTCTAATTTCTTTTGGATCTGTTGACTTCCCTTTCATCAGTAGCCATTTTAATGCAGTGTTCCTCTGTCTCATATGTATTTCCTTGTGTCTGTCCATTTACAAAATGTCACACTGTTAGTCCTGTTCTCTTAGGCTGCTAAGCAGTGTTTCAATGGTACAATTGTAATGTACTATGTTTATATTTTTCTACACACTTTTCAAGTAATACTTCAGATGCTACTGTGACCTTGATGGTAGTAACCTCCTGTGAAG
Source organism: Pandion haliaetus (assembly GCA_013401275.1). NCBI lineage: Eukaryota > Metazoa > Chordata > Aves > Accipitriformes > Pandionidae > Pandion > Pandion haliaetus. The sequence goes on along the minus strand of VYZV01015942.1, from coordinate 9,041 downwards.
ATTACTGATGCAGTCAACTCTTCTGAAATCTGTTGCTAAACTTTTTGAAAATTAAACCTATACACTGTATGTATTATAGGTGTTTCACGTGGTCCCAGCCCTGTCAGCCTTGGAAACCAGGACACCTTGCCTGTTGCAGTAGCCCTTACTGAATCTGTTAACGCCTACTTTAAAGGAGCAGATCCCACAAAGTTAGTTAAATAGTGAATTGTTTTGAATGTAATAAGTTACAACAAGAAAACACACTGGGTTTATTTTTAATATTTTGGGGGGGAAATGTATGTATGTATGTTAGAAGGGGGATTCAAAGGGATTTTTTTTCCCTGGTATAAGTGGCAACAGTGGTTTATTGCTCTGTATTGGCCTGCATCCTGCTAGGAGTTCATATATCCCTGATTTATAAAAATGTGTTCAGTGAGAACACTGAAAATGAGAAGGGGTTTTATCATAGTCAGGTAGGTGCTACATGTAAATTTGGGCAACTAAGAGCACCTCATTCCCACTGTCACATCCCTTGCTATGCTACTTAGGCCTCGGCCTAGGCATAGTTGTGACATGTTTTCAAAGCCTGAAAAATATCCACCAAGACTACTGTATGCTTAAGCAGCTAAACTTTTTTTCTTTACTTATTTCATCTGGCTTCCAAGTTGAAAGTGGTAGTACATTGTCACATTGCCCTCATTTGAAATTGATTTTCTGTTTTTAATTCAGTTCATCAGATTGTGAAAGTACAGTGATCGTGTTAAAATTAGTATTAAAACTAGGTAGTTAATGAGTTGCAATGAAACTGATGTTTTCATTCTCTTCTAGATGTATTGTGAAGATTACTGGTGATATGACAGTATCATTCCCAAGTGGGATTATTAAAGTCTTCACCAGCAACCCATCTCCAGCTGTGCTCTGCTTCAGGGTGAAAAACACAAGCAAACTAGAGCAGATCCTTCCAAATGCACAACTTGTATACAGGTTTTGTTTTGTTTGGTTTTTTTTAATATAATAGTAAATTACATTATTTGTAAAGTGTGAGTTATTGTATATGTAAATCAGAATTGTCTACAGTCTTGTGGATTTGCTTACATATAATTTAATTTCCTGAATTAATCTTGTTCAGCTCAGTTCTCTCCACTGCCACCATTAAAAATCTCAGTGATTACTGAACTTGAAACTTGGGCTGAGTATAACAGGAGCCATAAAAAATAGTTTGTAAATGTAGCTGTGTTTTTACATGCATTTTATAAATTATCTTTATACAGTAGTGACAATGGTAAGATTAAATGGTGAAACAGTAGCCTTAAATGGGAAACAAGTAGTAGGAGCTACACCTAATCTCATTTGTCACTTACCAGTGTATTTTTTAAGCTGTATCATTTCTACAGTAGATCAGATCCATCACATAACTGTATCTCTCAGGTGTGTGGCAGCATGCTTGGGAGAATTCTTAAGAAAAAAGCCTGCTGATTGTAGGATAATTGTTGAAATCACAGCACTTGGTGATCTTTTAAAAAAAAAAAATTATAAAAGCTGTAATTATTTAGCAGAGATCTGTTTCAGCTGAGCATTTTCTATTTCATTTATTGGAGAAATCATTTGAAAACAAGTTAAATGCTTTTAGATACTACATTTTTTAAATGACTGCAATAAAGAATCCAATATACGCATCCATTCTTTTGTATTTAATTTCATTTTGATCATTCATACTTAATGTAATGAATGATTCATACAAAATTAATCACTTTTTGACATGACAGTTTATAACTGAAATGTTAGCAGAGCTGTATCTGACCAAGTGACTTATACTGAAAAAGAATGTTTTGGAAAAAAGTGCAAATGTTTAGTATTCTTACCTGAGTGCTGTAACACTTCACCTCTAATTAGAAAGGATGCATGTAATGGATATTTACAAATTTAAACCCATATAGTAATAACATTTTTCATCATATACTACAAAGGGTATCATTTGCTTGGGATTTACTGAGATTAAAGTTTTTAATGAAAGTGATATTTGTGGTGATGTCAGAATTTCTGATTTGAATTGCACTGGGTTGTGGAGCAGCAGAAAGATTTTACTACTGGTTTCATTTATTTAAATTGTGGAAGACCTCTGTAGTGATAAGTGTTTATCTACATATTTTACTGAAAATGGAAATTTCATGAATCGCAATAGTCTTGAGAACCAAATTCTAAGTAAATTGAACAGACTACTGGTATGTAAGTCACTGTTCTAGGACATTCAACCCATTGCAGCCATACTTACTGTGTTCCAGGTGCCCGTTGTCAGCTTTCACTCTGCCCTCACACTCTGCACTCCTCCTTAGGGAGAGATGCAGTTTTCCACTGTATCCACAGACATTCAGAGGAGGTCTTTGATGCTTAAGTGATTTGAATTTTGGTTTTGAGTCAGTTTTCTTAAAAGCTTCATACTTGCTCAAAATAAATCTGATGCAACCAGAGCTGAAAATATTCTTGATCAGAACACCATGCTCCAGTAGCTCCCAAACAGGATTTTGCCTCTGTGGTCATGTGCGCTCTTACCTATATATTGAAGTGATATAATAAATTGTTACTAAGATTAAATGCAACTATAAGTATCTCAGAAACAATTGTTTATAATAATTTGAAAATCACTTTTAATTGAAAAAATTTTGAAAGCTTACAGTCTCTACAAATATATGAAAGTATGGTAACACATCCAGCACAAATCTTAATTCAGTGCATTAGTGAAGCTATGTCATAACCCAAGCTAATTATGATTTTAGGTTTTATTCCAAATTGGATAAAGTTCATTTTGAAATACCCACCTCCCACACATCCTCACAGCATCTAATTGTGTTAAAATTGTGTTTTATTAAATGTAAAATCCAAATTCAGCATTAACTCCATCTTGTGATGCAGATCATCAGTGGAGGAAACTCACTGCTCCACAACCTGGAAGAATTTTTACCAGATACAACAAGGAGTTCATTTGTCTTAATTGTGTGTTATAAAGCATTAGAACAAATTCTTGCTTGAAATAGTGAAGAAGTGGAAAGATTTAATCTTAATTTTTAGACATCCAAAATAATAAAATTCCGTGTTGCCTTCTGACTCCTACCTTTCTTTTTGTTTGTAGTGATCAGTCACAAAGTGACTCCAGTACTAGGGATTTTTGGATGAACATGCAAGCTATAACTGTCTACCTCAAGAAATTATCAGAGCAGAATCCATCTGCATCCTATTACAATGTAGATGTTTTAAAGTATCAGGTAAACACTTCTTTCCCTTTGGAATTTTTTAAGGAACACTGGCAGACTTGATATCTCCACGGAAATTAAAAGAATTGTTCTTTGTCTGCTAGCATGCAGACAAACTGTCATCCCTCATCTAGACCAATTGTGGGTATGTCACTGTTTACAATGCGTAAGCTTAGTGCATTCCCGCTATGCTTCATGTCATTCCCTTGGATTCATGACCAAGTTTCAGTGTGCTCACACACCACTCCAATTCATGTGTACAAGCTTCAGACACGGCTTCTTTAGGTATTTGTTAGCAATGTCAAATTTTCCTTGAATTTAGGGGATTTGGTGGGGGGTTGTTTGAGTTTGTAGTTGTACTGGTTTGATTTTGTAATTGCGTAAGTTTTGGCTGCTGTAGCTGATGAATTGTAATATATGAGAACATACGCCGTTCTGACCTCTCACAATATAAAGGAACTCGTCAGCCTTGAAACCATTTACAAGCACACAAAGGTCATCAGAGTAGCCAGCACGTATTTACCACAGGAAAGTCATGCTTGACCAACTTAATAAACTTCTATGATGAAATGACTGCCCTGGTGGATGAGGGGAGAGCAGTGGATATTGTCTACTTAGATTTCAGGAAGGCTTTTGACACTGTCTCCCATAGGATCCTCATATAGAAGCTGGTGAAGTATAGGCTGGATGAGCAGACACTGAGGTGGATTGAAAACTGGCTGAACAGTCAGTCTAGTTGGAGGCCAGTAACTAGCAGTATACCCCAGGGATGAATACTAAGTTTACAGTCCTGTTTCACAGGTTCATTAATGAACTGGATGGTGGGGTAGAGTGTACCCTCAGCAAGTTTGCTGATGACCCTTTGGGAGGACCCTCTGCATACACCAGAGGGTCAGCGTGCCCTCCAGAGGGATCTCAACTGGCTGGAGAAATGGGCTGACAGGAACCTCATGAAGTTCAACAAGAAGTGCACCTGGGGAGGAACAACCCCATGCACTAATATAGTAATGCTGGAGGCCATCCAGCTGGAAATCAGCTTGGCAGGAAAGCACCTGGGGGTCCTGGGGGCTACCCATGTTCAACATGAGCCAACAATGTGCCCTTGCTGCAAAGGCAGTAAATGGTCTCCTGGGCTGCATTAGGCAAAGTACTGCTAGTACGTAAGGGAGGTGATCCTTCCCCTCTACTCAGCACTGGTGAGGCCACACCTGGAGTGCTGTGTCCAGTCCTGCATTGTCTATTGCAAGAGAGACATGGACATGCTGGACAGAGTCCAGCCAAGGGCCACAAAGATGATGGACTGGAACATCTCTCCCATGAGGAAAGTCTGAGAGACCCGGGACTGTTCAGCCTGGAGAAGAGATTGCACAGGGGGGATCTCATCAATATATACAAATACCTGAAGGGAGGGTACATGGAAGACAGAGCCAGGCTCTTTCCAGTGGTGCCCAGTGACAGGACCAGAGGCAATGGGCACAAACACATGAGGTTACCTCTGAACATCAGGAAACACTCTTTTCCTGTGAGGGTGACTGAGCAGTGGAACAGGTTACCCAGGGAAGTCGTGGAGTCTCCGACCTTGGAGATATTCAAAAGTCATCTGGACATGGTCCAGGGCAGCTGGCTCGAGGTGGCCCTGCTTGGACCAGGCAACCTCTGGAGGGTCCTTCTGGCCTCAGCTATTCTGTGAATCTGTGAGATGTTCTGGCTGTCAATAAAAAAAATCTTCATGAAAATTCAAGACAGACAGACTCACCTCAAAGGGAGAACAGGTATTTGCTGGGCCTGCATTGAAATGGTTGAAGGTCTGAGACAACTGTCTACATCAAAAAACAAAATAGCCTGTCAATCCAGCTATTCATACCGTTGTAGTTTCCACATCCTCCCAATATAGTTTAAAATCTTGGCATACTGAATCTATAAAAAGCATGTTGGGCACACAGAATTGCTGAGAAAGATGGAAGGAACAAAACATTTCTTTGGATTGCAGAAATGAGTACGGTGGAAGAATGATATCTAATTAAGATCTTTACTGTCGGGGGAAAAATGAGGCACTGGCACGTGGAAGCCCTGGCTGATAGAAAAGGTTCTGGGCTGCCAAGGAAAGGCCAGAGGGCACACCAGGACACAGAAGATTCCTCAGATAGACTAGGAAGGTGGTAGAGATGCAGCAGGGCAGTAGCACAAGCTTAGCTACAGAAGCAGCATCCAACCTTCCTGCAGCAGGAAAATAATGCTTTGAGTAGGTAAGAACTGTTTTGCTGGCTACCTGTCCCATAATGACAGGTATTGCCCTCTGCTGCTGGCTGCTGGGGCAGCTGAATTGGTGTGGCACAAAACTGCCAAGGATGCTGCAAGCATGCTTCTGGTGTGAGGCAGAACACAAGAGTAAAACAAAACGATTTTGACTTATGAAAGCCAGAACAGGAAGGAACCTCATGGGCCAGAGGGATTTTAAACCTCTTCTTTAATTATTTAAATTTAAAATTAAAAGAACAGGAATTACTTTAGGCTGCAAGTCTTTGGAATTCTGCAGTTAAGGACTCAGAGGTCAATTATTCTCTTGATCTTTTGTCAGGATTTAGACCTATATTTGTTACCATCATTCCCCAGTTCTGCCCAAAAGGGGAGTATTTTAATTAAGCTACTTTCCATGGTTTATTCTTTTATAGGTATCTTCAAATGGCATCCAGTCCACTCCCTTGAATCTTGCAACTTACTGGAAATGTAATGCTAGCACTACTGATGTAAGAGTGGATTATAAGTATAATCCAGAGTCTATGAATGTGCCTAGTATGCTGTCTAATGTCCAGGTTGTGGTACCAGTAGATGGAGGAGTAACAAACATGCAATCACTTCCACCTGCAAAATGGTAATATTAATACTTTTCTTTTTATTATTTCAATTCATTTCAGTGTATTCATTAGTGTCATAGACAGCCTGAAAAATTTCACCGGAAGAAACAGCTAATATTTTTTTGTTGTCATAAAATGTATAGTATCAGATGTTTAGGACATTTTCTGGTCCAAAACAGATCATGTGCAGCCAATTCACATAAACTAAAATGAGACAATATACACCCGTTCCAACCATGTAATAATACAAGCCTTTATGAGATTTCCAGTGTTTGCTTTCTTTTGGCCAAGAGATAGGATAGACACTTTTAATACAGTAATTTGAAACCAAAAGCTCTTAATGGTTAAAAAACATTTTGTGCATGGGTGTATAAATATATCCGTATCTATGGATTACATAGAGAGATTAAAACAAATGCAGTTCTTAAAAAGATTTCTTGATTGTTCTAGCTCAAAAATTATCTTCTAATTGAAATGGTTTTAAAACAAACCTCAGTAACTGAGCTCTTCAGAAGCCATGTAGCATTATCTCTCAATTCAAGCATCATGCAGATTACTATCTGACTAGCAGCCACCTGCCACCACTTTCTAAGCCTCCATTTACAGTAGCACTTGAAAGTGAGACACAGGTCTTGGGTAATTACACTTCTACAAGTTTGTGAAAACAAGCAGAGGGTAGTGGGACTAGGCAGAGCAGTATATCCCTGAAGCAAAAGGTGAGCAGAATTCAAACACTGCGCCTGTGGTTTGGCAGCACTAGGTACTTGCCGAGCTGTAACGTAATTCCTGGACTGTTTATTTCCAGGACTGTCTTTTTAACACAAAGAGGGCAAAGAATACCAAGTTGAAGGAAGTGAGGCTTTGTTAACCTTGTTACTTATAGATCAGTTTACCTTCTAAAGCAAGGTTCAGAAGAAAAATAAACCACATCCATTTATCAGATAGGTTCTGATGTTTCCGGAGGCATCATATTTAAATGTGTTAATTGGACAAAGTAGTAATGCAGTATCGTTTTAAGTGGAAAAAATCCTGGCAAGACTGAGTTTTTCTTGACTTGGTATTTCAGGGGAGCAATACTTTTCACCTAATCACCTTAAGCTTATTCTGAGCAAGGGCAGTTTCACTATCCTGCCTGAACAACATGACTAGAACGTCTGGTGAAGCCAGTCTCCCTGCCCAGGCTTCTTCCACAAACCCCTCTGTAATGAGGCCTGAGTGAGAGCAGGAATGCCCACCCAGAACACCTAGTGTTAGCTAGGAAGACTCAAATCTTATTGGCGGTTTCATTACAGATTCATCAGATTAAGGGACTTGAGCCCAGATTCTCTCTCTTTCACCTAGGCAAGCACCCATGGCCAGAATTTTGAGCCTGGAAAGCTGACCAAAACAAGACAAAGTCATCTCCCAGGCAGCTCTAGTATTTGTGTTGTGCTACCTGTTTGGTCTAGTGGATTGGGTGGTGGGGTTTTGTTTTTTTAAAAAAATAAATGTTTTATAATATGACATCCTGCAAGTAACCACTACTATCTGTGCTACTTGTGTGAGCATTTCACTCCTGCTACACCAAAGCCAAAACCAATTTCAAACCTATCAGTACTTCATGCTGCTCACAGCTTTAAGTTTTGGACTTCCCTTTGATGGAACTGCTGCAAAGTGCTCCAGGAGTTAAAATGCCCTGTCAGCTTAGAGGCTTTGGTGCTCGGTGCCCTTTTCTGCCCCTTTGGAGTATCAGAAGTTAGCTTAAACCCTGTGCCACTTACGCCAAATATTTTTACTGGAATGGAAATGGACTAAAATCCATGCTGCCACGAGTCTTACATAGGGGATAGCAATCAACATTGCTCCCCCTCATACCATCGTCTTGATACATAAAGACATAGCTTTCAAACTGCTCTGGGGGTGTTTGGCCTGTCTGTACCCTTTTGATACTACAGAGGGGTTTGAGTTGTGGAGCTGTAGCCAGGGCACAGGATGGTGTTAACTGTATAAAAAGGTGGCGTGTACTCCTGAGCTCTGCTGCTCTGGGGCAGTGCAGACACACCCTTCTCTTTTCTTGTCTGCTTTGTATGGTCTTCCACAAACTTACCTTAAAATGATCAAGTATTTTTATAAACCTCCGTTTAGAGATGTCTGTAACATACCAGTGTAAAGCTAGGGAAGTAATATGCTAAAGCAGGTGCTTATAACGGACCTACCCTTCCCTTACAGGAATGCAGACCAGATGAAAGCATATTGGAAAATATCTAGCATTTCAGAGAAGTCTGAGAATGGAGGCAAGTTGAACTCTTTTGTTTTGTTTTCTTGTACAGAAAAATTTTAACAGTAAAAAGGTAATCATTTTAGCCTCTATGCCCT
>VYZV01015940.1:51776-80767 GCA_013401275.1 Pandion haliaetus | reverse complement strand
TTTTTTTTTTTTTCTTTTTTTTGCTTCTCTCTACACTTGTCACTAAATATATCTCTGCACTTTCACACACCCACCCCTCGCCCAGTAAAGCTTCAGGCCTGCAGGACACGCTTTCCTCGCTCGCATACACAACCCTCACGCCAGCACCGGTGCACCAGGACTCTGTAAAAATTTCAATCACACTTTTTTTTTTTTTTTAAACTGAGTCAATATAAACCTTGTTCAAAATGTTATGAAAAAATGTACATGTTTATACAAGGCAGGCTGCAGCAGAGCGCTGGCGTTCCACGCAGACATTCGGGTAGGGAGACGCTGGATTCTTGCACCTGGCTTATGCCCTTCCACCCCCTCCCACGGAAACAGAAGCACCCTGCCCCGGTGAGCTCAACAACCCCTCCTGTTCCCTCCTCCCTCGGGACGTGGAGTACGGCCCAAAGCGAGCACCGCAATCCAGCCCTGGGGAAGAGCAGGGATTAGAAACGCCCTCTTTTCTTTCCATCGGAAACGGTAACCCCTCTGGGCCAGGCCAAAGAGATGCTGCTCTGTACAGGCGGAGCTGGGAGACGTCAGCTCATCATGTCGTTGCTGTTCACGCCGTAGGTGGAGTTCTTCATGGAGTCGTTCACCTCTCGCCTGAACGCCGACAGGTTTTGTGTAAACCTAAGGAAAAGGCAGAGCAGCGTGTTAGAGCAGGAGGTGCTCAGCGCGCCTGAGGACGGGCTCGGGTCTTCGGCCCACACTGACCTGTCCCTGTTCTTGGTTAGGAGGTTGCGTTCGATGCCTTCCATGAGGTTCTCAAAGCAGAGGTGCATTGCCTGCTGTTTCTCCGGAGGCTGGCTGTTCACTATACTGTTCCTCAAGTCAGAGAAATACTGGGGAAGACAAGAGAAGGATGGATTAATTTTCAGGTGAATTGCCACCTTGGCTTTGAGACAGGGCATGCACAACGGGCTCTTGGGAAGAGGGAGGAAACACATTACAGCTCTTCAGGTGACTTCTAGTGCCCCTCTGAATGAAAGTTAATAGGATTCCTTAGCGCCAAGGGTGCGGCAGGGGAGGGCTGGACACCCTTTCCTCGACACACGCTCTCTCCAAGTCCTGACTTCCCAACCACCTGCTCTGATGCCCGTTCTGCTCCCTTCAGCCCGAAGGCTCCAGTATCACTCAAGCCCAGACAGCTCCTCCAGCTGCAATGGGCGGGTGGGGTGTCTACCTTTTCATTGAGCAGTATCAAGCCAAGCAGAGGCCGCGACATTGACCACTGGTTCCTGCAGTCCTCGAAGATGATGATATTCAGCACTGTCGACAGCATCTGGAAGAGGGAAAGTGAGGTTTAAAACCAGCCTTTCCATCCCAGCTCTCTCCTCACCACAGCACCGTGCGGGCTCAGGAGCAACGATTCACCTGTGACGCTTCCAGTGTTGGAGCTCTCAGCACTATGGGACAAGAGGAGGACCTGGAGCCCCCATGAACTGGTGGAGAACTTCAGTGAAGGCACACGGAGGAGGTGCTGAAAGCTGTTAGAATATTTATTCCTGACACACTCCATCCTGCCCCAAGGCAGCCAGGGGAAAGATTGTCTCATCTTCACTTAAACAGGGTAACAGCAAGTGCTTAAAGGCAGAGAGCACATGCCGTGGTGCCCTGGGGAGCTTCCTCTAGTCCACACCAGGGGTGTCCGCATTCCCTTCCACAGCCTTCTCGGGCTGAAGCCAGTATCTAACCTAGCTGGTTTGGAAGATGCAGTTTCTCTTTTTACCCTCAGAAAACACAGCTTCTAGCCCCCAAAAAGCCTACTTTTCTTTGCATTTCATCTGCCAGCAAGGGTGGAACAATATTCTCTTCTTTCATGTGGGAGTCACGCTGACACTTTGACAAGTACCAGTGAATGAGGTTGGATAACACTGTCAGAAATGCACCGAGCACTGCTGTTCAAAGCAGCACAGCCAGGCGAGAGGCATATAAAAGTGTTTTGCTGTAAGGTATGGATATCCAGATCCCAACGCAGGGCCCTCTGGAGCACCAAAACCTCTGTGAGCAGAATCATCTGTCATTTTATGACACAGAGGTACCCCAGCAGCATGGTACATGTAGGTATATGCTGAGCTAAGCCTGATCTAAGCCGGGAAAATGTCTCAGCTCACTATTGATCCTCTGCCACTGCACATGCTCCCGACCCAGAGAGAAGACAAATCCCAGCAAGCTCCGTATCTATCAGAGGTGTTGCAGGTGGAGGCAGAAGACAGATGGCAGATGTGCTACCAGCACGTAAAGCTCAAATATCAAATCTACCCTGCAGAGGCTGTTCTGAAGGCAGCCATGAACGGTGCCAAGGCAGCACGTGCTCCAACAGGCCGCAAACCCAACGTTCATGTGGTCCCCAACACGAGTGTCACAGCAGAGATTGTTCCCATATGCTGAAGTCTATGCAGTTAAGCATGGGGACCCCACGGTGCCTGCTCTGCTGTCGGTACAGATGTACCACTCGATTGTTTCAGGGATTTAAACAAACCCTCATTTTTTTTTTTTTAAAGCAGCAGCACAGCACACATTCTCTGGTTGAAGGTATGTTTCCTGGCTTCACTTCTACAAACTGCTAGCACCGCCCATAAGAAAACAAAAGACAAAAGCTCATTTTTGGCTACTTTCTTTCCTATCTAAAATGCAAAAATGGTGTTCCTTGCACAGGGAGAACCATGGCCCTGAAGCATGGCTCTGAATCAGACCTACCATATGATGAATGTGTAGGAGAAATGCACTACTAGCAAAAAAACCTTTTTGCTCCGGAAAAGCCTGGGGCTCTAGAGCAGGGAGCATGCAGCCCCCATATTACATCATACTAAGAAAAGTCAGGGCTTATCAGGAAGTTTACCATGCCATGCCACAACAAGGCCCTACGCCTTTGGTCTTTACCTGCTGAATCATCTCTGGGTGTTGCTGCATAATGTGCAGGAACCGGTCGCTCTCCTGGGTCAGAGGTGTGGTCCTCTTCTTGGTGCTGCGAGACAGTTGCTTGAAGAGATAGGTGACAATGTGGTCCAAACAGGAGCAGCAGCCCGTGCAAACCATGGTGTCTGCAACAACAGGAAAGGGGGAGATATTGGGGCACTGCCAGCATTTCCCTTGCTCAGATGCACTTGGGCACGCTCCCGGGGAAACACCACCATTTATCTGGGTTCTTTTACGGACTTTGCAAGCAAGACCCACTCAACCCTAAAGAGGTCAGCAACTTCCTCACTGACATTCACTATCTCTAATGCTCCAGCTGTAACAGAGGTGAAACTCCTCCACCCATTCACAAGGTTTTAACTTATCTGTTACCCTGAAATACGAAGCAATCAAAATCTTTCCCCGCTTCCAAATCAAAGCCTTAAGAGCACAACAGAGAGCAGAAGTAGTTACCTAGTGCAGTGAGGCCTTCTGAAATGGAAGAGAGAATATACATGATTACATGAGGCTCCAGACTGGCTATAAAGTTCATGTGGTCCTGGGTAAGAACTTCCAGCAAGGAATAGTATGACTGGCTGAGCTTGGGATAATCCTGCAGAGAAAGGAAGAGAGAAAGACTGTTAAGGCCTCATGGTTAGCCTGTAACCATCAGTTAAGGCTTTCTGCTAGACCCAACCCATTCATTAATCACCTGAAAACTGCTTACTGAATCTCCTGGAAAGAGAACAAACTAACCTCTCTCACAGTATAACTTATGGGCCCACACATTTTCCACCCTTCTTTCCACCCTTCTCCCCCACCAAAAACCTTCCAAACAGGCTCTAGCAACAATGGTCTAGCAGGTTCCCAAAACTGTTATATCAAAACATCTTTCCCTGCTGCTTTGCTCTTTTCCAAGTGGGGAGTGTTAGCTGACTAATGCCAGTGCTGGAGATGCAGAGATAGAACTGCCTCTCCAGGTGTCCATGCAGAGTGCCAGATCACATAAAAATCAACATGCGCAGTGCTAGGCTCAGCAGCCTGCACTGCAGTCAGTGCCACCGACCCCTCAGCAGCCTCCAGACTGGGGGGACTCTGCTGGGAGTCCTGTAAAGGGGCCCCATCTCAAGAGATGCATTTGAGCTGCATGTCTCAAGAGCAATGGTTTGGTCACTGACCGGTATATTAAATCAAGAAGGTGCTGAATGCAATCACAGAGATAGCAACAACTTCTTTCAGATCCTGCTATGGTAATCAGACAGATAAGACTTGGGAGGAATACGTGCTGCCCTCTCTCCTTGATATTCTGCCAAGTATGACTGTGCTGATAGGGTCTCAAAGCTCTGCCGCAAAATGGATTTCTATAGACGAGGTCTGGATAGGAGCAAGACTCTGTAGGAGAATGTCTTCAGCAAGCAGGTTGCACTGTAATTGCTGATGCATTGAGATCTCTGCCCACAGGCAATACAGGGAAGAACAATCCTTCACTCGCAGGAAGTGTTTTTCAGATGGAGGAGGAATAATTTTGGTAATTGCTCTGCTGAGACTTGGAACATACCCCGCTGGAAAGCTGAGCAGCGGGGCCACCCAGCGGGGCCTTGGGTGGCGGGGTTACAACCTTCATGCAGGACCTGCCACTGCACATTCCAGGAGCTGTAATTTCCTGCTGGCCTGTGCCTATAGCTGGGGTTTCAGGAAGTGGCACAAGTTCACTCGTCTCTGATTAAAGTATTCCTTTGCTGTATAATCTTCCAACCCTGTCTTCCCTAGCCATGTGTTTACACTGCTAATCACACGTGTCAGCTTACCAGAAGGTCACTGTGAGGGATGGAAAGCAGAAGCTTGATAAAAGTTTGCAAGGCATTGTCCAGTGCATCATCCCCATACAGACGGAAGACCCCAAAGTTGACATAGCTTCCGCTCAGTGCAGCCTTCAGCATGGAGAAGCAGATGGAAATCCCCTTGAGCTTCAAGGCATAGACTTGATCCTTTGGGACCTCCCCAAGCGTTAGGATGCGATTTCCTGCATGAGCACAGAAGTGGACTCAGTATTTCAGCAACCACATCCAAACCCCTTCTCCCCCAGGGTGCAGGAAAAACAAAAAGTAGAGCCATAAGGAGTGACTGAGAAGTCAGCCGCAAGCACCAAAGACTTATTCCCCAGCCAAAGGTTAAGGAACCTGTTAGAAGTGTGGCTCTACTAGGGACCATGGGAGAATACAACTGCATGTAATTTTGCTGTGGAAACAGGACAGCCTAAGGACAGGATTGCTTTCCACTTGCTTCACAGGTTCGCCCATGTCACCTTGCACACTCACAAGAGGCTCAGCTGGGCTTCTGCTCATTGCCGTCATTTTCTTCCTTATTTGCATGGCAAACACCCTGCCCCTTCCGCTTGCCTGCCTACCCAGCACTTCAAGCAGAAGCATCTCTCCGTATCTAAGCATGCATTCAGCAAGCAATCTGGCACTGCTTCCCAGCCTGGGCTCACTCCCTGAGCTGGCAAGTGCCCCAGCCCTCACTCCTCAAGCAAGCAGGAGTCAAGGACAGACGAAGGCTGCCTGGATCACACCTGCTGGACACTCACCATATGTAGTTATCATTTTACTCGTTTCTCGGAAGAGCAGGATGCCATTTGGTGAGGACACATCAAACTGGAGCCGTTGGGATCTAATGGAAAGACAGGGAATAAATTTGAGCTCAAACATACCCGGGAGTAAAAAGAAAGTTAGCACTCCAGCACCTCCTTGCACTGTTGTCTAGTGGGGCACCCTGCTCGCAGGGCTGCTCCCCAGAGTTCAACAAAATGCCCTGGTCTGGTAGAAAATACTGCTGTTCATTACCAAAGCCAGACAGGACGCAGCCACTTAGGGACAGACAAGCCCTGCTGTCACAGAAGAAAGGGCCTGTATTCCACAGACGTTAGGAATATTACAAGATCGAGGCTGGAAATCCTGTCTTGGCAATAGTCACTAGGCTACTGTACACAAACACAGCGAACGTCTTGGAAGCAGCATTGTAGGGCCGGCTGACTAGCTCCTATTCATAACACGACCAAGAATTCAGAGCTTGGCATTTTTTCCCCTACAGTGAATAGATCTTACAATTGAAGCGAAGCGAGTTGTCCAGTTCACCTCTGAAATAAATGAATGGAGGTATTCCAGTAAGGATTGTCCTACTGCAAAGATGCCGCTCGGGTGTAGCAAACAGTCTGACGGTACGGAAAGTCAACTCCCAAACGACTATGCCTCAACCTTGTGTCCCTTCCACTCGGCTCTAACAATGGTCCCTTCCTATAGGGTTGTGTTCAGCTGGCTGTAAGCCAGAGCAACTTCTTGGCAACCTTTCACTGCCAGATTAGACAGCTTCTGAATTATCTGGATAGTGTCAGAGGTACCTCTCTGCTGGCAAAAAGAGCTGATGCTCTAAAGCAAAAGTGGTCATCTGGCTGCCAGATAGAACAATGCTTATTTTAACCATAGGCTTTAAAAATTAACCTGAGTTGCCTGCCTCCATCTTATAGCGCTGTCCTTGGAAGCAGACGCTGAAGAAATTCAGTGCTTATTGATCGTGTCTCTTGATCTGACTGAGTCATGACACAACTAATATCTGAACCATTAGATTTTCTTCCCTATTAAAACAATGCCAGTTTCCCCCCTGTCCCCTTGGCAGCTTTTGCAGCATAAATAGACTGAAGTAGAGAAAACACAACTGGGCACCAACACCCACACAAAGGCTGAAGCAGCAGACAGACACAAATCCCTGCCAGCTTTCAGATGCTGGGGTTTCATACCTATTATGTACCAACTCAGCCATCAGTTTGAGGACAGGTGTGGTGCAGGCTGGGTCATGGTACCAGAGTTCAATTGCCCGCTGTAGGATTGGCATGTAGGATGGGTAGCTGCAAGGTGAAAGCTAAGGAACTTTGTTACTCTGCATGAAGAAATAAAGGTCACAACTTCTACAAAAGGCTTATTTTGTGTACTGCACCCAAACCTTGCAAAGCAACTTACTTGACAAGGTTAAACAGAGATGCTGCTTGCTGAGGTCTGCTTTATCACAGAAAAAAAGAAAATTGAAAGTCTGTTGAAGGAGTTGCATACACACTTCTTATACTAGGACAAACCAGAAACAAAAAGGTTTTGAATGAAAGGGAAGACAGATACAAAGATCTGTCACTGCAACAGGCAGCTGACCTTCACCAGCCAAAGAGAAATCTGGAGCCCAGATACCCTGCTCTTTGACCAGCTATGCTCTCACCACAAGGACAAAGATGCCAACTGCTGTAGGCTTTAGTGAGCAAGAGGAAAGCTTTTGTTGCTGCTGAGACGCAAACATCCCATTAAAGGCCCTTGTGTTTTACAGGTCAAATCTCTTTAGGTCCAATCAGAAAAACCCCAACAGTTCAGCTTTGAGCAGATTTCTAGGTTGACTTGGTTGCAGACAGACCAAGTCAAATCTATTTCAGGGCTTAGAGACAGGACACCGAGTACTATGAAAGCGAAGAGAAACCCCAGCCAGAATTTAGCAGGGAAAATAGGGCATTTGGTCACAGTCAGCCAGAGTTCTCCCCTCTGACACGCAGGATTACTCAAGTTTTAGGGCAATAGAAGGATACATCCACTCAAACAGCATCATGAAGCTGGTCTTGGCATTGAAGGCAAAGGCTATTCCCCTCAAGTCTCTCACCAAACCAACCAAAGTTCTCTGTATTGCAAAAGAAAAGATATGTTAAAACATAACACATGCATGGATCTGTCCCTGGCTCCACCAGCCCAGAACCACTTCCCTTCCTCTCATTCCAACAGCAACACAGCCTTTCTGCGCTGGATGCCAATCCCAGGTTAGGCAGTTCATCCTCTTCAGTGCCAGAAGCCCTCTTTGATTTGAGCCAGTGCAGTGACAGTACTGGGGTATTTCATTCCCAGCAGAAGGAAAGCTAGCGATGAGGCTCACATGAGCTACACCTAGACCCCAAGGGATGCAAGGCACACTGCCGCTTCCCCATATACTGAAAGAAAAGCACCTATCCCTCCAGCTTCTACTTGTCTTGTTCAGAGGGCAGAACAGCTCTCATTCTGCAGGAGTTACTTGTTCTGCCCTGTCTGTCTGAACTGAAAATGTCAAAGCCCCTAAGGGAAAGAGTAGGGAGGGCATGGACAACAGGGAAGGTCCTGCCCAACTTACTTTTGCCTCTTGTTCATTGAAAGTGTTTGTGCTGAACATCTGTGCCACAGTCTCAAAGGCAGCTGTGAGGGGAAGCATGAACTGCTCATACTGATCCTCATCTTCCCCTGAAAGAAAAAAAGAAATCAGAAGGAAATAGACTGCACATCCCTGTGCCCTGCAGTACTGGCTGTGCTAGACAATCGGACGTTGCTCGCCAACAGAGCTAGAGGCAGAGAGGCTACAGGTTTCTAGACAGGTGATCTGTCACTGCCAATATCTAACTTGGACAAAAGGCTTAGAACAAACCCTAGGAAAACATTTGGAATATTATGAAGGAAAAATTTAGCCCCAGCCTTGGTGGTATGCACCTCTGGACTACCTGTACCTAGCAACATGGCATCAAACCCACTCTTGAGCTTCTTTCCCCTCCTTTTTCTTATCCCATTTGGCTTCTCTCATTCCAGCATCCTGTCCTGCAGGAGCTTACAGCTTGCCAAACAGTAGGACCTAGCCTACTGCAGAGCCCAGCATCCAAACCATAGTGTCACCGTTTTGCTCTGGTTCCCAAGAAAAGCCCCAAGTACCTAAATCCACCATGAGAAGACGCCCAAGTGCAGTGTAGAACGTAGTCCGACATCTCATGTCAGTCAGGTTGGACTGATTGTTAATGCCCAGGAAGGAAAAGTGCTCACTCTGCAAAGGGAAGAGAAGAGATGGGTTAAAGGGGAACCACCACCTTGAATGGGCTCCTGTATCAGGGGCCAAGGATCCCTCACCCCCGTCTAATTCTCAGCCTGCGCAAGGATGAGAAGCAGCGAGCTGCACGGTTATCTTGCTAACTGCTTCACATCTGCCAGCCATCTTGGAGAAGAGGCCACCAGAGGGCAACAGGCACCGTGCCTGTACACCCCGGAGCAGTGTCCTATCTGCTGGCAAAGATACCAGAGCTATCATCTTTCATCTTGGAATTCCCCAGGACCAGATGAACAAGGAAGTCTTGCTTTGCCACCACAGCGCAGAAGCAATTTGCCCCCCTTACTCATGGGGACCCTTCAGGCATTAAGGTTGCTGAAAACCAGCCCTCTGCAGGCGGATCCCCAGTTACTCTGCCCACATTCTCCACAGAAACAGCAGCCCAGACAATGCAGCCTGAATGCAGCTTCTGGGCCAAACACAAGATGTGGGACTGCTTGCAAAACATCCCCTAGCTCAAGGAATACAGTGCCTCCCTCATGCAACCAGCCAATGCAAAGCTTCTGGATGTGGTGCTGGGAGTCCTATCACTCCAGCATCAGAGCATCAAATGACCACATGCTCCCAGAGGCAAGTCAGGAATCTGATACTTTGCTGCTGGCTTCTAGTTGCTCATTCTAACATTTTTGATTTCAAGTCAGCATCCCAGATCCGCACAGGGAGTACCATACTGGTAGCAACCAAGGAACAAGGCTGCTATCCTGACCACTGCAAGCGATGGCACTCCTTCCAAATCAGCACTTTTAGAATGAAAGCTGGCGCACTGAAATGCTGTTATATTTTGCATTAAATTGCATAAACAGCTCTCGCTGCTGTCTGCCTGCACGCGCAGCAGTATCAGCTGTCTCCTGCATTTCACTCTGGAGACGGCTGTCCTTCAGTGGAGACTAAAGACACCCCCACATTAACCCTTTGGGTATGGAAGGTACCACATAATTACAGCCCCTCAAAATTGAAGGGCAGGCTTTGGACAGAGATGGAACACAGATCACATTCTCTAGAGGCTCACTGAATATGATGGAAGCATCTGGGAGACAGGTAAACTTCAAAAGTGTGTTCAGGTGTTAAAATAGGGCATTATCTCAGATGCACAAAGGCAGATGGAGGAGTTTGCTGTGAGACAAGAAGCAGAAGGTAAAAGGACTTACCGTGTGATTGTTCAGCATGAACTGTACGGCGCTCAGTTTCACCAGCTTTCTAACACTACTGTATGTAAAGGGGGTGTTAAGGAAGCAGCAGAGTCAGCAGAAAACTTCTTGCCACGCTTGCAAAGTACTTTCCAGGGCAAAACTGGAAGAGGACTTACGTCTGTATTATTCAATATGTTCTAGCCTCTCTTCCATTTATTTCAAGAGCAACCAAGTTGCATAAATCTCTACTGTAGAGACCTGCAGTGACCATTTTTATTTACTCTGTCAGGAAGGACAAGTAGAAGAACGTAAGACAGACTGTGACTATAAACAAGTTAACTGTGGATGGTAAGCTACAAAGCAGTTATGATCCAAAATAATAACCCCCTCCCCTACAGTATTATAGCCATTTACTGCAATTCAACAGCTAGATAAGACGTTGACCAAGCACTCGCGCTCTGCTCTTCTCACTACCCAAAAGATGAAGTGGTTCAGGAGAATCTGTTACATGCAGAGTACTCCTGTTCCAGCTGAGCATCTGGGTCACTCTTCCCCCATCCTGAGGTTTAAGTGTCCTGTGCACCCAACAGCTCTTCTGAAAAGGATATCCAATGGAGAGGTCATTGAGCAGCTGCAGTGTCTTGGAGGTGATAGGCTCGCATCGACCCCAGTACTTCAAGTTGGTGATGCTAGGGAAGAGGACAACAAGGACGGATCAGAGGGTTTTGCTCGGCTTCCCCTTTGCTGTGCGGCGGATTCTTCCAGTTCAAAAATCACCCAACATCATCAGCTCCACCCTCCACCGAAACCACAGACATCACAAGCCACAAAATATTGGTATAAAATTACTGTACTTACATTTGGTTGACTAGAAAATTATCCTTCAGATAATCTTCACTACTTGGGTCCCAAGCTACACTGGCCCATACCCAGGCCCTTGGAATTCTGTGGCACTCCAGGGCTGGTTTCTGCAGCAAGGGTAAGAGAATTCTGCGGCAGTGACTACATGCAGACGTATGCAATTCTGCACCTGCACCATCCACTGTCAGCTGCAGAATTCTAGTAGCCCTTGCTTCTTCCAGGAGAGCCATTTCACCCCTTGGGGATGATGCGCAGCCAGGGCGCGCGAGGGTAGGCAAGGCCCCATGCACGTAAAGATGGGGGCGATGCTAAAGATGCTGAGTGGGAGCTAGCGGCTGCACATCACCAGGCGCACGGCACTGGGTGTCAGCATTGGAGCTACTGAATTGGTTCAAAACGCTAGCGGAAGCTGCCAAAGACATGACAAAAAGCCAGTTGACAGGTTCGGTCCAGAGGAGAGCTGCCAAGGAACAGGCCGAATAGGGTCCTCACCAGAGTGGAAGAATTTTTAAAAAAGGACTTGCGCTACTCTGGTACTGAACAGCACAATTTGCAAAGAAAACCTTTGAAGGAGCAGTCCCCTCCCAATAGAGCTTTCGTGGCTGGTGATTGCCAATAGTCAAGTGATAGGGCATGAGTGCTTGAGGCTGTCCTCTCTCTGACTTTGGTTTTACTAAGCAGACACTGGAAAGAGAATCCATTATCCTGGTGTACGTCTTATTTTTGCGTCTCCACGGTGGATAAATCAATCCTGGATATTGTGCGTGACTTAAGCCCTGATAAAAGCCTGTAATTCTCTTGAGTAGCCAGATGTTACTAGTTTTAGACTGCACGACACTCCCTCATATTCCAGTTTTCCTGGTTATACCTTCAAATCAACCCTGGAATCTCTGATGTCTGCAAGCAGGAACACTTACATTTTTCCTATGAAGACACTCAGGACCATTGTCTCATCATTCAACCCCAGGACCTCTGAGAGACGGCGGTACAGCTGGAGGGAAAAAATAACACCAATTTAAAAGCTGTCAAGAAAACAAGTAATCACCAAAGGCTATTTGGTTTTCACTTGTTCTCCCTTTGTGGCACACATGCCTGGGATGGTATGTGCTCTGGGCTTTCCCAAATCAGTCAAACAATGCACGGAGATGCTTGTGATCTGATCCAGACCAATACTTGTCCTAATCACTGCTAACTCTTTTCTATCGCTAGTCATAGTGGGTTCAGATACTGTACAAAGAAGCCAAAGCAGTTGCTTTTCCTAGGGAAAGGGGACATAACAACTGTGCTCCTCCACCTGCAGCTACATGCAGTATCTTAGTGAATTTGGCTGGAACTCTAAGCCTCTTGTCACATCACTGCTCCGAAGCCTCTGCGGTGGGGAAGGAAGGTCACAGGTTACTGGAAGAGAACCTAATTCTGGAGTAATGGTGTTCCCATTCTTTACATATTTTTTTTATTTAAAAAAAGGTATTTTGCATCTCTAAAGAGGCACCAAGGCATTCAAAGTCCAGTACATCTACAATTGCCTTGTGATGAAGAGAACAGATACTTATCTTCACTTCAGAGCCGAGGAAGCAAGGCACAGCTGCTAAACTCAGGCTCCTCATGGGTATACGAAGTGGTGCGACTCACACACTTTCACAAGTATATAGGCTTAAGGGACTCATTTGATGTCACAGCAGAAACCTGGCAGGTAACAAAACTGAACCCAGATCTCAAGTTCTAGGCTATCATAGTCACTGGCTCATTCCTGATGCATACAGAACACGGTATTTCAACCAACAGCTCAGGCTTTGCAATGTTAACACTGGACATGTATCTAGAAAACACAGCAGAGAGGTCTCTTAAATATTTTCAGCCATAAAGAGAAAACAAGTAATGCCACTTGCTTTCATTTAAAAAGGGAAGCTATTACTGGACTTTGTATCACCAAAGAGACATAGCCAAGGGGACTGATTACCTTGGAAGACTTCTGCACCTGATCTCCAATATAGATCTTCCGAAATTGCTCAAAGAAGCTCAGCATGGCAAGCTCCAGCTTCTCATTCCCAGCCTGCGCCAGACGAGAGTCCGTCAGGTTCATCAGCTGCAGCACTCTGGAGAGAGGTGGGAAAAAACACACCTTGCTGATGGACACTGGGAGAAACGAGGGATTTCTGGCACATGGTGGTGTTTCCAGGCTGCATGCAACAGTATTTTTTACTTTCTGTGGGCATTGTCATTTTGGGTCAAGAACTGACAAAACTGCTAAAAAAACACTGACTAGAGCACATTCCTCTTCTGTGCAAAGCCATTATAAGGCTTCTATACCCCCTCTAACAGGGATACAAGGCCTTGGTTTTAATTTGCTGGAGAAGTGAGTTTTGCGTCACTTACCCAGTGACTGATCCATCGTGTTCTCAAACCCACCTGAGAAACCACTACCTGCTCCCCTCACAAGAGCCAGACTAAACGCCGCTCCCACTTCAGTTTGGCTTTTGTTGTGAGCCCTGCAGAAACAATGCTGTGACCTGTGCACAGGCTCAATGAGTAGACCTCGCTGGCAAGGAAGGGGTGGAGGGACTGTAGGGTAAATAACACACATGCAGCAGAGCGGGAGGGGCAAAAGCAATGATATTCTTTTTTGCAAGTGCCACAAAACACAGAGTGGGGAAAGAAGATAAAACGTAAATAGACTTCTATGAAAAGGTATCAGATACTCTGGCACTAAAGGTAGCTGAAACATATACAAGGTCTCACCCTTCCCCCTTCAGTAACTCATCAGCTACATGGGAAGCCACTGCTTGATGTTATCTATTGGCTCACCAACAGGCCAGCTTCCATACATTCACAGTTTAGCTCCTTTACTGCCCTAGCTTCCAAGCAGAGCAATTAGGCTCTGGACCACAAAGCATTCAGTGTGACTCAAGGTTGTTTCTGAGTTGTAAGCTACATGTTCTCACATCCAGCAAGTAAAGCTTGCACTGGAGAGGATTTACAATCCTGAAAATCCAGCACGTGTTAGAAGACAGTATAAAGTTTTAACAGTTGTAGAAGAACCACAACATTAACAGTGTATTTATGGACAAACCCCACTTTGGCTTCTTAACTAGGAAAAAGACTTTTCCCCCCACCCCAGCAAAGAACCATCATACATTTAATTCTACTCCAACGCATGCATTTAAGCCCGGTATAAATTCCCCTCTTACATGCTCTTCCCCTCTCATTCTCGTTCTTATAACCCAAGATTTCCCAATTTAGCCAAGCCACAGCAGAAGTTTGCTGACTGACTCTAGCCAGCGCCGCCAATCTCTTCTTTCAGGATGGCCAATTCCACACTGTTCTTTTCAGTGAAAAGAGGGGAAGAACATGGTGGCAGCTTCGCGATAGCAATTCTTTTGTTGACTTCAATAGCGGTGCAGCTAGAAAACAGTCAGCATCCCTACCGACAAACCAACTCGCCATCCATCGCATCCTGCTCATCCGTGCTGGCGAACGAGACCCTACCACCAATCACTGCCCCGATAATATAGACGAGCCACGTCAGGCGCCCTGAAACCAACAGAGGACATCAGAACCAAGCACGTCACACTTTACATGGAGGAAGCTGAGGAGATTTGCATTTTATTTTGGCAAAGACAAGATTCACAAGGAGTATCTTTCTGCTTTAGTGCCCATCTATACCAAAATTACTCAGTTTTCCACTTGGTGGAGAACAGGCACAACTTCACTAGAAAAGAAACAAGAATGCCAGGTCTGCCTAGAAGATTTTCATTATTTAAAGCTATTCCACTGCAGAAAGCCACTTTCTTGTAAAACTGTATTCTATGTATTTAAATACATGCAGATACCAGCAGGCAGCATTTATTCTTTCAAAGTACATGTGGCTGGTGGAGTCAACATCATATGGAGTTTTCCCCACACACAAAAAACCCACGTACTGCATTAGCTCAGACAGTACTGTTTCAGAAGGAAGAGGAACGGTTTCCATACTTGTGCTGATGTGCCCAAGTCCCCCCCAAAAGGGGAAGCCAGCTACGTTATTAGAGAGGGAGCATAACACAGCTATACCTGAACCTCCAAAGGAACTGTTTCTTTATGGCCAGTGTTAAGCAACTCCTAAACCAACCAGGTGTGCAAGTACAAAACCTCCACGTTGCACCCACCCAATGCTGCAGACAGACACCCTCCTTCAGACAGTGGCACCGGCTGAAAACCCCACTCCCAGTTACTCATTACCAACAAGCAGCTGAGGTTTCTGCCACAGCCAGTGGGGAGGTTCAAATGAGCACTCCATATCCTGCCTCACACAAAAGAGGGATGGGGCAGGCAGTGCTGACCACCTGTGGATGGGGGAACATCCTTAGAACTTGTCTCTGAAAGACCAGGCAAGGAGATGCACTACATCCCCCAAAAATAGGAATGGAGTCAGGACAGCAATATCTTCAGCCAGCAATGCTGTGCGCATTGGGAGTGTCTGTCCACAGCCAAAAATATTCTACACCATACGGGCACCTCCCCAAGGTAACGTTTGTGAGATCTGCCTCCCCATTTATGGATTTCACTAGGAATGCAGGCTTCTGAAACGTACTTTTGAGAACAGGCAAGCTACTGCAAGCTTACAGGCCACAGTCCTCCAAACATGCTCACCTTCTTGTACAGCAACATCCATGGGACTAGCGGTGGCACTCTGCAGCAACTCCTGGTAGGACTGGGCTGACTGGTCAAAGAGCTGCACAAGCAGAGCACAGGTCTTCTCATACTCGCACCGGCCAATGGTGGATAGCTGATCTAGCTGCTGTTGCACAAGACCAGTATCATCCAGTGGATCCTCCAAACCATCCCTAAGCAGCAAGAAAGCACATTAGAAAAGGACTTAAAATGCAGAGATAGCTTAACCCATAACATAGGCTTACTTCAATCAGAAAGAGAATGCTTTCCCAGGCGTACAGCAATTCCAATGACTGAAGTCTCTGCCTCTACTATTTGTCACTATGGAGAGCTACACAGACTGACGTAATCATCTGATCATTACTGCAGCCATAAATCAGACAAATAGTAGCGGTTCAGGTGGAAAGGCCATCAGGACTTGGGAAGAATAAGCTCTTCTTACGTCTTTAACATTTATCCAGGTCTTTGTACAGAATGTGCAGAGCCCAGAACAAGGTCTCTGTCTGGTTGTCTTTGTATAACAAAGCTTTCCATCTTTCTCAATGTTTTAGTTGCCTTTTCCTCTAAATACAGTAACCTCAACAATAAGTTTACTGCGAACTCCAGAACTAGCTAAACCTGCTGCTCCTCCCTGGTATTGCTAGGTACCTAAAAAGGGATAAGCCGATCAGTCTTCCTTAAGAGAGGCATTATTTTTCAATACTTGACCATCTGTTTTCATCAAACACAAACACACACAAGGTAGAATTCATCCCACACAAATTCAGACACTGCAACAGAGTCCTGAAGGCTGTCCCTACACTCAAAGGAAGAAAAAAAAAAACCAAAACCAAACCAAACCAAAACAAAAGAACTTTCAGGTTTAATTTGTGCCATCCTACAGCAGAGATCAAAAAATTAAGCAAATCACACTTTGCATCCTTATTCCTCTCTGCTACGATGGCAATTCAGAGTGTAAACAGTATGTTGCAGATGTATGATGTTAGGTAAGATGAATTTTACCCATAACATGTCAGAGACCACTCAGATAGAGCTCAGCCATTTGAGACTGAGCAAGGTCTGAAAAAAAAAAAACCACCCAAAAAACCAGCTTAAAAAATTTAAAAAAAATAAAAAAAATCTCTTTCTTATAAGAGACAGAATATGTGATTTAGGTAAGCCTCCCTTAGAAATCTTTTGGTGACTCACAAAACTTACTGCAGTCATGCCTGTTTTTAAAACAAAACCCAGAGAAGAAACACATTAGAGCCTTCTGCATTAAGACTCTGGTGCCGACAAGCAGAAGTGCTGCCACCTCTCTGCTTTTCTTACCTCAGTATGATGTGCACAGATTCCAGCCTGGATGTGATGTAAGCTTTTGTAACTTCTGGTGTGTATGTTTCAAGCATGTGAGGCTCTGTGGCTTTAACATAGGGCACTGATGCAGCCAGCCGCTGCCACAAGCTTAGGAGATAGTGAACACTGTTCGGTGCGAACTCCCAGTGCTACCAGGAGCCAAGAGAAAGAAAGGAAAGGAAACTAGTGAGTTATGGCCTTATTACTTTACCCATACTATTTTGACTCATGTTGCTATATCTAGTGCTACATCTAAAAGCTTTAATGATCTGGTTGCCTATTTTAACAATGAAATTCAGTTCACACCTGAATTCAGTGCGCATTATCAGCATTCATTAAAGACTGAAAGATAATCCCGAGTTCCTAGGCTGTGTAACTGAGCCAAACCCTTTGGTCCCAAATTACTACTGAGCTCATACTGTAGCATGCTGCAAACAGCTCCCCAAACAGAATGTACAGTTTAAAGCTTTTTTCCAGATAAATATTCAAATTTAACAAACAAAGGCATTATGTAAACTATACAAATTTTTTTAAACCATGTCCTGTGCAGGGGTGTAATTACAAGCTGTATACCAGTGAAAACTCAGTGGGAATATGGCATGATATTCATATTACTAGCAATCCCCACAACTGCATTTTAATAGTGAAGTGATACATATTTCTAAAAATAAGCCTTATTTAACAAGGTTTGTTTGTTGGGTTTCCACCCCCCCCGCCCCGGCCCCTGCTAGGACATGGAAAGACTCTGGAGGCATAGCAACCCTGCCTTCCCCCACATACTGCTCCTGTTCCATTCAGTAGGAATTCACAGAATAATCAATGCTACACCGTAGGATTCTGTCACAGAGTCTGCAGGGTTTTTTGGTAAAAATAATGTACAACAAATAAAGGGGCAAAGAACAGACAAGAAGGTTATAATTTTGTTTCAGGAGAAGACAAGGGACATAAAGACCCATTGAGGGTATGTTAAACCGCTTTGTACCTGCAAGCTGGTCACGGTGAAGTTGGCAATGAGTCGGATGACCTCGGGGTAGTTCTCCACCTTCACCAGCTCTCCTAGCTGGTAATTGCTTTTCAATCGGGCCAGCAATCGGCAGAACTCATGGTAGTTATTTGGGTCTGACAAACTCTGAGAAGAGAAAAAGAGAAGAATTGAGGAACAGCACTACTTCGCAACGCATGTCAGTCAGCTACAAGAGGCAGGAAAAGGAAAAGAGCAGCAAGGTGTCACTCCCTTCTCCCCAGTGCCACAAGTGGGACATGTACATCAGACAGTATTTTTGGTGAGGGAACTTGATGCAGAGGAAACAGAGACACGATTCCACTGACTGCATCTGACATACTCACCTGTGGGTTTTCCAGTATTCGTTTAACTCCATCAACGAGATGAGATAAAAACTTTGCTCTTTCCGCGTTGTTGAAGAGGGATCTGCGTACAGAGGCTATCTGCACTAAGCAGGATAAAACCTAAAAGAGGCAAAGAGAATAAATAGAAAGGAAGGGGTTAGAACAGTATAATGAACAGCACGTTTCCTTTTCATGACACAGCAAATCATTTAAGACTGATGCTCCTTTGCTTGCTACACAACAGCTCCTTCATCTTTGCAATTCTGTGTAGTCTATGTAACAGTGTAGAAACAAATTACAGCAGAGATAAAAACCACATCACCCAAAGGAACATCTGTATCCTGACAGTCAAAGGTGTGTCCAAACTGCTCCCAAAAAATGCTGGGATTTCTTCAGATGAAGGACACAGAATGCGTAAAACTGAAAACACACTAGGACTGGCTGGGAAAGCTGGGAAACTTAACACAGACTTGGAGAAGTATGACAGAAGATAGAAGACTGGCAAGAAAAAAAAAATTAAATTGTTCTCAACCCAAACCTCTGAAATGTAAATCAAGAGTAAATTCCCAGGGTGTAGCTGCAGTAGTGAGTAACAGGCTGGTGAACAGGATTTTGCAGAGCAGCAGCAGTCAGTTATGACTAGCACCCTGCAATCCTTATCCAGAGGCAAAGCCCCATTCCCTCTGACCAGTGTAAGGACTACCTGCTTAACTGCTAACCCTCTCATTCTTGCTGGTTCTTACACTTCCTGATCAAAGAGACAGGACAATTAAGGGCATAATGGCTTCAGGTTTCTATTCAGTAACAAAAAAAAGTCTTACGCTGTTACAATCTCTTATGAATATCTGAGGCTCCGAATTCAGAATCAGCGAGTAACCCTTCAACATAATGAACACTACTGAGAGTCTCAGTGGAAAAAATACTTCTGAAGGACCCTCTGCTCCCTAGCCAAAGGGCATGTCTTCATTGTAGCATTAATGATGAAAAATATTTATCTGATAGATAAATGCCTGGCAGGCAATTTTTTCAAGAAGAAATAATCCAACTTTTAGTTCAGTTGTGCTATTGGCCTTTTCATCCAACTGGGACATGGCCTAGTTTTAAAGTGTGGAAGGAGAAACTACATTTTTCAGTTGTGCTCCCAGACTTGCCACCTACTTGCAGAATGGTTTTAGGATCAACTTGGCAGCACAGTGGAAATAACATAAGCTACATCCCTCAAAAAGGGCTTACTGGCAGAGTGAGCAGGCAGACTCTAGGCTACACAAGGACAAAGTAGTAGGTTGGACTTCCAGCAAACAAGCTGCTCTTAGGTCAAATCCAAAGCCTGCAGATGCATCAAAACTATTAGCAGCAGCAGCACCGGACCAGCCTCCCCTTTGTCACTATAGCACAAGGCAGTGCCATCAAAGTAAAGGTCTGAAGTCAGCCTATGGCATTTTAGCCAACAGTAAATCTCCCAGATGTATCCTGCAAACACTTTGTGGTAGCGGAGTCTGTAAGGAAAATAAACACTTAACTTACCAGGGGAGAAAACGAAGGAGGGATGGAATGATAAAGATCAAAAAACAACTGAAGGGTCGAAGAATCCAAGAAAGCTGAAACAGAATGGAGCATTTTACTGAGAACACCTCCATTTACTGCTTTCCATAGTTCTAATGCTTATCTTATCAACAACGGCACGTGTACTTGTCACATGAAGTACCATGCTTTAAGAAAATTTCCAAAGGATTTTACATTTTTACACAATTGCTCTTCCTAGAAATAAAGTAAGCCCACTGGTACTTGGTACTAAGACAAAATTACAGGAAAATATTTTAAGAACACAATCTGTGAAACTGCCTACAAAATGACTGATGAGAACAGGTACCAAGTTATTTGTTATTTACATTTAAAAAAAAAAAGTTTACTGTTTCTTGAATTGACAGCTGTAAGACTGGAAGGGTAGAGGAATGTTTTTATAGCTCAAGACGGCCAACCCAAACTGAACTGCGTTTGTAATCGCACTAAGAAAAGGCTGGATTTTACATATGGCACTGCATGCAAAAGTTTATTTGTTAAGTAAAGGGCTTTAGCAAGTCACCCATGCTTTCAGCTGGTATGCTGTAGATTAGCCCTCTTCCTCCAGCAAGATTACCTGATCTCCAACTGGTTGGGATCTGCACAGTGCAAAGATCATCTGAGGACTCATCTGTTGATGTGCCGATGAAATCAAAGTTCAGGCAATTATGTGTGAGCTTAAGCAGCTGCATGAGCAGACCATGCTGGCTTTCATCATTTAGATTCAGGTTCTTCCCAGAAGCCTACAAAATACATCAGATTAAAAAAAGTAAAAAGAGTAAAAAAATCAAGGTGACAGCTGAGTTTGAGGCAGGTATTCAACTTTAAACAGGATGTGGCAATCATAAGGATCATGTGCCACAAGCACCAACCCCAGCTATCACATACTTTTACAAACAGCATGTGTATTTACATGCTTAGTCTTTACACAAGATGGACAAACAGACAGTGCTTTCTTTTTCACTCCGCTTGTACTGCACAGGAGAAAAGCAGCCAGGCTTGCCAGCTTGCAATTAAACTGTGAGATTCAGGAGATAAGGAAGTTCTTATTAAGGTTAAACACAAGAATACATTCTGCCTGACAAGCACCTAGCAGCAGGGAATCCTGTTGCTCCACCTAACCCTCATATGGAAATGAGTGCATTCACTTTTGTTGCACAGACGATCTGTACAAGCTCTGCTCCGGTTACAATGCTCTGCTATAGGCAGGGAAAACATGGACACTCAAGTAACACAAAGAACTTGATGGACACAATATGCTAGGTCATTTCACTGCAGTTTAAATGTAGCACTCGGGTCCGTACTCCAGGGACAGGCCAGCCCCTCTATACTTTGTATTATCACTCCGTACTTTAACCAAAACTAACTTCTTCCAGCTTAAGTCTATTGCAAATAACACACTGCACTGTGCCGACACTGCCAGTGGTCGCTGGAACGTCTTCCTCGCTCTCTCCACTGTATCACAAAGACTTACTCTTCTGGGGCTGCCTAAATGCACCCTGTTTTATGGAGATGGATACAGACGTGATCATTGGTTTCTTGCAGCCCAATCCTCCCCACTTGAAAGGATCACCTTAGAAACTTCTGCTTTATATACAGAAGCTTGAGACAGCTACTATTAGACAAAAAAGACATAAATTGGGTAGCAGGTGTTTAATCACGGGAAAACAAGGATGTTGCATGAGACAACAGAAAACATTCCAACCTGTCTTAAACCACAGCATTGCAAGAAACAAAAGCAAAATGATTAAGAGTTAAGGTGGAAAACTAGAGGCTTCCTCCTGAGACAAGCCATGTCTTTCTAGTCTTTAAGTCCCCATGGTCATGCAGCAACAGCAGCGTGGGCAATAGCTCAGCCAGCGCTACGCGTACAGGACAACAGTGCAGTTCGGGGGACACCAGGTTAACAAGGTCTGGTTTATGCCTCATGGCTGAGTACCAGCACTTGCTGAATTTTCTCTAAGTCTGGGCAGTTATAAGGACCCTGTCCTGCCTGCACCTCCCCAGGTGCTTCTCTTCACAACACCAGAGGAATCTTTTTATTTCTGAGACCTCGAATTGACCATCAAATGCACCTGAAATAAGCCAATGAATTCAAAAGTTACCAGAGCTGTTATGGTTCAGGAGGATGGGTGCATGGGAAAGGATCACTAGCATAATTGTACAAGTCTTGCTTCCTTTAGAAACCAGGAGGAGAAAAAAAGATCAAATTACACCCACGTACCCACCTTTATTACTGACAGAACCAGAGCTGCTCATTTTGAAGTATCTTTAAAATAAAATTTCCTTTTCACTCTTTGTGCTATTTGTCAACTTTTGACACTTCACTCAGCTCGAAGGATAAAAGTTAAACTAATCAAATCTGTGCTACTGCCACTCAGTTTATTGGGACAGGCTTTCTCATAAAGGGCTATTCTTGAAGGCACCATTAGAACTCCAGATTAGCTTTTTAGAAAAGAAGCATGATGCAGAATCAAGAATTTTCTTCAGATAATCTACCTGCTTACAAAATACAAATGTGCTGCTTCAGCTGAAAGAAAAACTGCTCTTTTGGGGGTAAAAACCAACCCTACTAGCAGAGCATTGCTACCTTGCCCCAAGGTAAGTATTTTTAAGCAAGTTAACTCATGTGTGATAATTAGCACAAAATAAAAACCTGGGGAACACAAGACAGTCAAATATTCATCATGAGTTAAAACACCAAGGACAATCTTTAGTCTCAATCTACTAAACCTATCTTCACTAGCATTTTTTCTCTCACCATGTGGATTTTAAACTGAGGTTAAAGGGAGATAAAGATTTACTTTACAGGAAACCTCTTGCCAGTACTGTAAATCAAAGATATTTAAAATGTAAAACAAACAGCTCATCTCCTTCCTGATGCTTTAAGACAGGAAAGTTTAACACAAGCCAGGCATGCAATCAAAATTGTTGAAAAGAGTTTTATTTCTGTGTTTGTGTCATGTTAATTTTTGTTTTGTTAATACAAACCTAAGTCAAAGCTTTCCTGAAAAACAAGTCCAGAACATAGCTTTTAGAACAAGAACACTCGTTCCAGGAGAGTTACATCAGAGGGAACTTCAGCCCAAAGTCTGTTGCCCCAACATACAGCCCCCAAGAGAGATTACAAATGATCGCCTCCTTACCTGTTTCAGTAAGTTGCATGACAGTGTGAAAATATCAAATAAGGATGAATCTCGGAAGGAAGAGGCTATTTTCCTGTGCTTGGTCAGTGGATGAGTAGTATCCGCCTGAGCAGAGAGAAAACCAGTGCTTAGAATTGATGGGCAGAGGTGGAACAAGACCAGCAGAACCCACGGGAACCCTGTTAAGCACTGGGACATCAAGGTTTCCCTTCCCAAGAGCAATGTCACACCAGCTGGCTAAACCAGGGGGATGCACTGCCACTGCGGTATGTGCTGCTACTGCAGAACAGTGGTTCTTCCACGGATAAAATCGTATTGCTGGCTGATGGACAGGACTTCACACCTACAATACTTACAACGCAGTTTCACTGTACACCTGCCAGAAAGGAGGGTTGGGTTTACTCCTAAGTTCATTTAAATCTCTTCCAAAGCAGAATCAACAGCAGTATTTTCAACAGCACTTAAGTAATTTTAGAAACTTGAACACTGCTTTCTAAAGTACTCTGAACTCCTAAGAGTTAAATCCTACCTGAAGCCGCTGGGCAGACACATGGTCAACTACTAGCAATTTTAATTCCCCTCCTGAACCTGCACAGATGAGAAGAAAACTAGAAGGAGAGTTAACCAGTGACAGCCAGTTTGGACTTTCCTGTACCTACTATAAACTCCAGTTCTGGACCTCTCACCGTATCAGAATAAAAATCTTACATATGATCTAAGAGGCAAACACACACATATTGCTTTATACTGGGTAACAGTCTCCAACTGATTCAACCAATGCATTCTAGTGTGGGCCAGTCTAGGAGAACAGCAGCACAACTTACGTCACTTCATGGACTACTTTCTAGGGAGAGGAGAAAAGTGAAGTGATACTTGACATCTTTGCCATTTGAACACAGGCTGGCAAAATTCTACTTGCCCAGGATGAGTTATCTGATGGGCAGTCAGTTATCATCGTGCATCTGGGATGGAGCCTTCTGGCAGCCCAGTGCAGAGGCACACAACATGAATCTCCATTTTCTTTATGCTTTTGTTACTATACCTCTGTTAACCTTAAATATGCACACATCTTCATCCAGTATTGCAGGAACCAGTACAGCTCTAACCACTGCAGACCTCACTTTAACGTACTAACCTTCACATTGACCCCATGGAGGATGCAAACGCTCTCATCTCTTACAGGTGAGAAAGAGAAGCCCTCCATCACCCAGTGGCTGGAGGCAGATCAGAACTGGACCTAAATTTGTCAGGTGCTCTAATGACTGAATTATCATTCCTCAGCTCATGCTATTAGATTTCAGGGTCTTTAAGAAAATGAGCATTATTTACTCTCTCCATGGTTATTACAAATCTCATGTATTTCTGGGCTTGTGGCAAATGAGCATTTCCTTTTTCTTCACCATGAAGTCATGTGGCTTAAATCAGTGATCTTCTACAACACAGTCAACACAGAGTGCCTCCGGGCAAGTCTGTGCAGTACTTACAGGATGAAAACTGATACTTCAAAACAGTTACTAGCACTCTATTTTATTTGTACTGGGAGCTTTTGGAACAAAAGTTTTAGTAAACAGAGCTCTAGAAAATTTGGCTCTCATGCAATGTAGTCCGAAGTTTAAATAGTTATCAAAAAAAGCCTGAAGAGAAGCTCCAGAAGGGGTTTTTTGGTAGTTTTTTGCTATGTACACATACATGACCCCACTCTGATGAGCGGGCACATTGGCAGATTTATTATTTTGAAAGTAATGGCAGTTTTAGACTTTCCAAGATGAGTCACTGAATCCAGCCCTGTGCAACTGCTGGCACAAAGCACATTTAGGAATGAGTAGTAAACTGTGGCAGGTTTAATATCCAAGATACTAGGAAGAGATTTTTTTATCAGTCCTTAACTTCATTGCTTATTTTAGTATCAACCTGCAGAGATTCTGGAACTGGGATAGGTGACAGTTCCTGTGCAGACCATTCTTCTGCAAGCAGAAGCTGTAGGCCTGTACAAAGATGCTGATATACTAATTTATAGAGTTAAACAGACTTGCTTTCACCCTTCACGGGAGGAAGTGAAGGACCAGCCCTCTGCAGAGATGGAGTTAGGGTTGTACAAAAGTCTGAGCAAGGAAATTGTAATGGTACCAAGACATGGCTTAAGAGTTAGGAGGAGATCTACGGGTTAGGATTTACTGATCAGGCCAGGCTTGAAGAATGAAAGTAAATTTGGGGTCTGAAATGGATGCAGAAGTCATTCAGATTACAGCACAGGGCTTGGGAAGGTCAGAAGTGCTGAACTTCATCAAGTCCAGCAGAAGAAATTGGTGCTTTGCCCTGGCCAGGACAAAACCACCTCCTCCATTTCCAGTTCTGAAAACAATTTGTAGTCATCCTTCAGGTCCCACTCAAGGATCTCTCTGTTCCAATGCCTGGATTGCTCAATATACCAGCAAAAATGAAAGGTTAGTTTCCTTAGTAAGATATTAAAATCAAAATACTTAGTTACACCTAGTCCTCTTTGCAAAATTAGAGACATTTATACACACGGCAACCCTCACGCTGTCTTAAGACTGTTGTAGCCATCAATGGTGCTACACAGTCTGCCTGACTGATTAGGAAAACGATGTCAGCTTTGATAGCACCATGTAAAGCCACTCGTTCCAGCTTTCAACATAAATACCGAGAGGCACCATAACATTAGAGGGCTCTACAAACCACTGAACTAACTAACCTGGAAAGACTTGCTGCAGCTGGCATGACAGGGTGCCATGCCAGAGCACCACAGACTTGGCGTGTCCTGTCTTTCTTCTGCCAGTCAGGCAGGGCCGGGGCTGTGCAAGGGACTGAGCACTCAGACCTGGTAAACCGGCAGAATTTGACAACTACCTGCTGGGAATGCTATGAAATTTAGTACTGAATGAAAAGGACGCTTTAAAAATCTGCACAATTTGATAAATCTTTGTTTCATCTCACTGGTCAATACGGAGGAGGGCACGCTCCATTCACGTCTTGGCACAAGAATGCTGTAAGCTGAAACAATGCACAGGGACCGACAACAGAAGGTGCTAGGGATGTCCTCACGCTCGGGGCTTTGTCCTCACTAGGTAAGCTTGGGTAGTTGCTTAGCATTGCTCTTTCCTCTTTCATCTCAGAAGATTACATCCAAATATGAGAGAAGATGGAAGATGCCAGTGAAACAAAACAATTCCTCAGGTCAGGAGGTTTCAGCATCTTACCACAACAGTAAGTGACTGTGTAAAAATAACAAAACAAAACAAAACAAAAAAACCAAAACACCAAACCCCAAACCAAACAACCAACCACACAACATCACCTCCCCACCAAAAAAAAACCCCCAAACAAACAAAACCCCCCAAACAATGCACAGACACACAGCAGGACACAACAATATGAATGAGAAAATTGGACACTTACTTCACTGAGGAAGGCTGTAGCACTTACTTGATTAATTTCATTAGTTAGTTGGGACAGGATTGTCACTCCTATGATGCAGTGCTCTACACTATCCTGAGGAAGGAAAGGGAGACAAGGAACACAATTAGCAGTGCCAGGATGTTTTCATTAAGCTTCACCACCATCCAAAGACCTTTCTGCTTGGAAGACATGTTTGCCTAGAAATGCTTTATCTTTCTAGCATTGTGACTGGCAAAAAAGCCCATGAGCAACACCAAGCAGAGAATTTAAAACATGTTCTTAAAGTCCTTGTTGTCAACAATGCAAAGGGTTCTAAAGAGTTCGGTAACATGAGCTAATAAAAATAGGCACCTTTTATTTAATAGTTTAATCAACATTTTTGTGTTTTGCCCTAACTGACAAATTTATTTAGAATTTTTTTTTTAATCTGTTTAATTTTAACAGAGGCTGTGGTAAAACGTGCGGAAATTTCTGCAACACTAGGATGAGTATTAAAGTTGCCAGATGAAAACTCTGGGAAATAAACATTCCCCCCTTCCCCTTTTTAAACTGCAGACCTTGAACAACATGAGTAGCAGCTGACCAAGTTTCTCCACACCCCTGCCCCACCACCCTCCTGCCAAGGACAGCCTATCTCCCAGTGAAGGGAGTCCATTCTTCACAGCCTGTTCAGCCTCTGGCTGCACTTGAGACTGCCAACAAGGGGCCAATTGTGAACTAAGTCTGTTACAGACACCTCTTCACTAGAAACGGTAATCCATTTATCAAATGCTTTAAGAGAAACAACCTGCATTGTTCCTTTGCCCCAGTTTCTGTTCTGTTAACTTCCCATTCCTAGCTCCACCTTGCTTTGCACCTTCTGCACAAATTGCCCTGATCTCCAGCTTCAAAGACTGAACTCATCCGCAACAGAGAAATTCAAGCGTATATAGGCTTGGGACCTTGGCCACTTCTTTACTGGAGCCATCTCTTGGTGACAGTGTCAGTATTTACATGATAATATTTAGACAGAAGCCACTGGAAAACCTTGCTGAACCATGTCTTTAAAAAAAGTGCAGCCTCCTGTACACTTTAGCAGCCAGAACAAGTAACTTGAGCAAACGGGAACAGACCATCTCAAACTGAACACAGCGAGTAGATAGTCACACCATTTAATTAGGTTCCTGATTAAAAAGCACGCATGCCCTATGTCACAAGCCAGGATAGTGAGGAATTTAGCTCTGATAATTTCAGCTAAGAGCACCTGCAAACTATTTGGGACATAGTTACCAGCCCAGAAACGAACATAACCTTTAAATTACTTAACACCTTCTAGATCTTACTTCACTGTACATATCTGTAAATGCCTAAAATAATAGCAGTTAGCCTGTTTTCTGAATGCCCACACTCTACCACTCCAGAATTAAAGCCCTGTATACATTACATCTCTTCCACACTGGGAAGAATTTCTGGGCATTTTGATTTCTTCTACTGTCTTCCTCCAACTCTTGATTTTGGGACAAATTTCAGAGCAAATAAATCAGTATTCATAGTGTTACAGGATTTCCTGATCTCACTGGGAGGAAGTTTCAGTTTGGAGACAGCTGTTGATAAAAATGCAACCTTCTACTAAACAGTCTTTTGGGTTGGAAATGAATCCCTGTACTGTGGTGACAGCATGTACATATATGAAACAACAGTCAGGACTTCTAAAGAAAATTGTTAACAGTAACGTTTGTGTAACACACTAGTTTTAAGCTACGTTTTGTTATGATAACTTAGCAAAATGTCAAACCTGACTTCCATGGGTGTATCGCCCCTGCAGTGAATGAAAGCAAGTCAAGCATGGCACGTATTTCCCTCATAGACAATAAGCCCACATTTACCACTCTGCACTAATCGGCATGGTGTATTTAAGCTTGAAAGAAGAATAGTGCAACTGGAATGCTAAAGACGTGTCTTACCACTGAATACTAATGGTGTCAGTTTCCAGAAATAAATCCCTGCCGCACCAAACCTTAAATTATAAGAACTGACCTGTCCTGCCAGTTGGCAGCTGCTTAGCCTTGGTAGTCACTATTCACAGGTGAAAGACAGGACAGGGGATACTAAGGCGCAAAACAATAATTGAAAATGCATGAACTTTCAAATCCCACAAGGTGTGTATTCATCTTACAAAAGCTGACCTGTAAAAACCTTGTGACATCTGTGATCACGTTCCTGAAGACATATTCATCCTTCTGACAGTCAAACCAGCCCAACTTTGTGATCCTGGCATATAACTGGATTAGTGCTTGTGTGACAAACGTTGCCAACTTTGGCCTAGTGGCAAGGTAGTTGAGCACATAGTTTCCTGAAACACAGAGAAGAGGGGTATCTGTAGACAAAAACTTGGCAGATGGAACTGAGATGGTAACACTGATAGGAAAAAGCATCTTTTCGAAGGCTGTATCAGCACAGTAGTGGTTTAGATACAAATGTTGACCTTTTACTTGTGCCTTTAACGTACTAAAGCTGTGGAACACATCTGGGAAGTGGTTAGAGACAGGTGAGAGTTCCTCCCCACAAGCCTAACTTTTTTCGTATTATCAGATTAAGTCCAATCCTCTGTAAGCACATGTGAGTAGCAAGAAAAGCTGAAAATACTTCAAGACCTTTCCTCGGGGATGATCATCTACCACATCACTTGTAAAAAAGAAAGCAGACTGAATGGCAT
>VYZV01015940.1:32688-51742 GCA_013401275.1 Pandion haliaetus | reverse complement strand
TTCCTCAGAAGAAAGGAAGTATCAGCCATTCTCCAGGAAAGAGCACTGTGACAGACTGATTGCTCCCTTAAGAAATACTCTAAATGGTTATTTCAGAGACCCATAAAGGATTTTCAGTTTTGAAACCACATCCTCAGAAGAGGCAAGCACCGTGCATATTTTATACCCCAAAAGAAATTTATAAAATGCAACTGGTTTATTCACAAGACGACCAAATTGTCATTCCCTTCCATCTGGAAAAATTCTGTACATTTAGCCTTGAACTCTGTTAGCTAATGATATAGGTGAAGATGCCAGCTAAGAGAAACATTTCTTTGCCTTTTGGGCATCCTGTACCTTAGGATGCCCAAACTGTAAAGCACAGTAGCTTGCAGAAAACCTCCCACCTGTGGATGAAAGTCCATACAAGCATTCACATTAGTTTGGTCAGAAAAATAAAGTCTTGTACTTACGAATATCTATTCGTTGTTCCAATGGTAAAGGGTTGTTTGTGCGTGACACAAGTTTTGTAAGGCATGTAGCTGCCAATAACTGGGAGTAGGATGACTGTAAAGAAAAAAAAAAAACCACAACAAACCACAAACAGAAGTTTACCGCACACTTCAGAAGATCAAGCAGCAATGCTGGATTTTAAAGTAATTGCTCTCTGGAAATTTGAGTTGAAAGAATTAATTTAATTGGTAAGTCTAAATACTCTACATAGCATTTACTCTATGTTTTTATAGACACTAAAGTAAACCAAATACTTGAAGAAAGTGTCTAAGAAAGAAAGGAAAAGCTTTTAAAGAGTGGAAGATAATGGAACTGCCACTGAAGGCAGGAATAAAACTGCAAACATAGCCAAACTGCACAAAGTTACCTTAAACGCCATGCCTGAAAAAGACAATTAGCCCTCTGAGCCATAGGAGTACATTACTATACATTAAGAAGCACTTACAACTTCCACTTGATTACTGAATACAGGTTAAAATTTATTTCTTGCAGAACGGCACACAGACTACTGAACTGTAATCTAATTCAGGGACACAAATTATGACATTCAACCACCTAAAACCCCTGGCTGCACCCGATTCCATAAATTACAGCCAGGGAGATGACAAACATTTTGCATGCTAATTTCTGCAATATATAGCACTGTAGAAAGCTTAGTATCCAAGATGCAGGAAACCTATTTATTCCAACATTCCCAAGGACAGTCGGGTACAAAGCGAGCCAGATTCCAGACTGAACAAAAAACCCTCTGGCAAGGGTCAGAGAGGCAATGGATCACACACAGAGAATGAAACTAGGCTTTAGGAACTTTCCTTAAAAAAAAAAAGAAAAAAAAAATTGTCCTCAGGCAACCAGTTACTAGTTCACACCAGAAGAGCTTCAAATCAGTTTGTTTTGAATTCACTGGACTTCAAATTTAACAAAAAGTTAAATAATTTGTTTTGTGTAAGTTTGCTAAGCCTGTTAAGTGTCACTCTTCTCCCCCGCCCTTCACCGCCACCTCCTCCTCCTCCTGGAGGACTTACCCTTTACAACAAACAGGCTGTTTAATGTTTCCTATTTTAGTGAACAAGGCTCCAATCTGATAGATATGAAAGCTGGATGCACATTCTGCCGCAAGTCAAATCTTCCAAGATCATGTGGCAAAGCCATTTTACACATTATTTGTGCTGATACAAAGTAAAAACCAAATGGCCACTTAAAAAGAAAGCTAAAAAAGTCAGGCAAGACTTACTGCTGGCATATTTTACATCCTTTTTGTAACACTAATTCTAAAGCACATGATCTAATTTTCCTTGTTTTGAACTGCTGGATTATTAAGACAACACTATAGCAGGGGCAATTTTCCAAGGAAACATTCCAGAAGAAACACTGCTGGTTTTATCCCCCATGAACCTCTGTGCACACACCATTTTCTCCCCAAAGCCTATAGAGAAGGCAGTGGTTCCCACAGTCTATGAAATACCACTGCCATAATAATGTTTTCAACTTAAAGCTTGACATGTCTGGGTGGTAGTCTGTGAAGAATGCAGCGAGGCCCACAAGACATTAGAATTGACAACCCTTTGTAGTAACCACTGCAGCAGCATAATTAGCCATCAGAGCCAATGCTTTTTTTGGCACAGGCTGCCCACAAATTGAGATACGTGAGATCATGCAGGGTATGGAATATAAACACTGCATACCGGACCTTGGGGCTATTTCCCTTATCAATGCCCCAAATACCAACATACATTTTTGACAATTATATTGTTTTACATACACTCCCTCTTTCTAGAAGAAGCTGGCACTTGCTCAGGCAGTCTGGACTGTTGGTGAACTCAACCAAGGCTTTCTCTGCCTGGAGCCGTGTCGCAGTGTCTGTGGTCTCATACAGCTGCTTGCACAGGTTCTCTAGCTGGGCTAGGCTCTGGAATACAGGAAAACAAATCAATTAGTAACAAGAGGTTTTACAGTTTAGCTATGCAGCAGTTTCACCCAGGTTATATATATGTAAACATACACAACTTTACTGTTTGTGCAAAGGAAGGAAAATGCTCAAGTCAGTTTGTTCTTCCATCAACTAAATGCATTTAACCTACCAAATTACCTGTAGAGAAATTTCACAGCCACCACTTACACCTGACA
Source organism: Pandion haliaetus (assembly GCA_013401275.1). Taxonomy (NCBI): domain Eukaryota; kingdom Metazoa; phylum Chordata; class Aves; order Accipitriformes; family Pandionidae; genus Pandion; species Pandion haliaetus. Next base: position 49,123 of record VYZV01015940.1, on the reverse strand, counting down.
AAGTACCATGTTGCCATCCCACTTTCACCAATTTTTACCCAAACTCGGGAACCCACTCCCAGGGTCAGTGCTGACCCAGCCTGAACGCACCGCACCATGTGGCTGATGAGGTCTGGAAAACGTCGCACGTCTTGTGCTGTAATGGCAATAATCCTAATCTGCCCATTTTAAACAGCAAAAAAACATCCTCACATCTAGCTTTTATGTCACACAGTGTCAAATCCCTCACAAACTTCGTTTATATTCCCTTTGCAGGGCACCGTAACAGACTTCAGCATCCCAGGATGCCAGAAGGATCTCACGTTAAATCTTCTACATTACATATGCCAAAAATACCTAAAGCAGAACAGAGAAAATGAAGAATGGGATGGATGCCTTTGAGTAGCATCTCTGTGAACGCATTTGAAGGGAAATAAAACTACCGGGCAGATTCTGTGTGCTCAAACAACTGGAAAAATATTTGCCATAAACTGTGATCCAGGCAGATGGTTTCCCCCAGTGAAATCTTAGGTGTCCTAGTTAAGAAGTGGCTTCACAGATGGATATAAATACTCCCTCAGGTTCTTACTGCTAGATTAATAAGCAGGTATTTTCAACTGCTTTAGGGCTACATTCTAAGTTTCCAGGGGTAAATCATTACAAGCATACCATCACTTTTGTGCATTTGTAAAAAGGAGGATAGCATCAGTTGCCTAATTTATTTTTGGAGGACAGATTGTTATGCAAAAGCTGAGTTACCGACAGGGTCAGCCGATGGATTCACGCACATCAGCGCACAGCTGAAAGCTTTCTTATACACAATCGCAGCAATTCCACAGCAAAAGCACACAGGTTTTGATGCTCTGTTGCTGAGATGATCATCAGATAACATACTGTTAGAAGAAACACAGAGAAGGACCCTCTGCAAAAATTCTCTTACCTTGTACCATATTCCAGAGCTCTGATTTTTTTTTTTTTTTTTTTTAAATAACCTCATGGAAAAAGTTGACCTGACAGCTTCATTACTTCAGAGAAATTAGAGAAGTTTGCCAAGTGCCAGACAGCAGTTCAACATACAGTTTTGTTTTTGAGAAAAGCAAGATCCAAAGACTTAAGCTCTGCACAGAAAATCCTCAAAAATCTAAGATTAATATAAACCATTATTAACCATAAACTATTATAAACCATACTGACTCCAGTTAAGCATTTGTCAGCACCTGTCGTTTCTCTTAACAAACCCACTTTCAGTTATTTAAAATCAGTTGGCAGAGTCTACATACAGGAAGGTACCTGTTTATGTGTATCATCTTCAGCCCAAGGATAAAACACCATTTCCCCCAAACCTCCAAAATCACTGTGACCATTTATCAATTTGAAAAGCTACCATGACCACTGGGTCCACATGCGTATTGATGGACCGAATCCTTGGGAAGCGGCTCAGCCCGGCTCCACCACGCTGGCGGGACAGTGAAGAACTGCAGCCCATGGTCCCACATCAAAGCGATGAACACCGATCTGGAGAGCTGATTGCACTACAAATAATTATAGGTACTTTTTTTCCAAAAGTGTAGACTACTTTTTTACAAGTTTTACATCCCTGTGCATTAATTCTTCGAGAAGCCCAGGACTGGGGTTTCCCTACAGTCAGCTTTCTTCACACCTCTGAAAAACGCCAGTTCCCTGCAACTTTTTGCGAGTCACATGGTGGCAATAACCATGGCTCCTTTTGTGTGACACTCACCATGACAAACACCCTTGTTTGTGCACAGTGCAAGATCCGTGCCAGCCTTCTTGCGATTACAGTTAACTCCCTTGGAGCCAGAGGAAACACAGGGCCTCCAGGACTCAAACAAAACAACTCCAAAAAGCCAACCACACCACCCCAATAGCCCATCTGTTGCCCAAGAGATACGGCACACAAGATCACCGTTAAATGCCCCACTAATGACACTGAGGCCATTAAAGCACAGTTTTCTTGTGAAAAAAAATCACACACATGGAAAGGCTAGTCCAAATTATGCAGGAGTGTGAATCCAGCAACTCAATGGGGAATAAACATGCACTCTATTCATGTTAGATTAAGCCAAGCATCCACACCAGGTTTTAAATATATTTTTAATATCTTGTCTCTTATTGTGCAGTGTCAGCTGCCCCAAGTGTCCCTGTCCAGACAATTCTCAAGCTGAAGTTCACTCAATACTTCTTCCTCATGGAATCCCTAGACATGCAGCTGCAGAGGGGGCTGCAGGATGGAGAGTATTTTGGGGCACAGTACCAAAGCCTACAAGGGCAACTCAAAGGGAAAGCTGATGTCCCCACTTGGGAGTTTTCACCCATTATTTCAAGTTTGTGAATGGTCATTTTATTTTTTAATTTAATGTGCTCAAATATTTGAAAACAAAATTCATGATAAGCTGTAATCAAGCAATTAAAATTTCTCTGATGAAAAACCTTTAGGAATACTTTTTAGGCTTGTCTCGCCAACAGATTTCTTTTCTCCTCTTGTGCCCCAACTTGATTGTCTCTCACATGGACAGGCAGAGCAGGTGAGCTGCCCTGACACTGCATTCCAGGTTTGCAATGTTAAGTTTTCAGCACGTTTTAATATTGCCATGATGAAGGCAGCAGAGCTCCCCTCCTCTCTGCCGACAGGGTAGACATCAGGCTAGCCTTACTCCAGCACCCAGCTTCAACAGTCAGAGATGTTCGGGCATTAGGGGTAGCAAGTAGGTGGGGATTATTTCACTACAGACACCAAGCAATACCTACTCTTTCAACCAAGATAAAAAAAAAAAAACATTTAGTATAATGATTATGCAGGACAAGTCCTCTGTATATTCTAGATAAGGACTAAAGCACAAGACAGCAGAGTATTTGAAACAGGGAGACATTCTGGCATCCCACTAGTGCTGCACACATGGCTGCCTTACGGGACGGAAAGGTACGTGGCCGGTGAGCTGAGAAGGAAAACAGCACTGAAGACAATTACAACCAACCAAAACTTGTGTTCGTGGCTCCTTTGAGAATGAACAGCTCCAAAAACTTTTTGTAAAAAGAAGAAACCAATCGTTTGCACCTAGGGAAGGCAAGGAGGCGTGGATGAGGGCTCAGGGTAGCAGAGGAGCCGATGGGGACCCTGCAGCCGGGGGGCAATGGCTGGGATGGCATTTTAGGAGGAGAACTGCTGAGTCACAGGAGACGGCCCCAAGTGTCAAACACCTCCTACCGCGCCGGCTCCCAGCCTTCCGAATCGCTCTTATCTGCTCCTCGCACGACGGCACTGAAATCCCAGGATTTTTCTACGGTTGCACATACCATATTCTATTAACACATACTTGTACACCCAAAGTACTTTATGCAGTAGCAAAAAAAACCCCCACATGGTCCAATTTCTCTCATACATTGCACTGCAAAGGCTAAACGACAACCTGAAGCACTGGTCATCTCCCAGCTCAGAGGATGTCTTAAATGCATACTGAAAAGCCTAAACTGCCACTGAATTTTTCACGTAACCACCTCTCGACTCCAAGTGCGGCATAGACAATGATCACTTTTTCTCCTGCCTGCACCCACATTTTTTCCCCTTTGAAGCCAAGCCCCAAACAACGCCTACAGTTTTCCCTCCAATAAACTGTGGCAATTAATGCCTATTAATGGAAATCTGCATCCTATCTCAGTATGCTTCTAGATCCAGCTTCCAGGCACGACATCTTATTATGTCACTGCCTACAAGCCTTCAGCAATTTTTTGCAAACAGAAGTTGAATTAAGTTTGTGTCCCCAGGAAAAAAAAACCCAAAACCAGTATCATATTTTTGATCCCCAAACTGAAGCTCCTACTCTACAAATCACTGGAGGATAATGCAATGCATCCTACAATTGACTCCCAACACCATTGTTTTGTATGTGGTAGAAGCGTTTTTCAATAAGGGAAGGTTTATTTATCAGAAACCAGCAAACTTGACAAATGATTAGCAAAACTTCCGCTCCCCTTCCACCTCAAGAGTGACAAGCTCCAAGGGAACTTTTGCTGCAGACCAACAACCCATGGAGAGTCACGGGGCTCCTTTCCACCAGAGCCCTGCATAGAGTGAAGCTCTCTCCACCGCAGGCTGCATAGTCCTGAGCAGGAATTGCCCATCCATCAGCCTCATATGAACTTTGCACCATGTTATTGCTTATTTCTTTAATAATATCAAACATGGAAAAGTGAGTTTTCCTCCACATATGGCACCGACTTTGTACAATCTTGGCCTCAGATGCCTGTCCACTGAGAGTAGCTGTGAAGCTCAAAATGTGGAAAAAAACCTGCAACCTATCAATCTCATTTATACTACAAGCTACAAATAAAACTCGTCACTGTTCAATGTTTTCCCCATGGTGAAGATAAACAATGTGTGATCATCTTTAAAATGATAAATACTACAAGGAAAGTAACAGCTACCTAAAAGGAGTCCCCGGGGGATGGCTGTGGAATTGATCTTGTATTACACGGTTGCTTAAGCAACGCTCTTTACATCCAAGGGCTGCAATAAGCTCTAGGCAGGTTTAGTTCAATAGAGTTTGACTTTGCCATGCTGACAGTTCCCATTTCAGAAAATTGAGGAAACACACGCTGTGCTCGGTGCACTCAAGATGGCAGAGCCAGAAAGTAAGCAGGAGCGTACGCAGCCAGCTCCGATTGCTCGGGGGAAGCAGGCAAGCAATAACCCCACAGATTCAGACACCTAAAATGGAGTACTTGGCTTAACAAGATCAATCCAAACTTTTCTGCTGCCTGGTGGTTCTTATCCTGAAGGATGTGCATTGCTGTAAATCCTCCAGGCACACATTGTTTCCAAGACATACCTTCCTCCTGCCTTATGGTTACTGACTCCCTGAGCCAGAGATCCCGCATCATGTTTAATACAGTTATTTTTGTCCCGAGCACATTCATCCATTTTAACATCCCCCAACTGATTCCCCCACATGTTAGAACCAAAGTCAGGCTTTGCAAGCACCAGGCAACTGCAGGGCAAGCAATGAGATGTTTATGCCCCTGCTCACTATGAGCACGCAACAGGCCCCAGAAGTAGTTACCTGTGTACCTCCAGGATGTGGCACCACAGCAGGGGTAAGAGACCATGATCCATTTTTCCTTTCCCCTGAACATTTTGTGTCTAAGGAATATTGATTTCTGTATTTGCCAGTAAACATGCACACTCCTAGCACACACAGTGTTAATGCAAGTAACATGAGATGCAGCGCACGCTTCTTTAACGCAGCACCTGAAGGCTTGCGTTCAGTCCTATGCTGGCACTGGGCATCAGAGCTGCACAGCGTGTGTCAGCTTCTACTCCTCAAAGCTGTAGACATTAGCTAGTTTTCCTCAATTGCTTGCTGACTTTACAGCAAAACAGGGAGGAAGAAGATGCAGCATGCAGTCAGCGCTCCAAAGCACTGCATTTTAACAAATGCAACTGTGCAATGAAGATGCATCGCAGCAGTCAAAGGGCCCTGGTGTTTTAAGTGACTAAGGCTCAGAGAATGAATGCCTCAGGTCACTTGATGAATGTCAGGTATTTCAACCAAAAATAAAAAAGCTTTTAAGCTGAGCGATGCAACTATTAACTGCCAAGGACCAGGACGATGCACTTCATAAGTACTCAAAGCTGTAAAAATCAAGGCCTCATGGCTCATCACCCTCATTTGTTAAGAGAATCTGAACAACAAATTGCCCATTTCCATTTACCCTACTAATAACAGAGAAAGCAAAGCTACCTACACCCTTCCTGCACATCTCAAAATTATTTATTGTGGTAGTATTTTCAGGCATCTCCCTGAATCTCTCGGGGAATCAATAAAGAGATCAATCATCATTTCTTTCTCCAAGATGAACAGTGCTCAAGTGCAGATGGAACAGGGCTGCCTTCAGGATTCAGCCCTGCCATTTTATGGCACAACGCTTTAAGCAACTCCACACACCACCCCACAGAAACACTTCAGATTAACACTTCCCGTAACTTAGTACTGACAACATATAACCTTGTATGTTACACAGAGCAGTTTCTAGCCCGAAGAGCTTAAAGAGGAGGAATATGATACCCTTAGTGGGTGGTGAAACTGTTGAGAAACTCTTTAATATTCTAGTTGGGTGCAAACAAATACTAGTGCATAATTTTATCGAAGCTTAGCTCTATAAGGACAGCCATTTGTTTAGCTATCTGCTAAGAAATGAGAGAAAAGATAATGTAATGTTTGGCTTTCTAACACAGAACATGTCCTAAGTGAGCAGTCCTGAAGCTAATTATTCCTCAGAGGGAGGCCAGTGGCACTGAGAACAGATCAAGGGCTAAAATCTCCAAAAGAAACCTCCACATTTCTGTGTTGTCAGGGCTTCCAGATGACAGCAGAATCCATGTGCATATACCAACAGTCACGAAATAAATTAAGAAGAGGTTTGACAATGCATCAGATTTATTTTTTTTTTAAACAATGAAACAGATGCAATGAAAATGAGAATCATCCCTGCTTTCAGAGCTGGCCAGCTGGAAGTGTTTTATTTCACCTTGACTGTGTTCTGGGCTTGCACATTTTTCATGCAGTACCGAGTGTGATACCGTGCACAACTCAAAACTGCTAATTGGAAGGTCTGACTCCTATGGAAAAATGGTCACATATCTATTATCTTCTCCGAACGCTACATGTGATTGTGCAGCGTTAGTCACCTGAATGCATAATTCAGAAGAGGAGATTTGTTACAGAACGAACAGGAAAAGTAAAACAACAACAGAGATATGATGGCCTAAGGCACATAGCTTCTGGAGTCAACAGGGATAAGACCATCCATAGAGGAAAAAGGGAACAGGCTAGGAAGATGCACAAGGCTGTAAACTATGGCAATTCTTTTCTGTATGGGAAATCTGCCAGACATACTTGATGAAAGGTGAAGTTGAAAAAAATCCACTTATTTAAAAAAAAAATTAAAAAATCTTTTTTAGCTAATTTCTGGAACCACAAATCACATCCCATTTTGAAGAAACTGCCTCTATACTATGACAGAGTTCTACTAAACTTAAGACAACCATTCCTGAGTTCAATCCCCACTGATGCTGTTGAAGTAGTAATGAGAGATCCCTGGCCATGTAACACCTAGGAATGGATGAATTACTAAATTCTACCCCAAGAAAAGCCTCTCCCGGTGGGAGGACTCAGCAGGGCCCTAGGCAAGGACAGCAGCACAACTGGCCTGGTAACTGCAGCAAGCAGGTGCTCCTCTGCTTTTGAGAACAAAAAAAAAAAAAAAGGAGAGGCTGGAACAGCACCAACACCTTTGCTACAACAATGGGAGAATGAGTCACTCCTGTTTTTCTTTACCCTTTTATTTATATGCCACAGCTAATACACTGCTTCAGCAATCACACACTTCTAACCTCTCTTTTTCAGAGCTGAACGTTCCTTGTGCATCTGAGGGCTTTTCATTTGGCAAAGGTTGGCCATTTCCTAATGAGCAGCAACCAGGAAATTAGGAAACAGCAAGCACAACACACACAGGACCAACACAGCACTGGATACAGGGAGATGAGAAAGCTGGAACCGTTTGGATGAGCTAAACCTCGCAAAATTCCTTCTACCTGTTGATAACAACTACAGAACATATTATAAAGAAAAAGGGGTCCTGCCATGCAAATCAGCATTCCCCATTACAGTAATGCGGGCACACAGTCCGGGCAGGTAGCGAGGTTGCTGCACTTCCCTCTGTAGACAGAAATGTTGGTCCTATTATTAGGAGTAACAGTACAATCCAGATACCTCTAGGTGTGAATACAGTTTTAGAGAACAAACAGAATCGGATTTTGTATATTTAGTCTGAAAGACACCTCTGACACCTTAGATGGTTATTTTGGAAGGATACAGAAAGCCCATGTTTTGTGTCCCAAAATTAGAAAATTGGGCAACAGGCAGCACAGTTCCTTGTCCATGCAGGTCTGTAAGGTACAGACAAAGCACTGCCACCATATGATGTGAGCAGGAGCTGCAGCTATGGAACAATCCTCTTTTCTAAATGGTACCAAAAGCATTGTGGGGGATTATTTTTTATTTGTTTAGATAACAGGACAACCCCTGCGGGGTGCCACTTCGGAGCACCACACAAAAACCAGTAACACACCTTCTACTCTTCTGACAGTTTTAGCTGAGTAATATTATTTCCTTTGAACTCTAGGAAGAACAGCTCATTTACAAAATGATCTGAATGAACTGAAAATTGCTTTTGAGCTCACAGATCCCCCTGCTTGCTTTGCATTTGTTTAAAGAGGAAAAAAATAGTCTTCAGCATTGCCTCATGCCACCACATTCAGGACATGGAATAGAAGGTAAGGACCCTCATGGCAGATATCAGAGCTTTGGGAGAAAAATGAAGGCAACTGTACTACTGGGCAAGCTAGCTGCAGTGAAGCAAGCCGGCTTTCAGATTTCTGGGTCTCACCTTGTCTAGTAGTAGTAACAGACAACTTTCAGGTTACTAGCTTTGCAGAACAAGCCACCTTCAGGTGCAACAATCAATACCACGCATCAAGGCACTGCGAGCACTAAGTGTTTTACACAAATGGGAATCAACTACCAAAAAACCCCAACAACTCAAGACCAAGCCACCCACACCAACAGGTCTGTACCAGGCATACGGCATGTGAATTTGTTTGAGACACAAAGCTGTGCTCTGAGATGATGGTTCAGGAGAAAACAGAAGCCTTCCGAATACCCCCAAAACTCTGGAGGCACCTCCCATCATATGAAATACTAAAGCTACTACAGGACTGCTCAAACTCACCATCCAGAACAGCAAAATAATCCAAGCACTGCAAATCACCTTCAACTTACTGGTTAAACTAGTGTCAGCTACAGACATTATATCAAGCGCTAGAAGAGAAACAACAGAATTACTATTTTCCCGTACAATGTCCTTGGACTGTAACTCCTGTAATCAGTGCTCACAAACACTCTGAACAAGGGCAGAGTTTTCAAACAGGAATTCAACCAAAATGCTTAGATGATACAGCAATAACACCCCTGTCCAATGGGAACATATGAAACAGAGAGTAATTAAGTCAGAATGATGGGCTGCGGAATAAGCCACGTAAAAGGTGTGTTCAAGAACCATACATTACAGAAAATGCCACTGCAGGACAGACATAAATCCTTTGTAGATCTAGAGTTGTGAATCCACAGGGTATACAGATGCAGAGCTCATTTTACTGGCAATAGATAAAAAGGATGGAAAGGACTTAAAGATGATCCTGAAGTGCAGGTATTTAGCAGAAAAATTGAGGCTATTTCTTTTATAAACTGATCTTACAACACAAGAAAACACAGTCTGCTGGTAATCCTGCTACAGGGTAAAGTGACTGAATGATACATTTCCCAACTAAGAAAAATCTTTCTGATGATCTTATCTAAACAGTGGTCAGATTTGTTCGACATTAGACAGACAAGACTGGAGCAAGAAGGCTTGCATGAGCTGCAGAAAATAGTATGTCAGCTGGGACAGGAATTCTGACCCTTTCCTTGCAATAGCAGGAGTCCTCACTGCTGAGACCACAAAGGCCAAAAAGTGTTAAAACGTTCAGATTTCTAGATCACCTGCTTTTGTGGATCTGACTCCTCAGCCTCATCAGATTCAGTTCAAGTTAAAATAGCTGGCGATCGCTCTCTCCCTCCCAATATATTCTCCCACCTCAAGAGACACGACTCCAGAGCTACAAACAACCTGGACCAGAGCAGATTAAAGCCTCTTCTCCATTGCCGAGTTACAAGGCCAGAGGCTAATTTCAGCTATAAGCAGAGACAGGATGTTAATGAGCAGCACAGAAACATCCACGAAATGCTTCAAAACCTTTGTGCCTTATACATCATTTTAATATCCCTAAACCCACGTTATTTTAAATCCTACAGTTAGAAGGAAAAAGGCAATTATTAGTGCCAGACAGTCCAAGCCCTTCAGAATTCTCCATGGCTGCCCAACGGCCACGAGGGTGTCAAAATACCAAGTCACCTTGCACTTGTGTGCCGCGAGCATAAGGAAAGCAGCAACAGTGATGGTGCTGATCAGTCAACACAATCCAAGACAAGTATGGGCACTGTGCCAACCAGGCATGAAATAAAAACAATACAAACTAAATAAAAAACAGAAAAGAAAGCTATTGCTACTGACCCTGCCTTCACTTCCTGCTGCCTGGCTATACAGATACAAACACATGATAGATTTGCTTTCTGACCTGCCAAAGTGGGAAAGAAATCTTCAAAGCATCCCCATTCCTATTTGGAAAAAAAGAAGAAAAAAAAAATCTCCTTTTACAGAATTCATCCGGTAACCAGAAGTTCCCCATTACAATAAATCAAATTAAGATACTACTCAATGTAGCAAAGTACTCAGCTGAAACAGGCAGGTAAGGACACAATTTGCCTGTCTGATTCTTGTAAATACCTTCTTTGATTTTCTTGTTCCTGTGTTACTAATAAACTGCAAAAGGAGAACTGTAAACTTTTCAGCTAGAAACCCACAATTACCCTATAAACTACCAAAATGCTGCAAGCAGAGGGGAGGGCTCTTACACTATATATGCAGTTTGAATGGTCTCGAACAAGGGAAAAGGGGAGAAGGCAGTCTGTTAAAAGATGAAACACGTTTTTCTCTTCTAGCACTAAAACATAACTTTTTTGCTCTCAAGCTGGGTGTTGATTTACATTCAAGACTCATACCAGGTAAGTCCTGGTAAGCCAGACGGCCCCGTGAGCACATAGCGTGATGTTTAACCAGCACTCCTGTTCCAGGTACTGCAGCGTGATACATGACATGGCATGCAGGGACGTCCCGGCACGGTGCTCTCCTCTGCCCACCTGCAGCATGGGCAAAATTGCAGAAGATGCAGCTCGGAGCAGCTATGAACAACAGGAGAACACATTACACAGTGCAGTCACTGGCCAACTGCACCCAAAAATAGTTTAAATTGTCAAAGAGCTGCTAAAAAAAAAGTACTACTTGTTCACAGTACTCAACTGTGGCATGTTATTTTTCTGAAGTGTAGCGTATTTTTCAGCCTGGAGAATTACTTCTGATTTCCAGAGCAGGACAACAGGCAAGGGGAGAAGGCAGAGGAGGATCAGACTACCAAAGCACATTTATAATGGAGATCTTGCGTCACCCAATATTCAAACTATGCTACCAGTAAGATGTCAAGCACCAGAGCGTAAAGCTGATGTTCTATCCTGACCACACCAGAGCAACGAGCTTCCCACTGGCAAACGATTACCGGAGTTAGCAGGGACCATGAATAAACTTCACATTTTGTCCTTAATGAGAAACAAAAGCAAAAATGTCAAGCTTCTGCTGAGGTATTTTCTGGGTGGTTTAGCAACTATCCTCCAACAGTCCCTTTTATTAGTTTGTTAGAACTAACACATACTAAAAATAACCAACAAGAGCACCACTGTTGTCAACAACTGCATGCATGAGGCCACACCAACCATCAATTCAGTCTGGCCTGACTCTGAAGGTGTAAGAAGCATTTAATTCAAACTCTCAGACCTCTAAGAAGGTCTAAGTCCTATATTCCTTGCACAATCAAGAACAGGGAGAACCCAAAGCAAGACAGAAAGGACCTCCCGCCTGCTAACTGCCCAATCAGTGGGCTCTGACTTAAGGCTATCAGAGATATGAAGGCTGCGAGCAACACCTTATCATGTTAACACCTCAGCGTGTTTGACTCCTACATTTCCAGAGGTTACACCAACCAGGCTTGACTGGAAAACTAAAAAATTTTTACAGTGGTCTTTTCCAAGACTGCAAACCCACTATTGAGAAAAAACCAGCTGTGCCAAAGTTAGATGAGCAAAGAAATAACAAAACCCTTCTTGCAAATCAAAGCTGAAGATGCATGGAGAGCAACACAGGGGCCAGGTGGTACCAGCATTGCTACTGCACAAAAGGCCAAAGACGCACAAGCATAATTACGTTGGAAAGAATGAGAGTGACCTCACAGATGACACGGGTTAGTGTTGTAAAAAAAAGATTCTTGCAGCTAAGCTACACAACGGTATCACCAGAAAAGCATCGCAAACTATTCATAAATGCCTTTTTGAAACCACAGCTTAGAAGCAAGAAGACAAAAATTACATTTTTGCTGGCAATTTTACATAGTAAAAATGTAACTTCTTGAACACTGCTTTAGTAAGCCTGAGCCCTATAGACTCATAAAACACAACTGCGCTGCCCAAAACCAAGGGCAACGAGACATTATTAACAGTAATAAAGTTCTTGAGCTACAGAGCATTCAGTGTTCTCTTAAAATGATTAAAATGAACAAATCCTCCTTAATTGTATTAGCGTTGACTACCCGAGGGAACATAGCTCAGTCGCTAAAGCAGGGAGAAGAGACTAGCCATCTGACAGCATGCTCACAGCCCCAACCTGGGCACTCCACTCCTCTCCTCTCTGCCCTTCTTTTACTGTTGTAGCAGGCACCCAGCTCACGCTGCACTGAGCTTTGCCTTCCCCCTTTGTGCTACAGAAGTTTTGAGATCTTCAGGTGAACTATTATGGACAGAATTATAACTTAAACACAGAGGAACTCCAGGTCACTGAATTCAGCGACAAAATCTCCCACAGGCTTCCATGAGGCCAGGATTTCACGCTGAGCCCGTCTCTTGGCAGGCTGCTAATGAGCGTGAAAACCCACAACGAAGCCACCACGTTCTCCTCTCCCATCTGGGCTGCTTCAAAACACCATCATCTGGAGGAGAGGCACAGCGGACTGGGGCTGCTGCCAGGAGCTATATATTGGGACACCTTACCTGCTACCTAAGGGACCTCCAAAGTACGCTCCAGATGTCAGCTGGGGGACCAGGAATAAACTGCTGGCCGTGGAGTCCCCACAGCTGAAAAGGAGCCTCCACTTTTATCAAATTTATCAAAGTTTGGCTGCCGAGATCTTGAGATACTGAACTGCAACCGTACACCTCCACCTTTCAGCTGAAATCCAACTCTCAACACCTTCCACTGGTATTCTGCAACTTTGGTGCTGAGCATCCAAACAGGGCAGTTTAAAAAGTGCATAGCTTAAAAAAAAAAAAAAAAGGCACCTAATTTACAAAAGAAATGCTGCCAGCTCTATTTTTAGTCAAACCAGTGTTTCCACCTCCCCAGGTCCAGAGCATTCCCTTGGGCTATTCTGAGATAAACACAATTCCTTAATAAGAGCTTTCAGAGAGTCCAATGACACACCGAAGGTAAGAGCTTGAACAAACGAAAAAGTATTCTAAGCAATTTGTAGTTGGGCAGCAGGCTACATCGTGACTCTTTTACCAAGCGAGTGCAAGGTTACTGAGATATCAAATGGGAAACACGCATCTTAGTCTCCAGGGTTTCCTCTGGAGCAAGCTGAATGTTATAGATTTCTAGAGCCAAATTAGATTTTGTGTTTGAGCCAAAACAACGTCCTTTAGAATACAGAAACACACAAGAAAAAAAAAATTTGGGTCCTATTAGGGATGGAGAAGGAATTGCCCCAGGAAACAGTCTTGAAAAAACAAGTCATGTCCCCCTCAGGACACGAGTACAGCACAATGGAGCCTCCAACACCAGCGAGAAAAATCTGTGCCCTTCCTCACACTCACAAAGTGCGACCCATTTCTGTGAATTACTGACACGTGGTGGCTGTGACACCAGAGTGCCTACCCAAACAGACTTTTATATGATTTTTTTTTTCCACTGAGCTTCCTCCACAACTGTATCGAGACGAAAGAAGTGACTTCTGTCTGTAGCCCACCCGGTGCATCTGGAGGCTCCAGCAGGACTGAACCTGCACAAACACTCAACTGCTCCAAACACGCAAGTTTTCCAGCTTGGAGCAAAGCACTGTCAGCTCATTTAGCAGTTAAAAAGATGGAAAACTCGGTGCCAGTCTCTGGGATTTGAAACACCCAGCCCTGAACCTAAAAACTGATAGTGTGGAAGCAAAAAATGGGATGCATTTTCCTTTTTAGATACCAGATTTCGTATTTTTCTATTACAAGTAGCCACCTCAGCACCTGTCTTGTTACCTCTCACTGGCCCAAACTTCCTTCATTTCAACTTGGAGTCAAGCTACTGAGAACAGAGCGTAGAAGCAATAACAATTTTTAATCAGCGCAATGTGTTTTTTTAACTTCAAGACAAATGAAACATTCAATACACGAAGTCACAGAATTCATCATCATCCTGCAATAAACGTTCTCCTGCAGGAATATTCACATTCAGTAGGTGCATCCCATTTTAGGGCAGCACCATGGCAAACATCTAAGGGGCCAGGGGAAGTGGAAGAAAAACAAAGATGACATAAATCTGTTTCCAAGAAGGGGAAAAATAGGGGGAAGGGTATTCATATTTGCCCACAAAGCTAATGGCAATGACATCCTCGCTGCTTTCCTCCATCTCTACTGTGGGCAAGTTTAAGTGATGCTTACAAGACTTGGAACAGACAGAAATATTAATTCAAAACAAGGTCATATGAGCTTTTTGAAAAGTGGAAAAGTTAGTGGACAGCAATTTGCTTTAAGACCCTAGGATTTCTTTTCAGCTACACAAAATCATTTGATTCTCTCTGCTCCTGTATCAGTATCACTGCATCCTTTGTTTCCAGACGCTGAACAGTCCGCCCTTGAAGAGCTGCTCAACAGGAAAGCACCACAGACAGCTTTGACTACACGATTCCCACCAACAAAACTGGTGGGCTCACTCATAATTTGCATGTCTATTTTTTTAAAGGTGAGAACATGAGATTCTGTTTCATTATGGCCTTAAAATTTTGTCTTTATCCTTACTGCTGCTCCATATTGTAAAGTAAATAACTTCAGCACAGATGCAGTCTATAAATAATCATGTATTAGCACATCAGGTACAACTCCAGTTAAGTTCCACTGTGAATAGGTTAACACCCAAACCAAAGCTCTCATGAAGCAGCAGCAAGACTTCACTACCTGCTGAACTCTGCACAGCTTTTGACAGCCAGTATTTATTAGCAAATCCCTGTTCCCATTAAAACAGGACCAACTCCCACAGCATATGCCATAAAAACAAGTCTCTCAATTATTCACACTGATAGTCAACATCTCCCCGTGACGCTGGATAACTCAATAACCTCCCTGTTAAAGGAACATGATGTTTGATAGGGGAGCCTCTGCAACTTAGCTCAAATCTTATGTCCGAAAGACTGGCGTTTCAGGCTATGGCAAGACCTCTCACCAAAAATTTAATCTATTAATAAAAATCACTACTTCCTCCAGCCATAAAAATCCACCACCAGTTTTGAAGGGAAACTCGTGCTCTCCTTTCTGAAGGAAAGCTCCTCAGAGCTACTGCTTAATGCCTTTACCTGGAGCAGAGAGAAAAAAAGAGACAATAAAAAGCAAGCAAACCCCATCCAGTTGCAGCACATAACAATTTTGTTAGCTATATTTGTCCTGTACAGGAACTGCACCAAGCTGCAGGTGCCTTACCTGTATTTGCAAATCAGTTTTCCTCCAAGTGGAACATCTTCCAAGCCTCTGACGTTAAACTTTAACTAACCAAGCTGAACACAGCAATTGCAACCCTGTTCTTATGGCTCAAACTTCCATTTGCTCAATTCAATATTTAACAAAGAAAAGCAGGGTACAAAGCACAGTTTTAAAGCAACAAGAACAGCTGTTTCACCCGCCATCAGTGTCAAACCACAGGCTCGCCCGCTAGGTTTTAAAGGTAGGGCTCAACTCACAGCAAACAAATTTAGAGTTTCTTCAGTAAATTTAGAGCCTGAGAATTGTTTAATAATGCAGTAATTCCTCTCCTCCCCTGAGATTACCCAAGAGACATTTGCCAGCAACCTTGCCAGACAACCTGAGAGCTGCACGGCTCTATTCAGAGTTAATAAACTGCTCACCCTTGTGGTTCACAAGGGTATCATGTGAAGAATATATTTATTTAAAAGTTGCATAGATAATATGTAACTACCAGGGTCATTACAGTTTACCCAGTCTTTTGGACACCATGCAAATTCTGCGCAAGTTCAACTAAAATATTGTGCAAAAAAACCCCCCCAACCCTCACAGTTTCCCCCAGCTGTACTTATTTTTATTTTTTCTGTCAGTGGCAGCACCCACTCTTCAGAGGCTTTTCCATCCCACCACGCAAGCCTGACTCGCTTAAAGCCACGGTCACCTTTGATTTGCTTCCCGGCTCCTGTCCACGACAACCACGTGCTTATCCACGCAGGGTTTTGTTTTTAACGCCAATCAAAACACTTTACCTAAACGCCAAGTCTCCCTCGCAGCTGGAAAATAAAACAAACACGGCTGGGAAAAGCAAGGATACACATCCCAAAGCCGGGGCGAGGGAGGGTGGCTGCAGGGGTCAAGCTCCCGCAAAGACAGGGGGATGGGGGGGGGGAATAGGTTGTGTACAGAGG
>VYZV01015940.1:307-26497 GCA_013401275.1 Pandion haliaetus | reverse complement strand
CCCCCCCCCAACACCTCGAAGGCACAGCAAACACACCTTGCCTGCAGATTTCTCTTTGCCCCCTCAGCCCTTGCCGACATGGCACAGTGGCCACACACAACCCCCAGCCCCCCCTCTCCGGGACGTCCCCACCAGCAGCCAGCGTTGTGGCCGGGGCTGGGGCACCGTGCCTGTCCGAAGGTCATGCCGCATCCTCACTCGGCAAGAACAGTGGCATAAATTTCTACTGTCTCAGCCATGTTTTTATTTTTAATTTTTTTTTTTTTTTTAATAAAACCACTTTCCAGCTCCTCTGAGTTATAGATGAAATACTCAGCTTTATTGTCATGGTGATTTTTGTGGCTGGCTCCTCTTCTCCCAGTACGCAGCCTGGCACAGCCTGACTTGCTCCGGGTCAGCCTGCTCCTCCTCCTCCTCCTCCTCCTGCTCCCAGCCACCTCCAGCCCTGCCCAGCCCTTGCTAGGGGACATCCAGCCCCTCAGCTGGGCACAGTGAGAGGCACCGGCCCCAATTCCCCATCAGCTGATGGTCCCCTGGCACAGAATGGTCTCCTCGGGCTGCCCCGGGCTCCGTCGGTGCCCATCACCCCATACAGGCCATCTCCGGTGCACACCAGCTCCATCACTGCGATGGAGGGACATTGGGAACCGCTGCCGGTGTCCCACCACCCCGGCAGGTCTGCCACCAAAGGCAAAGAAAAGGCATGAATTATTTATAATCTCTTTCAATCAAATAAATGCTTAGGTGCTTGAGTTAATTTCCTGGATCCTGTAAATCCAAAGTGTAGACTTTTAATAAGGCAAATTAAGTGCTTTATATATTACACTGATTAAAGCTCCGTATCAATCTATCTATCACACGCTGAATTGAAGGGGCCAGGAAAAAAACAGGTCCCCAGCAGCCATGCTCCCCTCGTGCAGGCAGCGGTGGGTCCTGCTGCCTGCCCGGGCTGGGATCACACAGGGCACAGGGATGCTCCCTGTGCAGAAACACCTAGAATTGGTCAAAAAAAAAAAAAAAGACAAAACAAGTCTCCAGTAGGTTTTTCCAGCGAACGTACATCAGACCACGGAAGAGCACGGAGCAAGGCAGATCTTGCCATGCCCTGGGACCTGCCGATGGCACGGGCAGAGGCTTAGGAGGCAGGAGGGTGCACTGAGGGACGGGAGATGCTCCTTAGTCCGTGGCTCCCCATCCTTTCCGTGCTCTGTTCCTACAGCAGTGAGAGATGATCCCTGTCCATGACTGGGCTGGTTCCCATCTCCAGACCCCAGGCAACCCAGGCATGGCCAGGAGCATCCGGCAGCGCTGCCGGCTTGGTTAGCCCGTGCAATGGGGACTCCTGACAGCATTCTGCCATTCACCGGGAATCAATTGCTTAAGCGTGTGCTATTATTAATTAGTGCTCATTATGGTTGTTATTTATTATTAATCAGCGTTAACATAGTCCTCTCTCCTTGCCGTCCTCCAGCCTGGCACCCTGCTGCAATCCCCGCTCCTTCCAGCCGCCTCCACCTCTATTTTTCTTCATTAACCGAAGAAATGGAAACACCTTCCTGACTTCACTTAAAGATCCTACGGGTCTAACGAGATTTGTACCGTGCCAGTCAGGCTAACGAGGCAGTCGCTGCGAATGGCACTGATGAAATTTCACAGAGCAAGGGCCAAGCGAAGGGCCCCGGGTCTTGCTGCCGAAGTAAATTGCTCACGGCATCCCCTGCCTGCCCCATCTGCAGGGACAGGGTTTTAGGTTGGAAAAGGGAACCTGTCCTGGAATATCAAGTCCAGGTAAGGAGAATGTAAAGGCTGGAAAAACCCTCGGCGGGGCTCAGCGAGAGGCTGGGCTGACAAAAGAAAATCGATGGTGGAGAGGGGAGGAAGAGATTACAGCACAAAGCCCTAGACAAATGGAGAACACTTTAATCTGATTAGGGAGTTATTGTCGTTATTGTATTATGCTGATTATAAATCATTTAGGAGCACAGCTAATCAAAACAGAGATTTGTTCAGAACTTTCAGGGTCGCTACTCCAGCAAATGCCCTTGCCCCTCTCCCACGCTTCCTTCCAGGAGCAGAGGCAGAGCTGCATCCCGGGGCGAGGGGCACGGATCAAGGATGAAGCCCCTGCAGAGAAAACAGGGAAGATCCCAGGGGAGCTCTGGGCTGGCAAGGCTTGGAGGGGCAGAGCAAGGAAAAGAGGGGTACGGGCATCTCCAGGGTGGAGAGGATGGGGAAATAAGGAAGGAGCTCGCTCGCTGAGCAACCGGGATGAGGATGCTGCCCATGGCCAGGAGACGATGCTCCTGGGGCCAGCCATACCAGGACCATTTTCCCCCCCTACTCTGTGCACCTTGTCAAGGCAGCTCCTTTTTTCATTACTGTCTCCTCGGATTAGAGATGTGCTCGTTTTGCAGCGCGCTCGCCGCTCGGCGGCCGAATCCCAGGCGCCACGATGCAGCTGCAAACTGCATTAGCGTCTCGCCAAGGAGGCCCTAATACTATTAGGAGGGAGGCATTATAGGTGCTAAATGACAAGCCCCTAATCAGCCCCCGAATTTATGTCAATCACGTTCCCTGCACAGGGCGGAGCAGGGCCCTTCATTCAGAAAAAAAATTGCCTAATTGGGAGGGTCTGGATTCTCTTCGCCTGTCTTGTTTCTGGAGCTCTGGGGCTCCCGACCGCCTTCTCAGGATGGGGAGTAAATGAAGCTGATGACAAGGTGCAGGATGAGGAGCAGGGAGCTGGTGACTGTGGCCACGGGTTGGAGCTACAGCCAACTCCTAACTCCATCCAGCCCACTTTTCCTTTCCTTTTCTGTGGCTCAAGGAGTGCAGGACTGGTCATCGCTGGGATTTTGCAGGGATCGCATCAGTCCAGACTCTGCTGAGGACTGTACAGGAAAATAGGTTGGAAAAAGGAGGCTGTTTTTCCATTTACCCACCCCTGCATGGGTGCCCTTAAAGAGCTGGGCTGCCTTCCCACCCATGGCTGCAGCAAAATTAATTGGCAATTACCAGAAGTCCATAAAACCCAGCCTTTCTTGGGGAAGGAAGCTGTAAAAGCCGCCTGTCCGCAGCCATATTTCCTTCACTCCGCATTGATCCCGTGGCCTCTGCTGGCCACGGCTCAGCTGCAGGGCGATGTGCTTGGCCCCCACAGACCCACCCCCATCGATCCTGGGGACCTCGCCAGCCTGCACCCCCTTGCAGCCAGGAGCATCACTGGCCCCCTGCTAGCTCTGGGTACAAATTCCTGGGCTGGTGCCAACCTGTAGCAGAGTCACTTGTCCTCCCTCTCCTTCCCACCCATCGGGCAATATTTATAATGACGGCTGCCGTGGGGAAAAAAAAATCCAGTAGCTGCAGCTGCAAGGGGCACATCACAGCATCAGCAACGCTCCCAGCACCGAAATCTTTGGTGGACTCGAAATGCTTGGTGCTATGGTTGGGCTCAATGATCTTAAAGGTCTTTTCCAACCTAAATGGTTCTATGATTCTATGATTCTATGATTAAATGCCCCTGGGACAGGGCACAGAGCGGTGCCTGGCTGGAGACAGGGTTTGGGGAACATCCTTCTGCGGGATGGAGGGATGCAGGAGGGCATGGCTGGACTCTCCCACCAGGATGCGCTGAGGCCAGCGTGATGCCCCATGAGATTGGAGAGGCCGATGCTCCGGCGAGGGCATGCATGCAAAGCCTGGACCAAAGGAGCAGCTGAATTTGCTGCTTGGGCCTGGAGAAGATGGGGAGGAATGGTGGCCAAGGGCGTAGAAAGGCAGTTGCCTTCTGGAAAGGCAATTTGCTGCTGGTTTTGGTCCAGGGGTTTGCTGTTCTTACAGGACGGTGATCTCTGCAGTGCCGGTGGTCTCGCTGGGCTGTGGAGGGTAACGGGAACAGGGAAGGGTTCCCACACCCGCCGTGAGCCCAAAAATCCCTCCGTGTCATTTTCCAGTGCTGAACACTTGACGAAGGCTAAAATACTAATAAGCTGTATTACAGCAGCGCTGCATGGAGCCTGGGAGAGCGTTTTAGCTCTTTGGATATTGCATACTACTCCTACACTTTCATTACAGGAATCCCATTAAAGGTTTTGGCTGGACCCTAATGATGGCAAAGGGGGGGATGCGGTCAGAGTCCTAATTTCAGAGTCCTGCCGGCTGCTGCCGTGTCCCTGCCTGCTCACTCCCCTGCAGCCGCAGAGCTGTCACGGGGCAGGTTGCATTTAAAAGCTTAGATTGGATCTGGAGATTTTTAAAAGCCCTCAGCTCCCGTATGTCTCTGCTGCAGTGGATGTGTTTAGTATGTTCCCTTTGCCTTAATACACACTGTTTGAACAAAAATAATGCTCTGTATGTTTTACAGAGCTCCTCCACATGCACATTTTGTCAGGACTGCAATATAAATATCCCCACCAGCCTCCCAACACCCACCTGCCCAGACTGATGCTTAAGCAAGGAAATGTAAAAATACACCCTCTGCGCTAATCTGCTGCTGATGGCAACAATTAAGCAGCAAACGAGGCTGCCAAAACCTGCCCTTCCCCAGCCGGGTCAGTGCCCAGAAAGGGTCTGCTCCCTCTGCGGCTGCTGCACGGGTTTGCCGAGGGGACTCCGGGGTCCCCGAGCAGCCCTGGTGCTTGTGTGTTGCCATCACCGTGGCACGGGGCACGTGTAGCCAGTTATTAAAAGGCATTACCCGTCCTGTGTCACGCTGTCCCCTGCAGAACGGCTACCTTTCCCAGGGACTCATCTCATTAGAAAAAGAGCCAGGAAGCAGCTGAATTTCCACCCTGCTGCTCTCAGTTATCTCTGCGAAAGGGGAGCCAATTACCAGCAGCTGGTGAGAGCCTAAAATTATTATTAATTTCAAACAAAGCATATGCTTTGTGTTAACAATCCTCCATGGTGTGGCAGAAGGGCCAATACCATCCAGATGGCTCAACGTGCAGCGGGAATGATTAATGCACGGCTCTGCCGCCTTGCCGGGAGGTGTGCGGGGACGGAGAGCAGGGGCCGTGCTGCGATGCCCGCCGTGCCCGGCATGGGGTGAGCCAGCAGCAGGAGCCTGGCCCGGGGTCACAAGCAGCATCTATCATTGCTTATAATCAAAGAAAACCCCTGCGCACTTGAGCTGACGTCCTCCCAGTGTCCCCGTGCACAGGGCAAGGGAGCAGGGATGCCGGCAGCGCCGGAGAGCCTTGGGTTTGGCAGCAAGCTCCCCCAGAGATGATATCCATGTATAAGTATACTAATATAAATATATTAAGGAAGGTTTGGTTCCCAGGCTGGCAAGAGACCTGCTGTCCCGACAGACGGAGGTGAAGCAGCTCCTGCTGCTCAGCCCTGTGGGATGCTAAAGGCTGGTGTTCTCCCTGCCTGGTCTCAGCTCCCTGCAAGCAGACTCCCTTGCTGGATTTATGTTGGAGTAGAAGATGAATCATTTTCCTTTCTATCCCAGGCCTGGCCTGCATGCGGAGATGGACGGGAAGGCATTTACCAGCTCTGCTCGAGGGTTTGCAAAGGCCTGAGCCATCTGTGAGCACTTTGGCACCCAAGACTGCAGAGCACGGGAGCACGATAAATGCTGCTTTGCTTCCTTAACTTGCCATGGGAAATTCCACTGATAGGTGCTAATGCAGAGTTCAGAGCAGTGTTTCCTCTTTGAAACTCAGCAATCGCATCCGAAATAGCTGGTGTGAAAATAAAGAATGGTTTCTATTTTTACCGGGCAGCGGGAGCCGGTGCCATGGGTTGTCTTTGCACGGATATGCTGCATGACTCCACTGACCCCAGGTGGGCTCAGCCCAGTGCCCTGCCCTGGAGAGCATGGACTGGCACAGATATTCAGAGAAAAAGGGTCTGTTCACAGCAGCAGGGACTCATTTGGATACGGATCCTCCCCAAAGGGGTTTCTCCTTTGGGTCTGTCTGGCCTCAGCTTCCAGCAAGACCCTGGTCCTTGGGAAGAGCTGGTTTGCAAAACTGCTCCCACAGGTCCCCCTGCCTCATGCTTTTCTCCTTTGGAGAGATCGATAGATCAAGGTCCTTGGAGGGCTCCGGATATCCCGCTGGATTAACGCGATCCCACATCCACCAGCATGGAGCATCTCCTGCCTGAAGCTGGATACCGAGAGATCACACTCAGAGACTCGCAGTCCCCTACCCGGGGGGGACCCGCTGAGTCTTTGCCCTGGCAGGAGGGTGCCAGCATCACTGCTTCGGGCCCCAGGACCCTGGGAAGGGGGTGGCAGGAGCAGCAGAGTTTCTTTAAATCCCACAACTGGAATTGAGAGCGAAGCATCTCCAGGGGAGAGGGGTAAAAATAGCTGCTGCTCCCTGACAGCGACAGAAGCACGGGAGGTGGAGCAGCCGGGGGTTTTATCGAGGGCAGGCTGCGAACGCTGGGTTATAAATAGGAGTAATTACTCGAGTGGGGGCATGGCACTTAATGAGGGGTTGGGCTGACACCAGCGCTGTGATTGCACGATGCTTCCCAGCACGGGGTGGAGGAGCCATTTGTACCGTGGGCCAAAGCCTTACGGGAGCGAAGGAACCCCGGGAATGAAGGGGTGCCATAAGGAACCCCGGGAATGAAGGGTGCCATCGCTGCATGGCCCTGGGGACACGGCAGTGCTGGGAGGGCAGGAGCATCGCGGAGAGCAGGGCTGCTTTGTGCCAGGGTGGAGGTGGTGGCCGGGGAAGGAGAAACGCTCACGTCTTAATTACACTCCCTGTCAGCAAAGCTGATACCTGGTGACTGAGTAATTGTGTCCAGGAGCTGCGGGCAACAGTTAATTAAAACCTGTGGCCATAGCTGCCTGAGCTTTCTGCATGGGCAATGGTGGGCAAGGGAGGATCTTCACCTGACAAAAGCCGGCTCTCGTACCCCCTATGTCCTTCGCACCCCTCCAGCACCTTCCCTGGGTTCGTCCCGGAGATGTGCAGGCAGGCTGCCTGCTGCAGCCCGGAGAATGCTGAGACCTGAGCTTTTCCCCTTGGGGCTGCTCCAGCGAGGAGGGTGAGGGACAGGGAGAGGGAGAAGGAGCAAGGACAGGAATAAAGCACTGGGAGGGAGAAGAGGGCTTGGGAGGAGGCAGCGTGTGGGGCCGGTGCCTATAGAGAGGACAGGCGAGAGGGGTGGATCCATGGGGCAGGATGGGGCAGTCCCGGCTGCCTCCTGCCCCTCACCCTGGGATCGTGCCGGCGAAGCCGCTCCGCCTCGGTGCGTAATGGGTATGACCTGCCTTTGTTGCAGTCACATAAAATATACATTTGAGTGATAATGGGGCGAGAAGCAACTGAGCACTATCTCAAAGAAATATTGGTGCATTAAAAGATAGCAGAAGCTGCTGCAGCTGGTTAAGAGATGGTGGTGGCAGAGCCCTTTCCCCGGCAGCAGGTTCCCCTGCCCCCCATCCCCTCCCTGCCCTCTGGAGGGGCATCCCGGGAAGCAGCGAGGATGCTCAGAGCGGGCAGAGCCTGAGGGGTCTGGGGGTCTGCTCCTCGCCCTGTTGCAGAGCTGGGCTACGCGCAGGAGGAAATCCAATGCACCAGATTCCCAAGGCGAGGGGCACCAAGATCCCTGAGCCCAGGCAGAGCTAATGGCAGCTCCCATTCCTGCTGACCCAGCTGGGGAGCTTGATTCATGGCCCCATCGATACTGTGTACTTATGCATAAGTAATAAAGGAGATGAAGCAAAGCTGTCCCCTCTGCCAGCGCACGGTGGGATTTATGGAGTGCAGCCGCCTCGCCTGACCTTTCGGGCTCTCCCCCCCCATCCCACAGGGCTCACCAGTAACCTCTCCCTAGCCCTGGCACACGTCTGTGCCCGGGAATGTGCCAACCAGGGCATATGCCCATCCCAGGATCATGGGCAGATGGAAGAGCCTGGCAGCGCAGGCAGAGCAGCGCCAGCTTTATCTTTTCTGAACAGCAGCCGATCTGCTCAGGAGAGAGCTGGGGTAGTGTTGGGTCTGTGCAACAGCCTCGAGAGTAATCTAGTTAAAAAGTCAATCACAGAGTCACAGATCCACTTTTCCATGAGTTCTGCGCTCGCGAGCACCCCAGACTCCCTTCTGCTTTGAATAAGCCCAGCTCTCCTGGCCCTGCTGCCAATATAATCTGTTTTTTCAGCTGCTCACTGAGACCACGTCTTCATCCCGTCCCCTAAACTCACACCTGACTGGAGACACCAGTCGATGTGTAGGACCTGATCCTGCCGTGGACCTGCCCTGCTCTGGCTGTACGGGTGCACAGAGCAGCTGCCCCTTCGCTTCTCTCCCCCAGCAGCATCATTCTAAGGCAAAATGTGAAATATCACAACTGAGGCTTTGAATAACCCATGCACAGAGCCCCTCTTGCCCCACGGGGGAGAAGGAGTACCCAGGAAAGGGAGCTGAGTTACCAGATCATGAAATGCTGGGCCCATTTACACCAGGACTCTTCTGCACCATGCAGTCCTGCATGAGCACCAGGGCAGCCGAGATGCTGCCTCCTGCCCCGATACCCTCGTCCTCAGGTTCCGTGGTGTCAGGGAGCAGCCGTCTGGCATCCCGGCGCTGAAATGGGGTGCAGCATCTGAATGCCAGCACCCTCCTTTCCCCCTTTCAGACCCATTACCGAGGATCTGATTGCTTCCCCCCACCCCTGTAAGTGCAGTGCTCGCCCTGCAGCCCCTCTAGCATATGCTTTAACCTATAGTGCATTATTGCAGCCATCATCTCTTTACCGTCCCCCAAAGCCCCCCTAGCTGTCAGCTCCAGGCCCCTCTGCCTGCACTTTATGACCTTTGCTCCTTTGGGCTAACTGCTCCCCCATTCGCACTCATCAGCGAGTTTCAAGGTTGCTGCACTCTCTGCCTCCTGGGTTATTGATCCCTAATTCCACCCCCCGTGGGGGACCTGCTCTCTTATTGCTTCAGTTTTTCTCCCCCAGCTGCTCTGTTACTGCTCCTCTGCGGCCCTCCCGAGCCGCAGCAATCTCACACTGCTCCCGTCTCTGCTGCATCAGACACAGGAGCGTGCATTGCACAAGGGGCCAGGCCTGGGAACACCAGGCCTTTGAGAGCAAACTGAACAGCAAAGAGCAAAGCGCAAAGCTGCCGAGGAGGGACAGCTTAAAACCAAGCATTTCTGGGCAGGTAGCAAGCAGCATTTTACCCGTACAGCGTGGTGCTGCAAGCTTCTGCTTCAGTTCAGTCCTGAGAGAAGAGCGAGAAGTGCTTTTTCCCTTACAAAAAAATGAAAAAAAAAAACCCCCGCGACCCACCTTGCCATGCCCAGCNCCCCCCCCGCAAGCTTTTATTGCCTCCCCAGCTCCTCAGTCCCAGCTGGGGGGGCAGCTCTTTTCCCAGGGCTGGGATTTGGCCACTGCTACTGAGCACACCCAGCCCCAAAGCGGCTCTGAGCTGATGTACCTACAGCAGAGATATATATTAATGACTCCAGGTTTTTGTAGCCATCCTCTCATAAGTGCAAGGAGTTCTGGGACAGGAGAAAGACTTCGCTGACCGTAAAGGCATCACCAGCCTTTTTGAGGCTTGCGAGCTGTGAAGGCCGCTCACGGTGAATAACTAGGAAAAATGTGATGCTTAAGGGCTTTTTCCCAGCCTGGCCTTTGTGGCCAGCGCCTTGGCCCATCTCCACCCAGCCACGGTACCCGGGTGCCTCGCATCCGTCAGGATCTGCAGCATCCCTGGCCCTTTGCTTTTGTAGTCTGTTTGTTTGTTTGTGCTTGCCTGTCAGCTCCCCTTCCACCGGCATCCCAGATGAGAGCAGATTGCATGCTAATAAATTCTGGATTGGCAGCCGCACCCGGAGACAGGGAAAAACTGCTTGAATTACAAAGGGAGCTTCGCTTCTGCACCTGGATTTGCTTCTCAGCCCAAGGTTCCTCTCTTGGGGCAGTGATGCTGTGCCCTGCGGCCGCTGCCGCCGGTGGCAGAGGCAGGGCATGGGCAGGGAAGGCAGGAGTTGGGCTGCAGGGAGCGGGATGAACGAGAGGCAAGTGATGCGACTTGGACCATTATAAGGGCGTTCACACTGCAAACGCCCTGGCTATACCCTGTGCCCGTATGTGCACGTACGTTGCCGCTTGCCTCCACGGCACACGCAAGAGCCAGCCCAGCCCAGGTCACTCCGAGATGCTTCCCTGGGCCCCCGCCAGCACCTGGGATCCAACAGCAAAGATTAGGGCTGTTTCCTTTTCTTCCACAAGGAGTGTAATCCCCCCCTTTGAAAGGCGCATCCTCTGCTTGATGCTTCCTGACATTAATATTATCATCTCCAACCAGCCGCAGAGCCCAGCTGTCGCCTGCGATTAGGGCACTGACACAGATCGGTGCAAGATTTCACAAGCGTCTCATTACCGCTGACTCCGGTTCTGCACGGCTTATATAACTCATCTTGCATAAACCTGTCACCGGTGGGAGCTGCTCCGCCGCTCAGCCCCGGTGCATGCTGATGAGGGGTGGCCAAGGGGGGATGAAGGCCGCTGGGCCCCCCCCGCCCCATCCCTGCACCACTGAGCATCCCCCGGCCCGGCTCAGGTCCTTGCAGGGAGTTTTTTCTTCCTCTAGAGAAGCCTGTTCCTGCACCAGGCACCATGCACTGGGTGCTCTGGGATGGCAGACTGGTTATACTGGCAGGGGACCATCTTCCAGGGGCATGTCACAGTTCTGGGAGGGGTGAAAAGTCCCCCAGAGCCCCCCAGCATCCCGGGTTTGCTGGAGAGCTGTGGATGGAGTGGCTCCTGCAGTGAAACACAACCTGCTCCGAAAAAAGCCCCCAGCGGGGCCGGGGACAGGGCACGCTGAGCTGCACGTTAATGCTCTCGCCCGTCCTAATTGCACAGGCAGGGGAAATCTTGGGAGGCAGAATGTAATTACCGTGGCTGGAGCTGGGCCAGGGCTTTGCGGTGAGCACAGGGACGCTCAGAAAGAGCTGTGGGTTCATTAATGGCCTCAAACAGGCAGGAGCTCGCTGTTTGCTGGTCCTGGGGTGGGTTTTTTGTGTGTGGCTCATCAGAGAGCTGCTGCCTCCAGCAGCACGGTGGCTCCCGAGCTCTGCCGCACAGCTTCGGCTCGGCTCGCCCTGCACGGGGACCTGTGGCACCTCTGGCTTTGCACCCCGTGATGGGGACCGGGATGCTCGTGATGCAAAGCTCCCTCCCCACCCCTCTGCTGTAAAGGGAGGGTTTAAGGGAGGGTTTTTCCCAGCTCTCTTCGTTCCTGCTCATCCTCACTTTGCAGATGCAGCATTCCGGGGGCTGTGGCACAGGCACAGAGCCTTTGAGAGCAGGATCAAGTGCTGTCGCTGGGTGCTCACACGGAGCAGGACCTGTCCCCCAGCTCTGGTGGCTTATACATGGGATTTAAGCTGAATGCAGTGACCTATGCCTAATTGCAGGGCCTTTCCGCCGTGCAAAAGCACCAAGGTGACAATCACAGGTGCCATTCCCTCCCCCTGTCCCCCGCTCCTAAGTAAAAAGCCACTTTCAGGTCCCCGTGCACCCCATCACATTGGCGTGGGGCTCCTGGGCCGCGGCAGGTACTGAGAGGATGATGGCGGTGCTCGGTGACCTGGCATCAGGCATGAGGCTCGAGGGGTCCCACTCCTACATTACGGCTGCAGAACCCCCCCTGCATGGCACCAGCCCTTCCCCAAGCAAGAGCAGAGCTTGCAATGTGACCCTGGTCCCCAAAGGGCTCATCAGCGATGCCAGCAGAAACAGCGTCGCCTCCCTGCAATTAATCAGAGGAGCTATTTGTAAATGAAGACAACCGCTGCTCATCAGCTGGAAAATGCCTCTGCTGCTCCTCTTTCCAGGCATTAGCTGGTGAGTCGAGAGCAGCAGACGATTAAAATGAGGTGTCTTGGATTTCTCTCACAGCTGGGGCTTTTTTCCCCCATTTTCAAATATTTCGAGGTTAAACCTTTCCCCTGAGTTCCCAGCCCATGTGCTGGGGGATGTTTTGCTGGTGGCTCTGTCTCGGGTGATGCTTAACCTGTACAATTCCCACAGAGGAGCCGTTCAGGGTGAGCAAAAGCCTTCGCTGGGACTCGTGCCTCTCTATTCCCCCTTTAATCCGTCTCCGCGTAGCCATGCGTGCGTAGCCATGTGTTTGCCGTATCCGTTACCGGCAACACTTGGGATCAGGCGCCCGGTGAACAAAAGAGCTTCATGAAATCTGAGCTCACCTAGTTGCTATGTAATTATTTCCACACTACCTAAGCGATAGGTGAGGAATTCATTCTCTTGCCAATACGTTTATTGTTCCCAGAAGCCTTGGTGCAGAAAATGCCAGAGCATGGTTGCAATGGACAGAAAAGCCTAATTAAGAATAAATCATTAATGATGAGCCCTGCCTTGCTGGTAAGGGGAGGGGTAAGCTCCAGGTTGGCTCCTCCAAATACTCCCCTTGCCTTGCTCTACGCCGGTAGCACTGGGCAGGGACATGGCCCTGGTTTAGCTGCGTGCAAAGGTCCCGCGCACGCTCCGTGGGCATGCACGCTGGCCCTGCCACCCCGGATTCCTGCTCGCCCTTCCTCTGTGCCCCTCTTTTCCCTCCTGCTCCTCTCACCCCAACACAGGGAGCAGCATCACTAGTAATGCACCGATCGTGTGACATCTATTCAAAACACCCGGCCCTGACTTTATCATTAAATGCAAATGCCGGGGAGTAATTGCTCGTGGTAGCAGCAAGGAGAGAAAAATGACAGTGAGCCCAGGAGCAGCTATTAGATGGGAAAGTGGAAAGTGTAAACAGAATATGGACCATTAGCCTGTAGTAACACTGCCCGTTTTTCCCCTCCTAATGCCTGGCATAGCTAGTTGGTGGCTGATCAAGCTTTCTGTTGCATCGCTTGGGAAGGAGACAGCAGGGAAGAGGAGCTGCATTGAATCGCTGTGCCCCAGTGCCTGCTGTGCCCCCAGGGGAACTGGAGGTGGCCATGGGCATCCTGTGTCACTCAGGGTGGCGAGTGACCCCTCTTCCCGCTCCATTTCAGAAGGAAAAAGCCCTTTTCCTTGCGCCCTGGACCTGCCGGTGGGCAGAGATGGAGGCAAGGTGGGAGCCTCTAGCCTCGTCCCTGGCTTAGCCCTGCTAATCTCTGCTTGTCAGTGCCGCTGAGGCTCTGTCAGCTGCCAGCGAGCGGGGCTGGAATCTGCCTGCTAAATCCGACAGGGTAATTAAAATTGGGTAGGGAGATGGCTATCAGCTAATTTTTGTGATGCCCTTCCCTCTCCCTCCCTCCCAGTTCACTTTCTGTCCCTCCCTGGCAGTCCCTGCCTCCTCCTCCTCCTCATCTTCTGAGGAAGCAGACGGGCTCACAGAGGATGCTGTGGGTCTTGGGGGTCTCCCTGTATGCCCCATCCCCTCCCCATGCAGTGCAAGGACCCTTGCAGCCATCTCTGAGGCTCCTCTCCAGCCCTGCCAGGATGCAGGAGGAAATTCTCCAGGGGAAGGACAACACTACAATCAATTAGAGGCATAAAAAAAGATAATTTTATCAATGGAGAAATCTGAGGCAGGGAGGTGGGATTTTCTATTCTGGGTAATGGGAGCATCATGTCTCCAATTAAAGTTTGGAGGATTCATCTCGGAGCTGGGGCCCGTCAGAAGCCGACATTTATTAGGCTGTCAAAGTCAATCTCTTTCAAGAGCTGCTTCCCCAAGCACGTTGGATTATATATAATTTCTGCCTTTTCTATTGGGGCACCCTGTTTTGGGTGGGTATTTTTGGTTTACATCTTGTTTTGTTTCCCCTAACAGGAAGGAAACCCAGTGGCACAAACTGATTCAATGTCATGAAAGCTATTTCTGATGAATTATCATTATTGCTATGCACAGAAACCTGGAGCAGAGATCAGGGCTTCCTTGCCCTTGGTGAGGTGCGAACACAAGCAGCAAACATACTGGGGCCTTTCCTGGGTAACTGGGGAGCCAGCCAGCCGGCAAGCAAGGGGACACAGTCTGGGAAGCTCTGGGCTGTGCTGGGAATGTGGAACATCCCAAAAACAGGGGTATGGAGGGATGCTGCTGCCCCGGCTGTGCCTGCACCACACCTTGCTCGAGAGGGATGTTGGCATTGCCGGCTTGGGATGCAGGCAAAGCTACAGGCTCCCACTCGGGAGACCTGCCAGCCTCTCGCTTGTCTTCTGGGTGCTCCAGAGATACAAAGAACTACAGCCTGGTGGATGCTATTGGTTTAATTGATCATGGCAGGGCCTGGCACTGACGGCAGCATCTCGTTACCTGCCGTGAGCAGAGCGGATGGGTGACAGGAGACTTTGTTGTACGCACGTCTCCAGCCAGGACTATTTTTGCTCCCCTCTCAATTCCAATGGTGGAGGGGCGTTTTCTCTTGATCTCCTTCAATGCATCCAGCAAAGGAGAGGAAAAAAAAAGTCTCCTTTGTGCCTGCCTGCCAGTCCCACATCCCAGGGGGGTGGGCTCTGCTTCCCAGCCAGCGCCGGCCGTGTCAGCTTCCCCGGGGAGAAGCAGCTGGATTGACAGCTCTGTCTTCTTTCGTTGCTCAATGCCAGGAGGAGAACTATTTTTATCATCTCCTTTCACTGCTCCCGACTTCCCTACCTGTGCGAAGGGATGGGAGGGGTTTTAAACAGAGCTTTTATCCCGATCCCGGGATATGCTTTGAATCCTTTGGCCCCGTTTTTTCCCCCATCCCAGCTGCATGCCCAGTGTGTGCACCCCGGGGCTGTGGCCGTTCTGCCTGGGGACGTCTCGGGGCTCTGCAGCTCTCGGCATACGCCGTCCTGTATCGATCCCTCCTGCCCGTGTCTGAGTCTCTCTGTCCCAGTCATTTATCAGGCGGCTTTGGAGATGGGAATGTGGTGTCTCTCGCTGAGCCTGACCCTCTTTTAGCATCCCTAGGGAGGCTCCGTAGAGTGAGAGTGGTGTGCGCATCCACAATGGCTGCGTGCATGGGGGGTTATATCCTCCCCCAGCAGCAAAACCACATGCACCCCAAGGCATCTCCCAGAGCTGGGTGGAAGCTCCCCCTTTCCCGGGTGCCAGGGAAGAGGGGGGTCCAGGGCTGAGCCCCCTGCCCAGGGGAGCAGGACTCACGAGCCTTTGCCACACACAGCACCCAGCCCTCGCCTGCCGCTGCATCTGAGCCTGGTCAGATGCCCTGTTACTGGAATTCAGCCTCCTCGGAGCTGCCTGGACAGGGTTATTACAGGATATTATACAGACCATTTGCATGGTCACCTTCAGGTCATTTCGATCACTTTAAGCTACTTATCTGCCCATTTTGTTCCCCATAATATTTGCCTAATTCGATTACTCTGCAGCCTCAGCATGCTGCAGTGAAATAATCAGGAGATATTACCCAGAGCAAGTCAACTGGATCCACGTTTCCAGCTGCTTCTCTCCCCAGCCAGCTCACCGGCAGGGCTCTGTGCCCGCCCCTGCTCAGGGACACTGGGGACAGCCCCAGGACCCATCCCCACCGCTGCTGTGTTCAGTCCAAAGGGCAAGGACTCTCTGTGGCCAAACATTACGGCCTGCCTGTCCCCTGTCTGTCTGTCCCATCACAGCCCTCTGTCCTTCATCCCCATCTCACTGCAAACCAAGCCGTTCCCAGCACGCTGCACCGTGTGTCCCAGGACTCGTCCCCTCCTGGTGCTCGGGATTTTGGGCTGGATAAAGTGGCGGCTGGGCTGGCATTTGGCATGCCCTGGTCACTGCAGGGGAGGACCAGCCTGGCCCTGGGTCTGCACAGGGGAAAAAGAGCTTTTTGGCCACCAGCCTTGGCTCCCCGTGGCTGTGTGGGTGCTCACCTCTGCCCTTGCATCTGTCCAGAAACAGAGCCCAGAAACGCAGCAGCCTGGGAGGAGAGCCTCGCTGCTCCCAGCCCGTCAGCGCAGCCTTTCCCGGAGCCCATCACCCACCTGCTAAACACAGAGCTCGTTTGTGCAATGACCCTGTTTTGCAGAGAATCAGCAAGCTTTGCCCAGACACCCACCGGTTCCGAGCCGTGGGCTCCTGTCAGAGCCACACTCCAGCGAGGTGCCAGCCAGTGCCTGAGGTGCAGGCACCCACAGGTCTTTCTCTGGAGGATGCTGATGCTTTAATTTCAGGCCAAACAGGAGGGTTTGGGCACCAAAGGCCTGGAGCTGAGCAGGAGCTGGGCTGCAAGGAGGGGAGGTGATGCTGCTGCATAGAGAGTTAGTTGCTCCCAACTGGCCCATTGCGATGATTTTTGGGGCAGGCAGGAGGGTCAGAGATGCCCACATGAGGAGGACCAAGGGAAAGCCAAGGGGAGAGGAGAAGAGGCTGAAGCACGGTCAGGATGGGAGAGGGGAGCTGCTGGCCTTCCTCAGCTGAAGCATCTTGACATGGTTTGGAGCCGGAGGAGCCAAATCCACTTCCAGGCTTATTTCAGCCATAGCAGCTCCTGGGGGAGCCCTGGCAGGGCAATCAATGCCAGGCCCTGAGTTAATTGGCAGGAGCGGCTGCCTAAATGAAGATTCAGTATGCACCGGAGGAGCTGGGGAACGGCCTGTTTTTGGAGCTGGGCGCATCCAATTTGTGCCTGCAGCAGCCTTGGGAAGCTCTATTAAGCCGTCTCTGGCTTTTCTAATCAAACCCACCCCTGTCTCCCCACAGGGCTGGGAGGGGGACACAGGCAGCACGGGCAGCTGGGCACTGGCTCCAGTGGCAGGATGGAGATGCCATCGCGGGAGCGTGGCCAGTGCCTCCCCGAGGAGCAAGGGCAGACCAGCGCTTTGCTGAGCTGGTTTGATCCCGGCAAACTCCATGTGAGGACTTGTCTGGTTCCTGAAATACCCAGTTCTGTGGCTCCGGGACCCTCAGCCTGTCTCCCTGCTTTCAGCCCTGCTGCACACCACCCCTGCCCCTTCCCAAGGCAGAAAAGGGTGCAGGAGCCCCTCCCCGAGGTGCCTGAGCCCAAAGCTTTCCTCCAGCGCATGCACATGGACACGCTTCTGCAGCCCTCCACGGAGAGATCGGGATGCAGAGCTGAGCCTGGGGATGCCCAGCCAGATCCCGTGCCCATGCTGCGGGGTCCGCAAACCCCAAAGAAACAGCAGCAGTACATTAGACATCTTGAAATTCAGCACCTCCAAGGAGCTGCCATCGCCAGCTTCATGGCCATTCGAGTGTCTGCATCCATCCCGGAGACTGACCCTCCTGCCACCTTGGCAGAGAGGTGCCAGCTCTACCTGCCACACTGGCCCCATGGGTGATGGAGGCGGTTTTGCCAGGTTCAGGCACCGGGCAGGGAGATTTGTTCCACTCGGAAACATGGATCAGTGCCTGGGGACCAGCCCAGCAAGATGCTGGGCATTGCTAAGGTGATCTGCCCCACCAAAGCCTTATAACCCCCCCAGGGTGGGCTTGCTGCTGGGGGGTAGGCAGACACCTCCCCTCGCCCCTGCATCCCTATTCGGCTGGGGCTTGCAGCATCCCGGGGAATTTCTCCCGGCCACCACAAGTGCAGGACGAGCCCCTGCAGAGCCAGGTGTGCTGCCGTGCCCCGGTTATCTCGGAGGCTGGAACGCTGCCACTGAAGCAACCCCAAAAATACCCCCAGGCTAATCCTGCCCACCCTGCAGAGATGGCCGAGTCCTCCGCACACTGGTGCCAGTGCTGCTGGACACACTTTTAATAAGCTGTGGTTTCAACATCGAGTTTGCATCTGCCTCCCCTCCCCAGTGCTCCCCGCACGGAGCACGAAGGCTTTACTCTGCGTGTCTGCCAGGGCAGACAGTGACACTCAGCTGGAGGCGGCTGTGTTTCCCTGCCTTCACAGCTTATTAGTATTTTGTTATTATTATTTGGCTTATAAATAAAAAATGCATGCTCTCCTTTGCAGAGAGGTAGGGGGGTTCCTGGAAGAGAGAGACTTTTTTTTTTTTATGATGCTTGAAACAGCTTTCCCAAGGGAGGCTCGCTTTGAGCTGGCAGGATCTACTTCTGAGAGAGGGTTTTGATTATTTGGAGTATTATCATTGTTCTTTGCACCTTCTTATCATCCTTGACGTTCCTCAGAGGAACCGAGGAGTAAATGACAGTGAGACTTGTACTCGGTCTGGTTTGCAAATGCCGTGTGTGTCCGTGCCCACGCACACGAGCTCCAGGTTGCAAAGGCACTGCTCTGCTAAAAGGGAAACATTTCTCTGGGGCTTTCTCCAAAAGCGATCCCCTGCCCAGCACCTCTGGTGATGCTGGGCCAGGGTGCCCTGCTGGGATGGAGATGGGGATGGGTGCCTCAGGGTCTTCCCCAGGGTGGGAGCCTGCAGCTGGAGCTCCTCTGCGCTCAGCCGAGCTCTCCCTTGCTGTGCTGGGTCTCCCCGGGGATTGCACAGGGATTATTTTCGCCGGCAACCACCCTTGAGAACAACCTCGAGGAGCAGGAGAAGCAGCTCCCAGAAGCTGACCAGCAACATGAGGGATTTGTCCCACCGAGGAAGGGGATGGCTGGGACCAGCGATAGCCCCCGGTGCTCCCTGGGGCCAGCACGCGTCTCTCCCGCCTGTGTTTAGGAAGGGATCGCCTTCATTAAATGCTGCTCATCCCTCCAGGATCTAGAGAGCCGTAACCCATCCTGTGCTGGCCTGGGCAGCGTCCAGCACTACCAGTATTTCAAGGAAAGAGAGCGTTGCATGGGGCTGGGAGAGCTGTCTTGCCCCCGCAGCCCCCCCAGCTCCTGCTCAGAGCAGAGGTCCTCATTTTCCTCGCCCCGCTGTCCTGGCTTGCAGCGCTGCAAATGTTATTAATGCACATAAAAATATCCGTAATTAAGCTCAGCTTCCAAAGCCGAGGAAAATGAAAGCAGTAAATCCCAGGCAGGAGGAGGGCTGGAGCCGTGCTCAGGGTCGCTGCCTCGGGAGTATGGACGCTCAGCCCTACCCCTGCCACAGCCCGCCCTGGGCATGGACAGCCCCTTGGCGATGTCCCCTGGGGCTCCCTGTCACCCGAGAGCTGCCTGCAGACATCTGGAAGGTGTGTGAATGTGACACGTCTTGCTCACGAGGAGCAAAAGGTAGGTGCGGAGAAAAAGTGGCTGCAAGTGCCTTGGCTGGCATGAAAAAGCCTGGAGTGACAGGTAGTGATCAACCCGGGAAAAGATGCTCCTGACATCAGTCTGGGAGGAGAGTGATGCTATAAATACTCCTGCTGACACAGCAAGCAGGGCTTGGAGTGGAAGGGAGAGACAATAAAAATAATCAAAGGACTTGGGGATATTGCCAGGGACCCGAGGGGCAAGTCATGACAGCAGAGCAGGGGACGGCTTTGGACATCTCCTGCCATGTTTTCCCGGGGGTCTGTCCTCTGTGCATGCTCTGACATCTAACACCGGGGTTGCACATTCTGCCGCAGCCTGTCCCACAGCTGGGACACCTTTCCGAGCTCTCTTGCCTATCCCCCGGCCTGTTTTACGAAACGTGTGGGGTTTCTTCACCATCTTCCCAGCCTGACAGCCGAGACAGTGTTTGCCACTCAGTGCCAGGCTGCTGGGAAGTTGGGAGGGCGGCCAGACGCTGGCAGGGAGCAAGCATCCATGTCTGCATGGGTTTGGGAGCCTCACCTGGCACCCAGGAACCTCTCTCCGGAGGATGCAGAAACATCTGGCACACACCTGCAGCAAAGCCTGTCCTCTCCCATCNCCCCTCCCCCCCCCCCCATCGGCAGCAATGCACCCTGCATCCCACCCTAATTGCATCGCTGTGACAGGGGGAGGATCCCACCACCTCTGCACTGCTCGGGGCAGACAGAAGGCAAAGCCGCTCCTGAAGAAGGCAGCAGCTCCTTGACAGCCCCCTGCCTCCCACTGCCACAGCTTTCCTGTTGGAGCAATTTCTCCTTTCCTGCCGCGGGAATCACAGCAAAGTTGCGCTGTGCCGGCAGTTAGAAATATCCGGTGACGGCAGTGGGCTTGCTGAGATTTCATTGCCCTTTCCACCTGCTGCTTTAATTTTTTCCTCTGCTACCTCTTCCCCCCACCTCGATCAAACTGTTTCAGCTCCCCTGCCCTCCCTCGTACCGCAGAGAAAGGGAGACATCCCATGTGCCACATCTCTGATTTCCTCCTTGCCATCCTTTCGGTTGCTTTTGTCCCCACCTCTGCTTCTTTCCCAAGATTTAAATTATCCTAACAGTTCATAAAGCCACCCAACTGCTACTTCGAGCTTCCAATGCCCAGCTGAACCTTGCAGAGGTTCTCCTTGGGTGGAGGGAGGAGCAGGCAATGCTGCTTTACAAAAGGGTGAGTTTGGGGACAGAGATTGAAGAATACCCCGTTAAATGACACCAGATTCTGGAATTAGGCCTGCAGAGATGCACTGAGCATTGCCTGCGCTTCAGCAAAGCCATTCTGTTCCCAGAAATCAGGAGGTGGGGTAGGGAAAAGCTGGCATTTCCAAAATTTCAGATGGCTCAGAGCACTCTGCTCCCCTGCCCTCAGCGCTGCCGCATTGTGGTTATCAGCAGCTTCGCCAAGGTTTTTGGTGGCCAACCCTGAGCTCTGGGCTCCATCTCCAGCCCAGCCGCTGCGTGCTGGACCCTTCTCTGGCAGAAACCAGAAGCATTCCCCGTGCCTCCTTCCCTTCCCCTTACTACCTGTCTTGCCTTGAAGCCTTGGCGTCTTTAGAGGATGATACACGGAGAGGGTTCCCCCCAGGGGGAAAGGGGATGCTGGGGGGATGTGACACCTCCCAGGACCCTGCTGGCAGGACTGGGTTAGCCGTGCATCGCCGTCGCTGACCATGCCAACAGCCTGGCCAGGTGCCTGCGTGCTTAGCTCACCCTTCGTGCCTGGGCCGATGCGGGACCATCTGCCCGCCTGCCCGTCGGCCAAGAGGGTCGGCTGCCAGCGTGCTGGCTGCCAGCGCAGTGCCGGGCAGAGGAGGCGGAGGAGAGAAGGGGACCTGCGCCGTGCACCAAGGCTGAGTCCAGCCCAGCAGCAGCTCCCTGCATCCCCCAAGGATGCTCGGGGACGTGCTGAAGGGACCCCTGCCCTGCCTGCAGTCAGGACCCCCTCCAGAGCACATCTCTCCTGCCTGCACTGCGAGCGCACTGATATATAGGAATTTAATGCTGTTTCCTGACACGGGCCCCAGTCCTGCTAATCCACTTGAGCAGCGAAGGCATGGGAAGCGTCAGCCGCGGATGCCGTACCCACGCCAGTGCTCCCTGCCCCAGCGCAGACCACAGCAATTACTCATTTAATGTCCAGGGAGTGGATGGAAATCTCATTCCCTGGGACCAGGGAGCGCGGGGGCGGGAGGGGGCTGCCCAGCCTGGGCTCCTGAGCTTTTAGTGAAACTCGATTTGCTTCATTGCCTGATTAGGGCTGAGTGCGTGACACTGGAACCAGCCCTCATTACTCTGCTCTTCCCCACGTCATTCCCAGAGCAACTGAAAAGACCCTTTTCTCCTCTCTGCCTCCATCCCTGTGCCCTTTGTCTGATGGGAATGAAGAGCTGCTTGCACACGGAGAGGTCTGTCACTCTGTCCCACGAGGGTCCCGGGCTAAAATCCGGGGTGTCCCTGGGTTTACGTGCCCAGTAAATCCACCCTGTGGGGCTCCGGGGCTGGGAGCCTCAGCTCAGACACTGAGAGAGCAGAGTAAAACAACTATGTTCCTTCACAAGAAAATCCCCAACCACTTCCCTTTCAGCTCGGCATCTCACTCAGGTGCCGTGGGGTTTTATTTAAATGTCAGCTGTAATTTGGGGCTGTGGAGGATGACGAGCGTGTGAGCATGAAACCTGACAGCTCGGCTCCGCGCATCCCGAACGGAGCTGGCTGGGCTGATCATCCGCCCCCGAGTGCCACCAGCTGAATTGCCCATCCCCATTTGGGTTGCTGCAAACTCCAAAAAACTCTTCAAGAGGAGGGGAATGGCTGCAGCATCCCCTGAGCAGACCATGGGGTGTGATGAACCCAGCATCACTGACGGTACCTTCCAGCTCCCCAACCCTGGGACACCCTCAGGCACCAGTGGGACTTCTCCCCTGTCCCCAGACATGCTGCCATCCCAGCCTCCTCGATGCAGAGGTTGCATTTTAGGGGTAACCTGGCTTCAGCTTGGAAAGCCCTGTCAGAGCCAGACCTGCTCCTTCCCGTTGCCTGTGCGCTCGGCGCGGGGAGCGTAGGCAGATCCACTGCCTGCATGGCAGCTCACGGCATTGATTGGTGCCGTCAGCGTGCCGGATGGGGCCCCGTGCTGGAGCATTCAATTAGCAGGGAGAATCATGTCCTTCCTGAACTATCACTTTCTCTCTGGCAGGACAGAGCTGGGAATGGGATCGATAGGGCTGAAGGCTGTCACCAAGGCACTCTCGTTAGTGAAAGCCACAAAACGAGTCGAGGACGACGAGGAGGAGTAGAGGAGGAGCTGCTGGCTGAGCTGGCCGGTGACGCTCTCCGGTCTGGCAGGTTCAGGACCTGGCAACCAGCCCTGCGTTTTATTCAGAGGGGTCAAAGTGCGATTTGGTATCAGCTGGGCTCCTTTCATTCAATGCCTCTGCAGGTACCACTTCTTTCCCCCATGACCCACGAGACATCAGGCAATGGGGAAGCAGGCAGGGGAAGGGGCTGGTTTCCCCAGCAGAGGTTAAAGAGGGACAATCAGTTTGGAAAACAGCAGCGAGGGAAAAAATAGCCTCTGCTTTGCGTGTAGCTGTCGGGGTCCATCAGTGTCGGGGTATTGTAAGGACTCCCATAGCCGGTGGCTACGAGCTGGCTGCTGTCAGCGGTCCGGCAAATGTGATCCCCAAGGAGACACCCAGAGGGAGCGAAAGTGTGACTCTCTGTGCCTGGGTGAGCCCCGACGGCATCAGTGGATTCAGCTGCTGGTGATCGGCTCTTTGAGGGCACCCTGAAGTGGAAAACCACGGTCAGACACAGCATTTGGAGGAGAATGGAGATACAGGGCTTCCCCAGCAGCAGCAAGCATGCAGCTGGCTGCAGATGAGCGTTTTGCACAGCGAGGAGCAATGCAGCCTTGCCCCGTGGGTGCCCTGTGCTATGGGCATGGTTTTGCATGAGCAAATTATCTGTGCACGCAGCAAACGTGCCCACAGTGAACCAGCCGTGCTCCCTCCACAGCCAGGGCTCGGGCAGCCCCTCGCATGAGTTCCTTCTCCTCTTGTTAAACAATAATATAAAAGAGAGGCCCATCTGCAAGAGGGGGGAAAACAAATGGGCAAAATCCCGGAGCCTTGGAGCTAAAAGGCACTAAACAAATGGAGCACGCCTGCGGCGCCAGGGAAGTTATGTGCTGGTGGTACCTGTGCAGCCACCCTGCCGTAACTTAGTGCCTCTCGCAGCACAGCTGAGTTATGGGGCACTTTGGCACGGGTCCTGGCTCCCATCCCTCACAGCCCCTGCAGAAAACCCTCCAGCGAGTGCTACGGGAGCTGCTGAGCGTGGGCTGGGGGTCGCGGGCAGCCCCAGGGTGGGTGGTTGGTGCTGCACTGCAGGGAATTCAGTTTGCTGCATGGCCTGGGGAGGCAAAGCCCTGACCTGGGAACTTGCAGCCCCAAACTGGGCTCCGCAAACTGAGTTGCAGCTCGGGGACGTGATGTTCTGGTCCCGCTCTGCCCCTGGGCTGCAGGAGAACTGGGAGCAGAAGCGAGGTTCTGCCTTCCAGCCATTCCTGGGACCCTGCAAGCCCCCAGAGGTGCAAAAAAGCCCATGTGGGACCCAGATTGCTGCAGATGCCTGAAATACAGCATCTCTCAGAGAGCAGAGCCAGGGTACCAGCAGAGGGAGAAACAGCATCCCCTGAGCCTGGGACATCCAGGCAGGGATGTGTCCTTGTCCCCTCGGCTAGGCATCCCCCTGCCTGACTCCTGCCCTGCCTGTGCACCAGCCAAGGGCAGAAAGCCCGCACAAAGCTGCAGACCCTGCGTCACCCTCTCGCTGCCCGGGGAGGTGCTCATGCTCTTCTTACAGCTGTCTGGGCTCGGAGAAGACAAGGAGTGTTGGGGAGGGCTCTTGAGGCTGGTCCTGCCCCCCATGGATTACACTGTTAATGCATAATCCATCACTTTAACAACCTTGACTCCCATTAACGTGATAACGCTTTGCAGAATTAAAGTCTAAAGTCAGGAGGGTGAGCAAATCCAACTCACATTAATGGGACTTAAACGGAAGGAGGGGAGAAATCCTCTGCTCACATTTATCAACTTCTGTGCAGAAACAAAGCCCAGCTGGAGGAGAGCTGTCCCGGCCCCACAGAGAGGTCTCCTCCCCGCCGCTGCCGAGAGGATGCTCGAGCCGTAGGGAGTGGGATCCCAGGGAAGTGGAAGACAATTTGGGAAGAGGAGCAGCAACCCGTATCTGCCACCCACTGCCCCTCACTCATTCCAAAGGTGCCCGGCCCCGCTGAAGGCAGCAGAAAGCACCAGAGCAACTGGCAGCAGCGCAGGCAGCCGACACCAGCCCAGCCGCTGGGTTTCTGTAATCTGCTTTGGTGATTAGTGTTGTCATTTCACAAAGGGTCTGAATTTGCCCAGCGCTGTGGCATAATAAAGTTGTTGGTTTTGTTGTGTTGTTTTTTGGTTTTGGTTTTTTTTTTTCCCCAAGCATAAATATTTGCGGGGTTGTATTGGTGCTCACTCCTCTTCCCTGGCACGATGGTCCCTTGCAGGTTTCCCTTGGTCCCAAAGAGCTCTGCCTCCCATCCTCCTCCCTCCATGCCTCCCGTCTCCCTCTGACCAAGACCAGAAGCTCATCAATGGCCACACAGCTTCGCTCCAGACAGAGCCCTCTTTGTGCTGCCAGCGCTGTGGAAGGGAAAGCCCTGTGTGTGCCTCCACAGAGCTGCCGGTGGAAGAGCCGCCTCCGCCATCCCACCCGTCTCCTCTTCTCCTAAAGGAGAGCACAACCTCCCCTGCCCCCAAAACACAGGCTGAGGGGGGAGGCTGGTCGGCGTGATGCTTCCCGTGCTGAACCCCGATTTAAGGAGCTCCCGGTGACATGGGCTGTAAATCTCCCTGGAATAAATTCTGAATGAGAGGCCAGGTAGCTGGCTGCTCCTGATAATGCTGGGGTGGGGATGTGCCACAATGTCTTCGGTGGGAGCACTGCTGGGATTAACCCCCTGGGATGCGAAGCTGGTGGCCCCTGCCTGGTCCCTCTGTCAGGTGGCTGCTGTGGCCGTGCTAATAAATGTGCTGCTTTAGCTCAAGTAGGTAGAGGTGGGTGCTTTCCCCTTAAATCCCATGGTCCCCAGCACCGGCTGGGTGCTCACCCTGAAGATGAGCTGTGGCTGGGTGTGTTAATGTGTTCCCAGAGCCCCTCCACCCTGCCTGGGGACAGGGACAGGGACAGGGACAGGGACAGGGACAGGGACAGTGCATGCAGAGTCCTGGAGGGTTTGGGACGGAGTTGACTGGACATCACCCGTGGGAGCAGGCAGGGAGACTTGTCCCATAGGGCTTCTGCAGCACCCAGGGCCAAAGCGGGCTGGGAAGCCCAAAGCTGCCTCTGCTAAAAGCAGCAGCAGCCTCTGGAGTGGGGAGGGGGGTCCCGAGGGTCTCTGATGGCCTCTGTGCACATTAAGGAAACAAAAGACAGGGAAAATGGGGGGGTTGAAGCTGTGCCTCTCCCTCCTGGGAGCAGCTGTGGGGACAAAAGTCCTCAGATGTCACCTTCATTGGGGGCTGAGCAATCCTTTCCCTCTGACACAGCCCAACTTTCAGCCTGGGAAGGCAGGAGGAGACAGCGGTGAGGCCGAAGAACGGAGAGAAGAGAGGAGAGCAGATCCCTCTTCTGGCCGAGGAAATCCTTTCCCTCTGCTCGGCTCTGAGATGGCATTAAAGCAGGTATTAAAGCAGGTTTTTGCCTTCCTGAGGAAGAGGCAGAGGTGCCTGGAGATGGGCTGGAGCTGCTGTTGCTGCTTCTGCTGCTGGGACCCCATGTCTGGTGCAGGCAGGGAATAAGCCCAGGCACAAAGGGGAGAGAGGAACGGTGGCTTCTTTGTGTCAGGACCGGCGCTTTTGGGTAATCTTACTGCAGGAAGACAAGTGTAACACCCAGTGCAACGACAGGACCCGACAAAATTAAAGCGATGCTGGGCAGCTAAGGACACTACTTTTCACTTCTGCCTCCATTTAGGCTCTGTGAAAGCAGAGTAACATCCTGCTAAGTCAGAGTCTATGCGGTTTTTTTTGTGTTTTTTTTTTTTTTTT
>VYZV01015936.1:63887-86636 GCA_013401275.1 Pandion haliaetus | reverse complement strand
CCAAAGACAGTATATGCATTATTTGTGTCTGGCTCTAGTAGCAGCTTAAGGTCAAAATAGCATCATAACTGTTTACTATTGGAAGAAAATCCGGGGTTTCATTTTGTAAGTCCCACTGGGGTAAAAGCATCTGATCATGTAAAGGTTTCCAGCAGGGCATTCCCAAATTCAATGTGTACTCTTGAGTCTATGTATGTGTTGTTAAGAGAAGCTTATTTATTCAGTGAATATAGCTTTCCAGTTAAAATACAGTCTTTATGCCCCATTACTTGTTTTACTTGCATCTGGTGTACAAGTTGTGTTCTTTTTTTATCGATTTTGTGCTTTTACCTTTTACTTGAGGAGCATAAGGCTTACAGAAGATCCAGGGTGGCTTGTGAGCACTGTAGTACAAAGGACTGAAAGCTTTTTCTTTCCTTCCTTATGGAATTCAGTGCTGAAACTGAGGCATTTAAGTTCAGTTGTTGAAAAGTGTCTGTTGTGAGCAGAAGTTGAAAAGAAAACAATACCATAGCTAGTCACTTGTTCTTTTATTGCTTCTCCCTGTGCAACCTGCTTTTAGCTGTTTATTTTATGCTGATTAAACAGACTCCTTTCATTAACTGCACTTCCTTAGATATTGTTTCTTCTGCAAACATGGCAAGTGCCAAAAACAAAGTCATCTTTTGAGCTTTGTTCAGCCTGAACTTTTGCTAAGCCATTCCCATGTACTCTGTAAATAATAAACATAATGTGATTCCATTAGCCTAATCATCCTAGCACAGAAGAAGGGATATTTGACCAATTCGAAAGCACATTTGATAATACATCCTGGAGAAGTATAAGCAGCTAGTTAGTGCAAGAAAGAAAAATTAAAATGCTAACTAAAAAAAAAAAGTGTATAGTATTCAGACCTCATTTCTCTATTCATCCTTCGAATTACCTTCCACCCTTTCCTGAAGTTTAGAAAATATCTCTAGGTTGGGCTGTTTTTTTTTTTTTTTTCAGGAGACAGTTTTCTATCATTCAAGGTAATGTTATTTGAGTGTTCCATTATTCAGAATAATAGAATACTATGGCATGTACTATGTAGTGCTGGGCAGAAGCCCAGTGAGAGCTATTTCAGGTCTGATGGGGAGACTTAATTAGGTAGTCATGAGCTGTCTTGCAGAGCCACTTGGGTACTTCTGCACTACACTCCTCCTTGTGTCAGGTTTACTCACGGTGTCACGAATTCTCCCTGGCCCTGCACTGATGCAGTACAGGACCACAGTGCCGGGCATCCCCTTGTCCCCCTGGTGCAAACCTGCCCTTCCTGCTGAGTTTGGCCAAGACAGGCTATGTCCACGCAGCACCAGGGGCCGAGATGGCTCCTGAAACGATTCGGAGCACTTGGTGCTGGAGCTGCCCTGCAGCTGCCTGCTGCCCCAGGGTTGTCCTGCAAGCTGGGCTTCGTGTACCAGGTGAGGGTGGTTGTCACATGCAGCTGGGCTTGGGATATGTAAGGATGACACAAGGCAGGCATGAGTGTCTGAAACCATAGTATAGTTGTCTAAAAACCATGTAAATCACCATAGGGTCAGAATCAACTGCCACTCTAATCAGTAATAAGTGGTAAATGGCCAAGCTGTTATATATTCATTCTTGTTCACTATTACCTTGCCTTGTGTACTCCCACCACTGTGACTGTAGATTTCAGGAGAGTATAATTTAGGAAGGAAAAAGTGTTATTTACTCTCTGAATTCCTTTCAGTCCTGGCAAATGCTGAACATGCTGACCTTGATCCAGCCAACTGTTTAAATACATGCTGGTCTGGTGGTTCTCCTTTCCTGCTCATTAGAGACATTCTGAAGCTCAAAATTAAAGAA
Source organism: Pandion haliaetus (assembly GCA_013401275.1). NCBI lineage: Eukaryota > Metazoa > Chordata > Aves > Accipitriformes > Pandionidae > Pandion > Pandion haliaetus. The sequence continues at coordinate 84,788 of VYZV01015936.1, read as the reverse complement.
AACAATACAGTTTGTTATTTCATTGTTGCCTGCCTCACCCTAACTGTTTAATTTTTATCACTGGTGGAAAAAAACCACCCTCCAAGCTCTTTTACTCTAGTATGTTCTCACTACTGAAGACCTGACTTCACATCGTTTTGCAATGAATCAAAGCATGGAAAGTTTTGTTCCATGCTGACTCTTGAAGGCTTATGCAAGAATAAGGTTTTCATCACCTCTTTATTAGGTTAGATACGGATCAATTCGTACTCACCTTTTCACTTTATATCAAACTAATCACTCTGGGATTTTTACAGCAAAAGCAGAGGTTTATATAAGGACAAATCTAGAGGTTGAGTAAGCATTTTTTTATTCTTCAGATCCAAGTTAGTTGTACGTCTTGTGTACGTTAACTAGGCCTGCCACAAGCCAGGTATTATGTGGTCCAGAAAAACAGCTTAAGGATAGCTCGCCAACCTTGAGTGTTTTAAACAAGTATTTCACACCTTGCTTTCCTATTTTATATATTTGTGAAATAGAAACTCTTAAACCATGTCTAGATATAAAATTACTGTGCACTTCCTGTCATGCTTCTGTTGTTGTTATTGTAATTTAATCTTACACTTCATTACTTGCTATACCTATTCTAGATAATGCCATGTATTCTAATACATATATATTTTCAAATCTAGCAATAGTAATGTACCTCTACTTTCTTATTTATGCAAAAGTATGTTTTAACTAGTCTTTCTGGATGAAAGAGCTCTATACTGTGATATCTGCAGTTTACCTGATTTATTTCGAAGTGAATGAGATTTATTTTAGGCTTTTCAAGTCTAAACTTTCCAAAAATTCCTATACTTCAGTTTCTTTAGTGCTTACAATAAAACAAAACTGAGTCAATATGTGATTAAAGTGAAACTGTCCCCTCTAATAATGTTTCATGTAAGAAAATTTTTGGGCTTGTGTTAGTTGAGCAAGCCCAAAATTAGTGTGTATAGGTCAATGTATTCTTGAAGTCATACTGAAATCCATCCAACAGAAACTCAAACATGTCCAAGAAGCATTGAACCATTGTTTTATTTATTGTTCTGGCTACATACTACAGTAAACAAGAGCTGCTCAATTGTTCTGTATTTCCAGTAATTTTTAGAGCAAGAAATACTAGATTCTTAAAACTGTAGGTAAGAAACTTCGCAAATAACAGGTCTGTCTGATAAGATGGCTGAAATCAATAGGTAGACTGCATAGCTTTACTTTGTATTTAGCTTTTCAGTCAAACACAGAGATAAGGTTGAGAAGAAATAAGGTAAAAGTTTGAAAAATGAATAAAATGCTTAGTTGGCTTAAAAATCCTGTCAAGATCAGTAACAGGTTTACTTTAGCTTTTACAGAAACAATGTTTAGGATAATCTGGAATTATTTAAAACTAGCAGTACATTTTATTATCAAGCTATCTAGGGGAGAATAAATATTACTACTAAGTCATTAATGGTAATGAATAAAACAGTTCATAAAAACTTACTGCATATGTTTTTCTACAGCCCCTTTCTTTACATTTTTTCAAAAATGGCATTAGTAGCACAAGTCCTGGCTGAGGGTAAATTGCATTTTAGAAATACCACTTAGTTGCGTGAATAAGAAAGTTGGCATGTAACTTGTAATCAGTGCATAAGCAGTACTTAAAAGCAAACTGCAAGGCTTCTGCCCTCCTTTTTCACTTTCTTCCCACTCTCTCTTTTCTTCCTCATCACAGTTTTTCTTTGCCTGCCTCTGGCTTGTTAGAGAAGCTCAAGGCTGTGTGTATGGAACAAAGGTGGTCAGTGCTGAAGTGTCAGTCTAAGTGGTTATCTAGTACTACTGTTATCAAAAGTCATAAAAATCTACCAGTAGAGTGGTCTGTGGGAGCAGCAACAGTAGGAATAATATGAGGGTGATCCTGTGAAGGCCAGGATGCTTTGAGAATGCAGAAGGGGCTGAGAACATGATGTGGTGCCCAGGGCTGGGATGTGGCGCATCTTAGGCGCGAGGAGTGGCAGAGCTCAGCAGAGAGGAGAGGAGGTTTGTGTCTCCCTTGCTCGAGTTATATTGGTCTGTCTGTTCAGTCTAACTGTTGCATTGTTGTGGGACCAGGGTAAATCACTTCTGTTCCTCAGCTGCAAGGTGAGGAATGACAGCATTTCTGTGGTGAGTGAATATATCCCAGATACAAAACATTGTAAAAGAGGCGAGCAATATTACTTTGTCTGGGGGTTTAAGATGGAAAGAAGGAACTTCTGGAACAGATCTGAGGAAGGTTAGCCACAAAGACCAAAATTAGGAGGGGCCTCACTCATTCACCAGCCTCTTAACCCTGTGATACTCAGTGTCCCGTAGTTCTGTACAAAATACTTCCCTGCTGTTGAAGAATTATGCTTGATGATTGAAATGAAATTCATTGAGAATTATGCTGATATTCTAGAGCAAGATAAGCATGCCTTGCTGACATTTTCAACAAAGCTGGTTGGGAGATGTAGTTTGTTTCAATTTTCGATACTTTAAAAAAAACCTTAGAAGACACTGGAAAAAATTGAAAGGAAATCTTTAGTTTTGTGCTTTTGTAGTTTTCTGTAAATTCTGGAGATCACTTATTTAATCTGTTCTTAGTGTAAAGTAAAATGTAGCATTTCCATTCCAATTACCATATTTTTCTAGCACTGTACAAAAGTATATAAACAGACATGCTCTTATTTTAAAAAGCTCTGAACAGACTGTTGAAGGTTCCCCTCCCATTTTACTTGTCTGATTTATAGCTAGAGTTGGCAGCAATGTCTATAGCTAAAGTTTCTTAACACTTTCGGTTACCACGTCTGTTTTCAATTGCTTATAATTTTGCCAGCTTCAGCTGCTTCCCAGTGTTTTTAGACCTTTTGGCTTGGCCAGTGGTTTTAAGCTTTTATGATACTGGTGAGTTACTTCAGAAGTTTTATGGACCTCATCCTGCGCTGATCTGAAGTTGTGTAACTCGAACACTGGGCTTAGCTATACTTTCCTGGATATAATGCTACAGAAAGAAGCCCAGCTGGTTTTATTTATTTTTTAGAGAGTTGTGATGTGAATGAGAATGAGACAGACAGTGAGGAAAATGGGAGGAAGTTGGGCTGGAAACTCTACAGTCATGACATGTAGTAACTTCTATTATTCTGCCTTTTCATGTTGCACAAGCATGTGGATTCTATTTGACTGTAGCCAGCTCTGCCCTTCATCAGGCTCAAATTTCTTGCTATTGCAAAAGAAAGCTTGAGGGGGTTATCCTAAAGGAGGAAAACCTTCAATAAGTAACCTAGTGCATTTTTCACTGAATTCCTACATGGAAGATGTGGTAGAAAGAGTTGCCTCCTTTATTCAAGCAGTCCTGCATTTGTGACCCCCAAGATTGAGCTTCCCTGTTTGCTGTAGGAGTCGATCCTCTGGGATACCTGAATTTCTGCTGTTTATGTGCCCTAACATGATGTCTATAGTAGGAGGATCCCCTTCAGCATGGGTGCCAGAGAATGGCAGCACACATAGTGATAGATGCTAGTCAGAACAAGTCTGATCCAGAAAAGTGGGTTGCTCTACTTCCAGTGGCTGCAGTAAAACTGCACACATAAAGAGGTTCACATGCTTAGTGTCTTAATGGCTGTCGTGTTTTTTTTCTTAATATTATGACTAGAGAATGATAACTTAAACAGAAACATTTTTAGTCCCTCAGTGATGTTTTTGCTTAAAAAGGGTACTTAATCTGCATATATATATTGCTAGTTCCTCTTGGATGCAACAATTTATTTCTGCTGAGCTGACCCTTATTTTGAGTACCTAACCCAATTTATAGCTGAACTGGCCATGGTTAAAAATAAAGTCAAGTATCTTGCACAAAGATAAAGTCTAGCTTGTTCAAGAGCATGAGACTCTTCCAAGCCAACATCTTCCTTTTAACACTGTTTTCCATATTGCCTGTGCCTTTATTAGAATTTTTCATCAAGAAATCAAAAGATCTGAAAAAATAAATGATTTTTACTAGAAGTTGTGTGTTTGCCTGCAACACGTTGGGTTTTTCTTCCTGGTATGTTTAATTCTTTTTTTTGGGAATAAGCCATTTAAATACCTGATAGAAGGTAGATGAGTGGTGTCAGGGAAAAGACATTTTAACAATTTCTTTTTTCCCCCCAGTGAAAAATTACTTAAGAGGAATATCTTACTGTATTTTTGCAAATTGATGAATCTTTACCTCCTCAGGCTCTCAGTGCTTAGGACGTGTTTTGGTTTCTGTGACTCAGTTTCACTATCTAGATAGTTGCTTGATAATTAAGCATGCACCTTAATATAGGCATGCCTTTGCTATTCAGGTTTTTTAACCCTTTATTGCAACTGTGTGTTTGTACTGAATATCACTCTGAATTCTATTTAGGATGGCATTCAAAAGCATTGTGCATTTTTAACAATTTTAATGCCTATCACCTATCTCCATTCATCTTCTCTGCTGATTTCAGCTTTTCGACTTTATCCTGTTTTATTTTAGTTATCTCAAAACAGTAGTCTTCGTTATTCTGAATCTGTGCTTACTCTATTTCAGGCATATATGGGTTAAAGCAGAGAAAGTCTCTGTGTAGTATACTGTATTTATTTAATTTCCAGTACTTCACTGAAGGTGTCAGTATTTTCAAGGAGACTCCAGTGTCGCTGAAAATGTCAGTCTTCTGTAGTCGGTACTATGGCTAAAATACATATGCGACAAGTTAGAGAAGATACTTAATTAAATCCTTAATTAAGGTTCAGTTTACTTACCTGAGCTCTTAGTAGGGCACATACAGTTAGTAAATGCAGTAATGAAACCTAACTGTTGCATTTTTCTTTAAAAAAGGGCTGGGGGTAGGGGTTCGGAGGGGGGCTGAACCAGCAGTTTATTATTCATGTCAGAAAAACCTGGTTTAATTTGGCCATATTAGAGACATTATGTTCTGTTGGATTAAGTAACTTCTTTCTTCAGATCAATTTTCTTAATAAGACAGACATGCACAAAACCCCCAAGCAAATTATTTTGAGCTGGAGTCCATCTTGACTGTGGTTGTCCTTGTGGTGTTAGCACTGCTGTTCTGGCTGGACCATGGGCACGAGGTGCTGTTTCAGTCAGCACTGCTGCTGCGTGGCAAACTGAGGTTTGAAAGTAGCCATCGGGCAGAATTCCTGCTCATGAAACTGCTGCATTAAAGAGATACTGCTGGATAGTGAGTTTATTTAGACCAACAAATCAATACTTTGATATTACCAGTGCATTCATCTGTTCCCACTCTGCTCCCCAGGAGAGCCGGTACCAGAGTAATCTTCGCAAGTCATGTAACTTTGTAGAGGAAAAATGTTCAAATTACATGGGAGAGTAGCAGAGTTGTTTCTCAGGAGGCTCACTTCTTACTCAATTTATAACAAATATGATGCCTAGATCTAAGACCTCCTGGATGTATTTGAGCTTTTACCTAGCTGGATTTTTGAACAGACCATGTCTTCATTTCGGTCTTTCAAAGACTTGTAATTTTTCCAAACACTTATCGTGCTTCTCTTGCCCTTAATCATTAAGGATTATGATTCTTTTCTTTCCCATTCCCATTGCCCCCTGATAAATTCCTGGTACTGGTTAATGAATGCATTTTTTCAGTAACATAATCAATGCCTCTTGCTATGGGTGGGATGCAGAGCTCCCTACTTTTGGGTTCAGACAAACTGAGCTAGTAGGATGCAGGATGGAGCAGCTTTATCATCCCTTGATCTCTAGGTGTTAAGGCCTACTCTCAGACTCAATTTCAAAGTTTTGAATGCTCTTCTAAATTTTTTTTTTTTTTTTTTTTTCCTGAGAATTAGTTTAAAAGGAACTTCAGAGCACAGTAATGTTCTGACTGCACCCAGCAATGTGCTCTAGAGAGCCGAGTGGTATGCAGGCTCCTGTTACCAGTGTATTCCATTTGCTGGTTCTCAGCTATTGAAATAAGGTGAATTAGGATATAACTGGACTACAAAGGGATAGGTGGTCGCAGGGTTCACTGTCACTGAATGGGATGGTCCCATGTTCTTCTCCCTCTGTTCCTTATTCTGTCCTGATGCTTAGTTGACCCCTTGGTAAACAAAAGCAGTTCAGAGGGGAACAGAAAAGTAACAAAGGGGAGCGGGGGAGGAACTAGACTTTCTGCTACCATGGTGAGCCACATCATCTTGCTGTTAAATCAGTTTAGTACTACAGTCACAAGAGCATGTGTCTGGGAGCAAAAGAGAGAAGGGGTAGAATCAGGAGACAGTGAAGGAGTAGGTGGACTACCACTTACAGTAGCCTTTTAGGTTAGCTGAGATGTCTTGCCTGCCATTGCTCTGAATTTTAAAGCCTTTTTATGCCAACATAGACATGCAATGTGGATAGAGTGTGACCCACAATCTGGCCTTTCGTATTCTTGAGAAAAGTCTTGCAGAAAGAAGAGTATTTGGAGAACACAAGACGACTCTCTTAATGGACCATGAAGTGCTGACAGGCTGCTTTTAAAACAAACAAAACCCCAAACCATCCAAAATCCACACTTGTTTTTGCATTTCAGCTCACCCAACGTGTAGGTGTCATACATAATATTACACTTTGAGAATGTTTTAGGTCAGCAGTCTGTTACTTACAGGATTAAAAATTTGTCTTAAAAGATATTATGATCTGTCTGGAAGGCCGGTGAAAATGTATCCTTCTTATAGTTGTTAATCTCTACATCTGCCCCTCTAGAATGCTTTCATGTGATGTGCCCCTGTTGTTTTTTAAGCTTATGTGACTGATGCTAGATAAAGATTATATAGATCAAATGAGAAAGGAGTATGCTTATTTTACATACAATATAAAATTCAAAAAGCATGCTTTTATCTACCCAATCTTTAAAAAAAAAAGGGGGGGGGGGGGGGGAAGAAAGTTGTCAGACCTTACTCAGGGGATAATTCCCTTCTGCACAGTGAGTTATATAAGAAACATTGAACTCATCAATATGAGAATATCCCCCCAAGTTACAAAATGAAAAAAGTGGAGGGTTGAAACTAAGAACAAAGTCTTGTCAGACTAAAATGGATACAGCTGTGCGTACAATTTTAACACTGTTCATAAGGAATTACACTAAGACTTCTACAAAAGGAATTGTGTCATCACCGAAGTGGACACTTCTGGAATTTAGAAATACAGCAATGGTGGTGGGGTTTTTGTTCAGTGAATTTGAATGCGTCATCCTTGTTTAGCTACATGACACTACTACTACTTGTGTTTTGAACAGTAACATTCAGCTGGCCAGGGCTTTCTGTGAGCCTGATGTCCAAGAGCTGCAGTGGCTGTTGGGATGTTAGAAGGTACAAAGTCACTGCAAGCAGCCCTGCCCTAAAATCTCAGAGGAGTGTGGTAGCTATTATTTGATGCAACCAAGGTTTTAAAAGAACTTCTTCATCTCCTGCTGTTTTTCCTATGTTTCAGTAATATGAATTGATTTCCTGAGCTACTTCTATGGCAAGAATACTTAGTGATTCAACACATAGAAAGCATAGGAGGTATTCTGCTTTAGAATACCACTTGCAAAATCCTGTTAATTTTGCATGCAATTAACATGGTGTTGGCCTTTCTTAGTACTAGTCAATATGATTGATGGCTTTCTTTCAGGGCAGTTGATTTAGTTTATTGAGGACTTTTAAACAGTGACTGATAGCTCTGTAAGTCAAAGAGTAGTTTAAAGGACTGCCAGAAGTAGTACTGAACATAAAACAACATTTTTTTGAGATTAGAAGTTGTACTAAAAATTTTCATGAAAACAGTAAATTGTTGCACCTTTCGGAGAAAGAATGTATAGCCAGAAAGTTTTAAGTCTTACTGATAACATGTTGAGATTTTTTTTTTTTGTCCGTTATCTGTTAGGATATAAATAGCTTTGGGTTTTTTATTCTTAATCTATCAGTTAACGTATTGTACCAGTATTCAAAATAAATTAAAGATGTTGCTACTTGAAATATAGTGCTACATTTACCTGTCAGAAAACAAAATATGTAATTCCTGAGAACTCTAAAAGCATTTACTTTATGTGGGGCAGAAGGTATTTCTAAAAGTGAAAATGATAGGAAACCCCAATCTTCTATGGTTGGGCATGTGCATTTCCAGCCCCTGCACAGCCTCCTAAAGGTGTCTCAGTGGCCTGAATTTCCCTGACAGTCACAGACTAGTCAAGGCATGAAGGCACCTTTGGTCCAACCCCCTGCTCAGAGCAGGGTCTGCCAGAGTAAGTTGTTCAGGGCCCTGTCCAGTTGGGTTTTGATTGTCTTCAGGGATGGAGATGACTTCTTCAGGATTTCCTGTTACTTAAAATACATTCTGTTCTTGCTACTGGTTGTTGTAAATGTTATTGTGAGTAGCTTAGGTCTACCCAGGTATTGTAGATTGAATTTAGGTGACAAACTTGAAGATGAACAGTTCTGCCTGGGAGCTACACACACAGATTCACAAGATTTACGTTCCTTTGTACCTTTTCAAAATTGTACCTGCCTTTTTTTTTTTTTTTTTTTTTTTTTTTTTCAGGGATGGGATTTCACAGGTAGCTAGGATCTCCTTAAAGGCAGAATGGACCACTAGAGAAAATGATCCAACTGTTTTTTTCTGTCCACTTTGTTCTGTAAAGTTGGTCCTTGCCAATCGCGCCGTACCAGACTTAGTACTGTGTGGGCACATCTTCAGCCACATAGGGGATCTGATCCAGCTAAACCCAAACCTCTGGGTTTCTTTTTGTTTGCTTTGTGGGGGTTTATGGTTTTCTGGGTTTTGTTGGGGTGGGGGGTTTGGTTTGTTTGTTTGTTTTAAAAAAGGAGTGAGATTAGTTTTCAGCTGGATCTGTTGAAAGGTTGAAGAGAAGCAGCCTAGCTGCCTTTGGTGGGCTGAAACTTCTCAAGAAAATTTAGCCTAGAAACAAAGGCTAGTAGGCCTTTCATTCCTATGTCCTGGGCTTTTTTTATCATATAATTTCACCCTTTTTACTTGCCAGTCTTGGTGTCCTTACAGTAATCTCCCCTGAAAAATAAATATGCAGCTGGATGAACCTATTTCCTTGTATTTTAGTTCGCTTAGGTTTTAATTTCATTTTGTTGTACATCATAGGGTTAGTGTTTGTTCATAGTGGTAGTTCTTTGTACTGGAAACCAAGATGCACGTTTTTCCACAGATAAATTCTGCTTCAGCACAGACTATGGTTGGGAGACCATTTAAATAATAGATATCAGCAGTAGATTGGTTGATCTTGGCAAAGTTGTCTGCTATAATCCCCTGATACATCTGGTGTCTCTATGGCAAACGTACCCACACTTCCGTCATGGTCTGCATGTAATGAAAATAGTTTGGCATTATTACTGTTCAACTTAAGGGTTTATTTAGCTGACATTACTAAGAATGAGGAGGACTTGATACTGTTTGTGAAATTATTTTCTATCTTCAGTGAAATTACTTCATCAACACTGGTAATATGCTGTTACCATGCAGTAGTAGAAGTAGCTGTTTTAAAGATGTCAGCAGTAGTTGCTATTTCCCTCAGGAAGTTAAAAAACATTGTGAGGCATTGGATCATTTCAATTTCACTTCCTGCAGCCCAGGATTTAGACTTGGAATATGTAGGTTAAAGTTTTGCTGCAATGGAAATAATTTGTGATGTTAGGGGAGTCAAGCAATCTGTAAGCATCAATTCTCTGTAAATAAATGAATTGGGAATGACAAAATGGTTCTTACCTCCTGGGAGAAAAATATTTCCTAAATATGTAGTTGAAATTCTGTAGTGTCAAGGTTCATGCAAGATCTTGGGTCTGCACAGATATGCTGTTCATGGAAGTGTCATCTAGAGTAAAAGTGTGGTGGGTTAACCTTGGCTAAAGGCCAAATGCCCGTCCAGCTTGCTCACTCATTCCCCCTCCTCAACAGGACAGGATGAGTAAATAGGATGGAAAAGCTTGTGGGTCAAGATAAAGACAGGGAGATCATTTACCAATAACTGTCACAGGCAAAACAGACTTAACTGGGAGAAAACTAAATTCATGCCAATTAATATAGTGAGAAACAAGGTAGTCAGGGTAGTAAGAAACAAAAAAACCCTTCTGAACTAAAATACCACCTCCCCCCCCCCCCCTTTTCCCCACCTNCCCCCCATTTTCCCAGGCTTAACTTCATTTCTGACTTCTCCACCTTCTTTCCCCCAATCAGCACAGGGGAATGGGGGTTGTGGTCAGTCCATAACAGCTCCCCTCTGCAGTTCCTTCCTTACACTTTTCCCCTGCTCCAGCATGGGTCCTTCCCATGGGCTGCAGTCCTTCAGGATAAACCTGCTCCTGCATGGGTTCTCCATGGGCTTACAGCTTCCTTCAGGGCACATCTACGTGCTACAGTATGGGCTCCCCCATGGGCTACAGTGTGGCTATCTGCTCCAGCGTGCTCTCTCCAGGGGCTGCTCCAGCACTTGGAGCACCTCCTCCTACTCCTTCTCCTCCTTTCTCACCTTGGTGCTCACAAGGCTGTTTCCCACAGTTTTTTGGTTGTTGTTTGGGTTGTTTTTGGTTGGGTTTTTTTGGTTGTTTTTTTTAAGCGTTTTTTGCCCTATCTTACACAGGCTTTCCCTGAGGCTCCGCCATCATGGCTGCGGGGCTCAGCCGTGCCCTGTGGTGGGTCGGTCAGAGCCAGCTGGAACCGGCTGTGTCCGGCTCGGGGCAGCCCCGGCCTCTCCTCTCCGGCTCGGGGCAGCCCCGGCCTCTCCTCACAGAGGCCGCCCTGCAGCCTCCACTACCAGCACCTGGGCATCTGCACCGAGCACAAAATGTCAGTAGTTCTGCTGAAAACTTTAAGCATAAAAGATTGTATAAAAGATGATGTTTACCTTTCCCCAGATTTTTGGGGGGATGAAAGTATGGAAGTCTACTACTATTTCTATCAAAACGTAGTGAGCATTGCATAGCAGACAGGTAAGTTTGTACTATTTAGCAAATTTCCTTAACTTAAGTCACTAAACGTAGCAATCAATTTTCTTTCTAAAAGTAATGGTAGGATGTTATTTTATTATATCAAAAGACAGTTAGCATGCATGCAGCAAATAAAAATATTTTACTTTATTTTATTTCCTTAGTAAGATACAAATAGTTTTCTGCTTTGTTCAAGATGGGCCATGCCATTCCCTGTGGCCTTTCTTGGCTTGTATTTTTGTGACTCTTGGGATGGGCACAGTGATGGACTTTGGAAATTTTGCAGCAGGTATTTTGGTGCTCTGCCTTAGGGCAGGTAAAAAACCTACAGGAATAGTCATACAGTATTTCATATGCACATAGGATTTCAAAATAGTAAAAGTAATTTTTCATCTTAATTGTACCTCTTTGAAATAAATGTAAAAATCTGATAATAAACCAAATATATGTCAATTACATTGGCATTTGTACCTGCCAGCAATTATTTCAAAGACAGGGAGAAGCAGCAACTTGGATAGGTAGGCATTAGGAAATGTTATTACTCCTTTTTCTACAATTTTGGCAGAATATGTGGCTTATTTGTCAGTGATCCCACTTGTCCTTTGTGTGACATTGCATTGCTAAAACAGTTGATCAGTGACCTGTACAAATCAATGGACTATCTTTTCAATATTTGACAGATAGGTATGGATGAGTTGCATGCCATTAGTCAGTTTGTCTGTGTTGCTAATGAATATTCTTGACCACAAGACACCAAAGATCAGAGGACTGGAGGCAGCCCAGGGCTAGTTTTCTGTCTTAGACCTTCTTTGTAGCTGTCTCAGACCTTCTTTGTAGCTGTCTCAACTCCATCAGGCTTGCATGCTAAAAGGAATGGGAGTGGCAGTCTGATACTTTCTAATCTCCTCCGACATCAGTAGGTCCTGTGGTTAAGTATATGTGAACAAAGAGAGGTGGAGGAGGAAAAAAAAAATTGGACTTCTGAGAAAAAGGCTTTGTGTTTGGAGGTGTTGCTTCTCTTAGCTGCTTCTAATGTACTTACTTATACAGAAAACTTCTTTATTATACAGGAACCTTCCTGCCTTTTGCTGCCCTATGTTGTTTACATGTTCCTGTTATAATTTGCTGGGATCTTGATGTGTCTGTGGAAGGGCTGCTCTTCCAGGTAGTTAATGGGCTAGTTTCAAGGCATCAGAATGTGTGAAGGTCTCCACTTTCAGAAATAATGTATATTTATGTATTAGTTTGAATTGGTGAGAGTTTTGGCTCAGGGGGCAAAGCTTGTTGGGGATTCTTACATTTCTTTATTAGACTAGGTTACACAGTTGGAAAATACAGATTCCTTGGCTTTCAGGCACTGAAGTCAGAAACAGCAAACTTCAAGCTAATCACAGAAGAGAAGAGTTGCTTCAAGCTTAAGTTAATTATATTAGGGAATTAAAGAGAAAAATCTTGTTGGTACTTTTTAGAGCATAGGTGAATGTGAGCAAGTGGAGACTTGATAAGGTCATAGAAAATGTTTAACACTTTGTAAATGAAAAGTACTGAGAAGAGTGAAATGCTTTTAATAGCAAATCTCTTGCTGTCAGGAAGAGTAGTTCTGAGACCAAAAGAGGTACAAAGGCTGGCTTCCTCCATCTCTAAAGACTTATACACTCCCATTCATCCCTGCAGCTTAACTCCCTGCCCAATTTCTACTGTATTTCTATTTAAAGTCATTGTGTTACTTGCCCTAGCCTCATATATTCCTTAGTAAAATCTTAAGCCATCCTGAAAATTTATTATGCTTTCAAAAACTGTTAAAAGCAACAGGTTTTGCAACACATTGATGCTGTTTGATCAAAGAAAAAACATTTAGACAAAAAAGTTAGTGTTAGAAGTTGTTAGTTAGTGTTAGAAGTTATTCTAGAGGCTTCTTGTGAGTGTTCTATTATTTATGCAGTTCTGTAACTACACACATTTTCTACAAAGAAAGGAAAAAACTATTTCATCAGTTACTATCGAAATTATACAAAGATGTGGTTATTTTAGAAAAGGGGAAAAAAGTGTAGCCTGTTCTAAATGACTAAATCAAACAAAATACAGATGAGTCTCTGCTTTACCTTTTGGGAGAATTAGGAGAGGGAACATCAAGCAACCATAATTTTTTATTTGCTTAGCTTGGTCATGTAAAAACATTAGTTTTCTTAGTTGTTTAAATACTATTTCACTTATATTTATAATGGGCTTCATATAGGTGGTATGGACTAATCATTTTATATGTTTATTGATTGGGGGTGGGGAGAAAGAACAGCAATACAACAGTATAGTCCAAGAAGAATTATAAGAAACACTGGAAATTAAAAAGCAGTTGTTGGTGACTCCACTCCCTTTTTAAAATGAATTTGACTAAGAAACTATATACACTTAATATGAGGCAAAGAGTTAATATGTATACTATAGGAAAGCCTAGAACTTTTGACATAACCAAGGCAAAATTTTGTTTAATAAAAAACTTTAGCTTCTTAATAGCACAGAACCATTTCCTTAGATCTTCCTAGCTATGTAAGGAAGCCAGATTTTCAGGATGATTTCCTGAAATCATAGAACCATAGAATGGTTTGGGCTGGAAGGGACCTTTAAAGGTCATTGTCCTGGTTTCAGCTGGGGTAGAATTAATTTTTTTTCTAGTAGCTGGTATAGTGTTCTGTTTTTGATTTAGGATGAGAAGAATGTTGATAACACACTCATGTTTTCAGTTGTTGCTAAGTAATGTTTAGACTAAAGTCAAGGAATTTTCAGCTTCTGATGCCCAGCCAGCAAGAAGGCTGGAGGAACACAAGAGGTTGGGAGGGGACACAGCCAGGGCAGCTGACCCAAACTGGCCAAAGGGGTATTCAATACCATATGACGTCATGTCTAGTATATAAACTGGGGGAGTGGGCACAGGGGGATCACCACTCGGGGACTAACTGGGCATTGATCGGTAGGTGGTGAGCAATTGCATTGTGCATCATTTGTATATTCCAATCCTTTTATTATTACTGTGGTCATTTTATTAGTGTTGTCAATATCATTATTAGTTTCTTCTTTTCTGTTCTATTAAACTGTTCTTATCTCAACCCCCGAGTTTTACTTTTTTTCCCCTGATTGTCTCCCACTGGGTGGCAGGGCAGTGAGTGAGAGGCTGCATGGTGCTTAGTTGCTGGCTGGGGTTGAACCACAACAGTCATCCAGTCCAACCCCCCTTGCAATGAGCAGGGATATCTCCAACCAGATCAGGCTGATCAGAGCCCTGTCCAGCCTGAGCTTGAGTGTTTCCAGGGATGAGGTATCTGTCATCAACCTGAGCAACCTGTTCTAATGTTTCACTATCCTCCTCATAAAAAAAAAAATTCTTCCTTATATCTAGTCTGAATCTACCCTCTTTTAGTTTAAAACCATTGCCCCTTGTCCTACTGCTACAGGCCCTACTAAAAAGTCTGTCCCCGACTTTCTTATAAGCCCCCTTTACTTATTGAAAGGCTGCAATAAGGTCTCCCCAGAGCCTTCTTTTCTCCAGGCTGAACAACCCCAACTCTCAGCCGTTCCTCAGAGGAGAGGTGCTCCAGCCCTCTGATTATTTTAGTGGCCCTCCTCTGGACCTGCTCCAACAGATCCGTGTCTTTCTTGTACTGAGGACTCCAGAGCTGGATGCAGCGCTCCAGGTGGGGTCTCACTAGAGCGGAGTAGAGGGGCAAAGTGCTCTAAGAAGTCTCCAATGCACTGATAATACACAGTACACGTACGCCAGCTGGGTGCCAAAATGAAAATCGTAAGAGCTCAGTAAAGTAGGTCTTCTGTTTGTGAACACACTGCACGAAGGAACAGTTATAGACAAGAAACTATCATTTTCCATAAGCAGAAGGTTTTTCTTATGTGCCATGGCCATAATTTTTAAAGTTACTATTTAAAATTATTAAAGTATATGTGCTTCCTTGTGTATACTGTAAGTTAAAGAATAAATTTTCAAATGCGTTTTCTGCCAGTAACCCAAAGAATGCATGGTTTTACTTCTAAGCAGATACCAACTTAAAGGAATAGACAATTCTGTGTATCTATGGAAAGAAAAGATAAAAATCCATCCATTTACTTATGTGGGGAGAAAGAGAAGTGGGTTCTTGTTCTGACTTGCAGGCAGGCTCTAGACTATACAGATGTTAGCATAGGGTGTATTTGATATAGTCCAAAAGCAACAGAAAGTATTTTTACAACAGAATTAATTGGGTATTTCATGCCTTGCTTAATAAAGGATTTTTAAATCTATTTTTTACTTTATTTTTCTACTCATATTAGTAAGTAGACAAAAAAAAAATGGACCGTCTGTAAGAACCAGAACTACTAGTAGTATTAGTGATGCTTCATCTTTACAGCGATATTAAGTTGCATATGTGTGTATATATATATATATCACATCAGCAGTTGATGGGGGAGATTCAGGGCAATGTGAAATGCAGTCCTGATTCATCGCCAGGTGATTTAATGTATAATTTCTTTGATCATCTCCATAAAAACTGCTAGCAATATATTATCATACACTTATGAGAAGAATGAGGAGCACGGCTCAAAAAACCTGGGCAATTAATTAAATTATATGCTTGTTCATCTTGTAGGTCAAACAGTTAATTGTGCCAAGAATTGCTTTGAAATCATGCATGCCTCAACTTAGACCTTTTGCCTCCCAAGAGAATTCCTCAGGTCTTACTGTGTATCACACTTCCTGTGGATGCCAGTCTAATGCTAGCTAATCCTCTTAGCATGTATAATAGATACAGTGATATCTGGAAATCTGAATCTGTATTCGGCGGTCCTACACACCAGTGTAGGAGAAAATTGAAATCTTTGTGGCTTCTTGACCATGAGAGTAAAGTGCGATTCATGGTTAAAATTAGTGTCATGTGCTTCAATAATTCATACTTCACAGGGCAGAGGAATAACTGCAAGCTAGGGTTAAAGATTTTTCAGCTACTTTTTGTGCATTTTGACTGTATAGTGAAATTGTGTTTGAATGAATTCTGCGCTTTTCCGCTTCCCATGCTCCCATATGTATAGGAGTCTACTTTTCTAGTGCAATTTTCCTCTTGGATTTGATGTTTTCATATAAATCTCTGTCAGAATGGTGTGACTGATAAGCATTGGTTTAAATTTTTAATTTGTTTTGTAAGGTGGAAAAAATTTCTTCAGTTTAAGAATGCTGAACCTTGAATCTTCAGAAAATGTCCAGACAGTGCAAAAGCAGTTTACAGTCAATGATATCTGATCCTTTGTAGGCTTTGGTCCTTCCCTGAAATATATAGAAGGTTTAACGATAACCCCAGCCAGTGTAAATACCAGTCACCATTAGTGTGGTGGTAAAGTAACGCGAAGATCAGGTCCAGTTCAGTTGTAGAGTTCATTTTGGAGAAGTTCATAGTGTAGTGATTATTCAGAAAGATTCAAATGGAATTGTAATACAAGTACTCTGTTGCAAATGTATTAATATTGCTTATTACTTGTAGTCCAGCATATTGTACACTAAGTATATATTTTATTAATGACTATGTGTTTTTTTTCTGAAGAACCTGAAGTTGGTTGACGTACGTCACTTCAAGAAGTTTGAAAATATTGCTATTAAACAATGACAAGGTTGGGTTTTTTTCAAAATCTGTTGTGGTTTTTTTTTTTTTTGTAGAAGTACTCTTACCAGAAGATGAGGCCGATTAAAAATGTATATATCTCTAATATATATTTATTGAAATGATTGTGCAAAATCAGGATTTAGAGTTTTGTAAATATTTGTAAGTGATGTTAGAGTTTCCTCAGCTGCGAGTAAACCAATTGGTAAGTATGCGAACCATTAAGAGTCCCCAAAACTATGGGAAATGGACTTGTGCCTGTAACAACAAAACAACTATGTATTAGATGAAGAATGTACAAGGCAAAATACATTCTTGGCTACATCCCAGCTGTTGCAAAGATTTTCCCTCTTTCTCTTCAAAGCATGAAAAAGATGTTTTTCAATTTCCTGTTAGCATTCCTTCTAGAAACTGAGTTCTTTCCTTCTTCACAGGATCAGCATCTTTTTGGAGATGAAAATGGTGACTATACACAAAGATCCAGCAGAATCAGGAGATCTGCTACAATGACTTCAAATAATACAATAAAATATATTAATATAATGTATACATCTAATTTATAGGAGAATAGAAGGCTTTCTTCCCTTTAAGCCTGCTGTGAAAGAAAAAAATTCCCATGCTTTTAAAAAAAAAAAAAAACCAAAACCTCATTTAAATGGAATCAACTTTGTTCTTCAGTCTGGAAGGAGGGCTAGGTCACATTGTTAACGTAATGGTCTTTAAATAGTGTGAAGGCTTACAAATAATAAATATTGACATTTCTGCATCTATCCCATAAGTGAGTGTTACACAGGGTTTATTTACTATCTCTGTAAAAGTGAAAAGTATTTTCCCTGTCTTTGTAATGCTTTTCAATGTCCACATCCAACAGACAGGGAAAGAGGATTGGTTTTCCAAGGATGTTCTGTAGAAAGTCATTCTTTCTTGGCATCATGTCTCACTAATTATTAGTACAATACCACAAACATCTCTAAGGTTTTGTAAGCCCTGTGGTACAGCCTGTACATGTAGTAACCATTTCTGTACAAAGCCTTTGCATTATGAAGGCATAAAAAAGTGGAAGGAGTGGACAAGGAATCAACTTAAGAAGAGGCTAAAAAATTCCATTTGTAAATCACTGACATTTACTGACAATGTTAATTGTTGAAGGTCTTCCATGATAATATTTTAATGACAAAGTTTGTTTATTTCAAAGCTAGCCTTGTTTAATGTGTCAGTGAGAACTTCCACTATTACTTTGTATCTTCAAGAAAAAAACTTGAAATTTACAGTTTCACATTTTTCATAACCAGATGGTTTTGTGTAAGACAGCACAGCCCTAATAAGGATCCCCATTTCATATAAGAGGAAGCTAAGGAAGATCATTGGGTATTTACTCCAGGTGATTGTCAGAAAAGATCCCATACCCAATTCTTTTTAGACTTGATATTCACTGGTATGCCAGTCTTCAGGACCTCTTCAGCCACTGACCCATTCTTGATAGCTTCTGTAAATGGACTTGAATTCAGTCAAAAGTTATTTGTCTTTGTACAATTTCTGGCCTTTAGCAATTCTCTTCTCAACTTTGTGTTCCATTTGTCTTGTTAGGTTGGAGAATGTTTGTAGGTATGTTGAAATACGTGAATATTTCTGAGATCACCTGACATAAGTGATGCTTATGTTGGAAACACCGATGTATCCTTCATGACAAAACAGAACAGTGTCCTCACACCAATATTGCTTGTTTTTTGTGTTCAGTATTTTCAGTAGGGTTGATTGCTGAAAAGATAGAAAGATGGACTGTTCACTAAAAACTGATCTTATTCAGATCTCAAGGTATTACAGGCTATCCTACAGCCTCTTCTGGGAATACAAAGTTCCCTCTTCTGCCTTGCTCATTTATTGTTGATACAATGAATTCAACTTGCCTGTCTGCAGGTTTCATCCCTTTCTAACCCGTGTGCTTTTAGCTATTCAGTAAAAACAACTGTAAGTCTCAACCATGAAAAAGATGTGCTTGATAGCTGCACTGGTGCCTGTTACTGTAGTGGCTCTTTTTGTTCTCTAATAAAGTCTATCCTATGCGTAATCAAGGCATTTGTTAGAGAGGAATCCCAGGCAAGAAACGATTTTAAAGTATTTTTAAAGTTGTGTTGAATATACTGCTGCTTAGAATGAAAAGAAGTATGTGCTTAAAGAGTTAGCTTTACAGGGGTGCTTTCCTGGATTGGGACCTCTATTGAATCATGGTCCTATTTAGTCTACATTTTTAAATTCTTGCTCATTTGTCTTGTGAATACTTCGCTGTCTTAGTTGTTATGAATAGAGCTCTTTGTTTTCTGTATCTGGAATTTAGTCTAAATAATGGCCTCCAATGAAGTACTTCTGTAAGGTCACAAATGCTTCTCAGAGCCAAGCTAAAGTAAACACCCTAAATAATGATATTTTATTTTTTATGGACCTAATATATCACTGACAAATATTGAAAGGTTTCCAGTAAGGGAATGGCAACTCAACACTTCAGTTTCTTTGACCTGCAGGCTGCTTTTTCTTCTGAAGAATTTGTTTAATTGCAAAGGATTGAACTCTTGAGTACTCGCATAGAACACATGGCTAATTTAAAGGCAGTAAGTTTGGTTCAGAAGATGATGGTTAAAATAGGCTGATTCTGTATTGGTGGAAGTCCCTCAGCAAGGCAGTGTAGAGATGTTTCATTTTGAAGCACTTGCTTCCGATCCAGAGTATGATGGTCCTTACATAGTCTTGCATTGAGATGCCTGAACAGATAACCTGCTTTTTCCTTTAAGGAAAAATGATAAACCAAAATCCTGAACAGAGTGTTATCTGATCCCGTTATTAGGGAAGCCTGCAGCTGTTCATATTTTCTCTCCGCAGCACGTGTCACTGTGGCAAATGGAAAATATTTTCATCCTCTAGGATTACAGAGCTGCTGAAAAGCCATAAACAAAACATAACTAGAATTGTGCACGTAGGTGACAGTTAATGCAATCTCTCAGAAGAAGGTCAGGTAGAGAGGAAAAAAATTATACAGGGGGGAATTCATTCTTTCTTTTGCAACAATATGCTTGAGAGAGAGTTTCAGAAGCAATTATTACACTTTTCAGTGGAAATGTTTTCCCTCCATTGTCCACAAACTAAACACAAACACATAAACCTGAGGAAGGTACTTTTTATAGAGAGATGTGTGTACTTACGTATGTATGTAAAAGTAAAGCCCCAGTGTGTAAAGTGGGGATCCATTTAAAGTCATCCATATCAGAAAACAGTCGCACCGATGTTAATGCACTTTAATGTTTTCTGTTCCCAGGGTATCTGACAGGCTTGCAGGCGTTATTGATAATGAAAGAGAATGTGTCAATAGTCCCACTTTAAGATCTGATTCAGAAGGAAAGTGATTTTTTTCAAGGTCAGGCAGGAAGTCTGTGTCTTAATTCTTTATGTCATCAGGCTAAGGCCCTAATCCTGGCAGTCTTTTCTTGTGAGGAGAAGGTGGCCTTAGCATTCTTCTCAGTGTTACTGATCCTTTCAACATTCTATCCCTAATTTATCCCAGCAGTATAGATGTGGTCAATGAAGAAACGATTACTAACAAAATAATTTGGAAACTTTCAGTTTGTGTGTTGTGGCTGGTTAAAGTGTCTTGAAACAAGATTTGCGGTTCATGCCACAGCAAAAGAAGAGTAGGGTGGTGCTGTTTCTTCAGCCTCAGAGGAGAAGACACAGCACATCCTCTGCTTTGCGTACTAAAGATGCTGGCAGTGACTACTGAATTTTATCCAAACCACCTCGCGCTTATCTAGAGGTCTCCCATTTCCCTCCTTTCCCCACAGTCATGGCTTTTATTGGAGTGACATGGCATGTTACCAGTGTTTCCCAAACCTCACCTTCCTGCCATCCTGCTTTCTGTTGCATACCTGCTGAGCAGTGCTGCTGGCAGATCCCAGTATTCCAGCCTTCCTTTTGTGGGGCATCATTTTGACACTCCTGCACAACAGTGACACAGGTATTCCTGAATTAACTGCACCACACACTGCTTGAGCGGGTGTTGTTCCTGCTGGAAAAAAAAAAATTCTTCATAACTTAAATAGAAAAGTGGTAGTTGCAGCATGTATGTAGGAGGATCAATTCACTGGGGTGATGTCCTAAATGTAAAAAAGATAAAGCAGTGCCAGAAACCACTATGTAGCTAATTAGGGGTGACCTGATAATCCATTTTCTTCATTTGCAGAGTGTTTGAATGGAGAAAAACAGGGACATTTAAAAAAAAAAAAAAAAGGGGGGGGGGGGGGGGACT
>VYZV01015936.1:46845-60894 GCA_013401275.1 Pandion haliaetus | reverse complement strand
AGTACTTGGTAGAACCTCATTGCCTCTGTGAGATTTCTGTCTGTTCCCTCATCTCAGACTGCCCAGCAAGATGGCTGTTGTTGGTATAATTTGTATAGGGGAACTGTGACTATTTCACGGAAATACATGTACATATAATTCTTCAGATAATTAATCACATCTATTCTGTGTCATATCTGGCACACTTACAAAACCATGACATATCTGGCCAGATTTTGGCTCTCCCTTTGGGAAAATACAACTACTGTATGTCAAATCTTGCCAAATTACTGCATGTAAAATCCCTACTCTTGGTACAGTGGTAATAAGTCATATTCAAATGCTTTTTTGCTACCATTTTAATATGACTATTTAGTTAATAAGCTAGTTACTTTGCTATTTTAAACTGGATAGTGCCTGCAATTATTGATGGAAAAAAATGCTAATTTACACATGATAATACTCTAGACCTGTGTTTCTAATGAATAAAAATACATTATTTAGAGGGAATAGCAGCATAGTTTACAATTACCTGAAATCAAGTGTTTTGTTTTGTATGAACATTGTGGACAAGTGTTACCTATGACTGTATACATCCCAAGTGATGACATGATGTCAGTTAATTTCTTTAGTCTGTGGAGTCACAAATCACCATCAAGATCTGAAGGTTAAGTTAGTGGAAAAAAAAAAACCCGCCTGATTATTGTCTTTAAAATTCAATTTTATCTTAGTTATGTGACATGCAAAGAAAAAAATGCTTTATAGTTCAGTGACATTTTGATTGTTTGTGAACTACAGCCCATCATTGGTAATGGCTCCAGCTTTGGAAGACAAATCCCTATACATGGGAAGGGATACGTTGCCTTGCATCCCACTGATACTTTCCAGAACTGAAAACTGTAGCCGACATTAAAGGCATTCTGTGGTGATTTTCTTCTAAATTTGACACCAGTGATAAAAAGCAGCCCCACAGCACCCACAGTTAACCACTAAAATTCAGGCGCCAGTGGCATGATGTCGTTCCGTGTCCATGAAATTACCTGTGGCATGTATTTCCCCCTCCAAAAATCCTTGTGTTCAGGGTACCTGTAGGAAAGTGGCTGCCCCCTGTCAGTATCTCAGAAGAAATGAAATTAATTGAAGGTGGATGCAATGGTTAAGAACAAAATGCCATATAGGAGTACTGTAGCACCCAGAAAATTGATACACTTATTGCAAAGTGAAAAAGAGAAGCCAGCCTAACAACCATTAGAGAAGAGAACTGATGGGTTTAAACTGAAGCATGTGGGGGACATTTTATTCCAAGTTCTTCTTGGAATCTTTATTCTGAAATAACATATGCAGGCAGTATGTCATTTCCCTCTATATCTACCACCTCATTAATACAGGCTGGCAGGAGGAAAAGAAGAACGTGCAAGGCTTGCTACATACAGTAAAAGGGCTTTTTGCATACTGTAAAAATAGGTTTCCTTTGGGTGTCTATTCTGTGTTATCACTCCTGATTCAGTGAAAACAGTGTTTTCCTAAATATGTGCCATTAGATTTTGACAGCTATCTGAGCTGCTCCAAAACCTACCAACCAACCTGTGAAAGCCTGGTCTTCATGTAAATACCAATTCTGGTTTCTAAATGCTAGTGAAGTGAAAACCAAAGGGTTTTGTCTGTGTGTTAGGGGGGAAGTGTGTAGTGTATGTACATACCCTTGCATTTTGTGTACAAACGCAGAATTTGGATAGAGGTTATAACAACAGATGGTCATTGGGGGGGAAGATTTAATAATACTGTGCTTGCACCTAATATTTCCATGCTAACAGCTGTGCAGCAAAATTATGCTACTTCGGGCTTCATTCCCATGAGATGCATAGAGATCTTCTTTCTAAGGACCGGGAGTTGTCAAATGGGGACTAGGGGCATCTCATTTGCACAGGCTCCATGACTTGTAGCTGGAGACCTGGGGATTTTGGTCTGTGTCAGGACATCTGCAGCAGATTTACTTTTCATCTGTAAAGTAGCTGGCTTGGTTCACAGCTAGGGTCAGCAGTCTCTCAGGGGCTGCAAGGCTCATGAGGCCGTGAAGGTTGTGAAGATTTGACTTTTGCTTTGCTATTGTAATTGTTTTGGATCTGTTGAGCTTCAGCATGGTTATTTTTCCTCTTCTCTCCCCTATACCTCCAGGGATGAAACACATGAATTCTTCTGAATTCAGAGCAGGAGTGAATTTGGTGTCAACCAGCTTCTTTGGTACTGACCCCATGTTTTATCCAGTACAAGTCAAAAGAGGAACTGTCAGAAGTGGGTAAATGATGGCACATTTCATGCTAAGTGGTGGTAAGATGACTCAAGAAGGTTACAGGAATACTACAGTGTCATATAGGAAAGGGAGTGCCTCTCTTACACCTTCACATTAATTATTTTTATGTTACAGTCACAACTGACTTCCCCACTTGATTTGTAAGGTGTGTGCCAATGGAATGTAGCATTTTAGTTTTTAATTAGTCTCTCTTGTGTGTGGAAATACTCATAATACTCCCTATTTGATCAAAGGCTTTGAAATTATCTTGCATTATTCATTTGTATAAAGTATGTTCTCTGTATTTTTAGCACACTAGAGTGACTGTAACTTGTAAGTTAATTTCAGGAGTTCAGAGAGAAGGAAAAGTGTTACAGTTTCTATTTCTTTTAGGTCTTTTATGACTTAATTTCTTTTTCATCATGGAACCTATTGCTAAAACAGTTTTCTAAAAGAAAATAGTGTTTACAAAGTAAACATTTTTTCTGGCTGCAAGATTGTTTGCTGTCCAGGAAGCAAACACATTCTAGTTCATTACGTATATTTTGAGTGTATGAAAGGAAAATAAGTTTATACATTTTAAACGTGCAGCTCACAGACTTTCCGGCTGGAACCCACTTGGGAGTCATAACACATTTCCAGGACCTCCCCTAGTGAGACTCCTCAGATATCAGAGTAGTAGTGACTCATCGACCGCAGGAGAGGCAATTGAATTAAAACTTAAATATTTATGTGTCTGACTCACTCAAATTGCAAAACAAATACAGCCCAATTTCTGGGTGAGATATCTGTGTTTCTCAAGAAAAGTTGGAGCTGGTATTTTAAGAGCTGCAATGGCCTGTTGGTCCTTATTTTCACACCACTGTTTTTTTGTTTGCTTTTTTTAAAGTGGTTTCCACAGCTTTATTACTACAGAAGTAGGGCTATTATAGCTTGCTTATTAAATATGTCTGGAGTACTTGATAGTAGTGACAGCAATGGAATTCCTATCAGATGGTTCAGCATGTTCTTTTGCACTTCTGACTATTGCTTTTGGATGTACTGAGGGTCTGAGGTAAAGGTGGCTGTAAATGTTATTGCATTAGAACACTGTCATCCTCCCATCACCTCCCAGATACATAAATGACTATCCGAAATGAAGTAGAATGAAAAACTGAGCAAAGGAAGAGATGCTGTAACTACTGCTGCCAAGCTGTGTTTTTGCCAAGTCCAGAGATTGACGGTAACAGCCACCGGGTCAAATGTCTGGTTCTCCCCAGAACAGCATCAAGATCTTTGCAAAAAAAGTTGAGCTTGATCCTCTGAATTTGTTTCTGAAGCTGGTCTTGCTAACAAAATACAGCACAGATGTCGCTACCCATACTCCACCACCCCTTCCCCCCACAGTCAGGTGCTGGGTCTGAGGCCGTTTCATTGCTCCAGATCAGTCTGTTTGGAGGAGGCTATAATATACACCTAATTACCTTACAGCTAAGAAAACCTTAGCAGGTCCTACATATTGAAAACTGAGCATGTGCTTGCTACAGTCATAATTTGAACCTAACTATTTTATTACACATTTTCTGGTCCAAAATCCTGATTTCCAGCTTGCCTTTGAACAAGAAGTACAGGCACTTGTCTGTCATCAGCAAGATATGAGGTATTTCATAAGACCACAAATAAAGCTGTTGTTCTGCAAACCCAAGTACAGCAAGTGTTTGCTTTTCTTAAGACAGCTTTCTGAACAACACAAAAGTGTGATCTGAAAATATAACCAAACGTTCTGTCCAATGTTCTTTAAATAAAGAATGTCTGATGTGCTACTGCCAATAATTATCAGCTCTTCATGGCCCAAGGAAAAATTATACAACTTGTTCGAGTTGTCTTTTTTGTAATATTCTTATTTAGTCTCAGGTCACAAATATCTTCTGCCACTTCTATTTCCAGGTCTTAAACATATTTCTAGATTTGGCTTGAAAGATGGCATCGGTTATGTTGAAGTTTAAATTCTACGTGTATAGATTAATTATCCAGATGTAAGTCATAATACTGTCTCATTAGGCTCTTTCTGATGGGGAATTGCTCTGCTATGCAACCTGTGTTGTTTATCCTTTTTCTTCTGGTTGCAGTAGGGATGATTCCACATATTGGATAAAATGAAATTAAACTGGATTTTTGGCAAACCTCGTATTCTTTGATCAACTTCAGCTTCACAAATGCTTTGAATTAAATTTGGAAGATTAGTCCCATCCCTAGTTGTAGTGGTAACTGCAGCTTGATATGGCACAGTTGCTTACCATAAAATAAAATTCAGATTTCAATATGACTTTGTGATTACAGGTGTGTGGTTTTTATAATTTAAAAGAAGTTTTAGGATAGCATGGTATTAGATTTGTTTCATCGCACAGAAGTATTTGGCTAACTTTAAGACAGCTATTTTTTAATACATAGGGTACTTTTTTTCTTAAATTCTGTAGTGCTTGTTGCAGGGGGCTAAGTCTTTGGCTATCACAAAAGCTAGGAAGAGTTCATCCAGTGTAAAACAAAATAAATACACCTTGCTGCTGCCATCTCTGAAGGTCATAAAAATATTGCGGATTTGAGGGAGCTTGATCAGTTTACATAAGGGATTACAAAATGTGGTTGCCTGTAATACCAAGGGACTGTACTTGATGACCTAAGAATTTTCTTCCAGCTTTTCATTATTAAAATCCAGTCATAAGAGATAAAACAAAACCATAATCACTGATGTATTTTATTAGATGCTTGGTACATAGTCTGCTGCTTAGCCAATAAATGCTGTGTTGGAGTCCACCAGCTGAATTGCATGAAGCTGTGAGTGAATGACATGGCTGAGCATCAGATGCTGGCCAAGCTGAGAATCGTAGAGACCACCGTTTCACAGATTTCTACTTGCGTATTTGCACATTGTAAACAGTACATAACAGGTTACGCTGGGAGGACCTAAATTCTAAACCATGTAAGAAGGTGAAAAAATGCCGAATTTTCCTTTGGGGCCTCTGACATCAATAACCTGAAAGAGCATTCTGTCTGGTTTGCTAAAATTTGCAGGTGAATCAACAGCATGTTTTAGTCATAGTATCAGAAGCTGCTTTTAATGCTAATAAAAAAATCACTTGAGGGTAGCTTTCCCTGGGCTGTTATGTCGGTACAGTTTCAGTTCCATTTCCACATCATTTTAGCCTGTTAAGAATAGATAGCAAATATTATGGCATCCAGTTGTTCCTGGATCTGCCTCATTACCACTGCCTTAATAACTCTTCACAGTCTTGCAGCTATTTTACTATTTAGGTTAACAATACTGACAAATTTTACTGTTTTCAGTAAAAAAATCTACCCAAATTTTGTTGTAACTGTCCTCTCAAAGGAAAATATTAACAAGTGTTGCCAACTGCCTGATATTTTTATGTCAGCTTTATATTTGTATCAGCTTCCTGTATATCTGATGAAAGCTGCGTTTGTTGAAAGCAAAATAAAACAGCAGAAATTGGTGGGGAGGTTTACAGGTTTTCTTTAAAGGTCAAAAAATTTGAAATAATATATTTTTAGTATGCTTTTCAGGAATGTATTCGTGGCTTGAGTGCTTTCACAGTGCTTTAGTGAAGCTTCTAAAGATTGCCTAAAAGTTTTAATTTTATTATTTTACAGCCATTTTAATCACATCGTTATTATTCTTTAGGAGAACTGAAAACCTAAGGTATGTGCTGTGAATTACTATATTCAAAATTAATCTGAAGAATTCTCTGAATAAGGAAGAATACATGTAATGGACCATGTTTTAAAAGTAGTATGATTTATACACAGTGAAGTGAAAGGTAAACTGTAAGTCTTGTATCTTCTGGGATGAGTCGTGACTGTAATAACTTTTATATTTTGGCATTTTGAAAAGATAAGAACTCTTTCTTTGCTGAATATAGGCAGACAAATGGAGCCAAATCTTTTGAAATGCTCTTCTGATTTTTGTCGGTGAAAAACCAAAACCCCTGGCTTCACCTGTGTAGAGCTCTAGCACAGTCACCTAGTTTTAGACTTCTAAATGCAGTGGGATTCTTGTCTTCTGTAAAACTCTTGCAATAAGTTATAATACAAAATAAAATACTGTGTGCTACTAGTGTTAGCCACACAAATATGTGTTATGCATAATCCACTCCTGGCAAAACTTATGCTTGTAGAGTCTCACTTAGCATGATCATTTAACTGTCTTTCATTCTTTAGTTCATCTTATTTTTTCAGTTGATTTTTAACACACCTCATGTGAAACTTTGATTTCAAGTGATACAAGTGTTTTTACAGAGAATATTTCTTCTCTCAGAAATACAGATATGATGAACGAAAATTACTTTCTTTTGTCAACAGATTGTTATTCTCTTAAGGAAAAAAAAAATACAAATGCGGGTGAACGGCAGGGAAAGGAAAAGCAGACAGTCACAGCAAAGATACAACTGGGAGCTCACGTGAAAAAACAAATTTAAAAACTCGGTTACAGCCAATGGTGGGGATAGAAATAACTTCCCAGGAATCACCGCAGACTGGTCAGAGTTGCTCTAATGAAAAAGTCTCTCAGTGAGTGAAACAAAGGGCTAAAGCAAATATGCCAAGGCAAAGAGAGCAGTGGGAATTGTCTGTGAGTTTTTACATTACTTTTCTATCTTTTCTGTACGTGGAGTTTTCTCTTTTAGAAGTTAAGTACTGAAGGTTTTATTTGAATAAAACCTGTTTTTTTAGTCCTCTGGTCCACTTTAGGTACTCAGCATAAGAGAAGGGTGTAGGCTTATTCACCTAAAGATCTGGCCCATTCAATGTCCCATCTCATCATGCAAGAAGTGGGGAAAAAAGCCCAAGTGATGGAACACCCAGCTTCAAGTTTATTGGTTTTTGATCTTTCCACAAAACGAAGCTGTCTGAGTTTCTGTAAAACAGCCTGGGATGTCTGCTCAGCAGGGATGTTAAAGCAGTTGTCCAGTATTACTTGTTCCATGTACAGAAGCAAGTTAATTTTTTTTTTATTTATTTACGTTGTGATTTGGTTCAGGTTGTTAGGAAATTGCAATGAATTATAAGAGTGTTCAGTTACCTTAGAATGTCACAGTTGATAAGTCAGTAGTGAGTGATATTTTGGAGAAGAAATATTTTAGCTTTGTTTGCTACTTTTCTTTTTCTGTTGGTTGATACAGATGTTAGTATTGTTTCAAGAGAGATAAAGGTGCCAGAGAGCAGCTGTGAGCAGTGGGAGCCTCTTCCCTAATAAAGGCTTTGAATTTGACACTGCATTTCAGTGTTACTTCAGTTCCCAAACTCATGTAACATGCTGTGGGAAACAGGCTAATGCTTAGGTGCTCAGGTGAAAGGACTGAAGAGTTTGTGAATAGGAAAGAGCTTATTTAGTGTGCAAGGATCCAGCAGATCATCAGCCTTCCCCCAGGCACAGCAGGGGCAGATCCACAGCCAGCTCTTCCAGGCACTAAACAACTCCTAAATCAGCCAGCTGCCACAAGACTGTCCACAACACAGGCTGTCATTTACTGCCAGCAGTCACTGCTGCTGAACATGTTTTAGCATGCTTTTTTATTTTTATTTATTTTTATTTTTTTTAAGTAAGTCTGATCCAAGATGAATATGGGGTGCCAAAACCCAGCTGGAATCAGCTAGGTTCCAAACTCACTGATTTTTGCAACCTGCATCCACTCTCTGAAGAAGCCCAGAGGAAAATCACTGGCAGAGCTTTCCACCAGAGATGTAATCAGCCACGTTAGGGAGAAGGCCAGGTAACAGGAAAAGGGACACACTGAAGCGTTTTAGAGGAATGTTGTAGTTAACCTGCACAGGGTGCCTTTGTATGAATGCTAGAGTTCAGTAATCACGCATCACTTCTTGAAAAGGCTTCATAGTCATCTCATTACACATGTAGGATAGAGAAGTTCCCTGCAGAGGAAAAATATTTCAGGTGTACCCTTCTCATCCTCAGTTTACTGCAGTATTTAATATTAGGTGCAAATCTTGCTTTCAAGATGTCTTCACGCTGAAAGCAGGGACAGTTGCAGGTGCCTCTGCAGTGAGGAACGGGCATGCTGTGGCTGGCTCTGGCTGTGCTGAAGTCCCTGTGTCTCAGCTCAGTTTGCTGTGCTAAGCTAGGCCCTTCAGGGGGTGAAGGCTAGACACGTGATATCTGTGCACATATAAATATTTTTGGTATAAATAATGGATACTGGGGCATTTAGTGGTCCCTCCAGAAATATGAACCTCCACTATTGTGATCCTAATCATTGTGTAACTCTCACCTGTGAACAGGCTATTGTGTTTGACATCTGTGAAAGTCTGCTTCCTACCTGGGCATACTGCCCTCTCATGAAGTGTACTAAATCTTCTCAGCAGGGAAAATAACCTTAACTGATAGAGGTAACACAGCCTTGAATCCATAGAGATTTATTATCATCAGTGCAACTAAACATTGAAGTCCTTGTATCATGAATTAGCTCTGCCATGCACGTTGTTCT
Organism: Pandion haliaetus; assembly: GCA_013401275.1. Lineage (NCBI taxonomy): Eukaryota > Metazoa > Chordata > Aves > Accipitriformes > Pandionidae > Pandion > Pandion haliaetus. The sequence goes on along the minus strand of VYZV01015936.1, from coordinate 52,131 downwards.
TCTGATTCTGGCAGTCTGTGACCAGAACCTACAGAAGTTCAAAAGTAGAAAATGCGTGCATGTAAACATACAGGGAATTAAACATATACAGAAATGAATGTTAAGATGTCAGCTGTGTCTGTGTCACTGAGTAATATAAGAGTAACAGTTTGAGAATGTACTTAGACTTGGCACAGTTGCAGAGTAACACCCAGTCCCCAACTGCAGCAATTCCTACTTGCAGAGGAGCCACCGCGGAGGTATGGCAGTCAGTAAGCCAGAGCTGCTGATCTGTGAGTCGCAGGCTGGGATAGCTTTCCTTGATTGCTATACTTGAGCATCCTCCGGAACAATCTCTCTCGAAGTTGGAGATAGAAATCCTCCACTGCCTTACAGTTATACTCTGGGCACAAAAAGTTTGCTTGTTACTCTGCAATGTAACTGCTACAGATTTTTTGGGTTTTGAGTTAGCCCATCTGAATTCAAAACCAAGAATTTTTGTATAGTCAGTGAAGATGCTCAATCTATCTTCCCCCTTTTTTTTTTCCTCTTTTTAAAGATCATCTTCCTTTAGTGACTCCTGCTCCATTTTGCAGCAGCACAGTCCTAAGAGATGGAAAGATCTGAGAAAACAGTCATTGAAGGAAATTAGTAAATAGATTGTACCTTATGCCAGGGAACTATTTCAGCTGGGAAGTGCCATGTAAATATTTTATTTTGGAAATCAATATTGTATAGACTTGCTTCTCACTGTCAAGATTCACTTAGTTAATGACATACGAACCTGTTCTCATAAATGAAAAAATCATCTAAATATTACAGGAAATGTACTTGTAAAGGACTTTACAGTACCTTGCGAGACATTTTAATGTTTTCCCCTATGAGCTGCTCCTATGTATAATACCTTATCTTGCTATCAAAGCAGTCCTGTAACAGAAAGAGTAACCCAAGCATAATTACCTCCTGATTAATCAGCTCATTTGCATGTTTGCCACTCTGATGCCTGTGGCAATGATATGCTAAACACAGATGGGTTCTCTGATTCTCCTCATATTTAGGTTTTGGTGCAGCTGCACGTGAAAACGGTGGTGGGAATAGCAACACAGATGTAGCTACAGCTAGTCCGGAGAAACCTGAGCAGAGCAGTTTCACCTTTATTGTTGGAACTGGAATTCCTTAGGGGTTATCTCCTTCTCTGCACATATTTGGGATTTTTGTACTAATCTTGCCCTTCTGCATCACATCCTAAATACATTTAACATGTGGCAGTGATTTCCACTCCAAGTGTGTTGTTTGGGACTCCTATTGGCAACAGTTGCCGAAATGTTCAGTGCATCTCTCTAATGTGCAGTATATTTTGTTTCTATATAACTTTATTTTTAGTTTTTTTCTCTTTAAAAAAGTAAGTTAACTCATTCTTCTAACCATAAATGGATTATAAGTTGTCTTCCTCCATCTCTAATGGTGTCTAATAGGTTAGGTATATTTTAGTTCTCTAAACATCCTGCATGGACAGAAGTCTGGGCTTGGTAGAACCAGTTATCAGATTTACTATGGCTGGTCCTGTATTTCATCAGTCTCTGGCCACATTATAAAAATATGCCAGGAAATATTGTGCTCCATGATTTATCACTTGCTTACACATGAACAGACATTTGTATCTTTTTCAACTCTCTCCATCTCTCCTATTCCTCCCTAGATTAACTTGGTTTGTAATTTGGTGGTTTAGTTCCAATATTTGTCTGTCAAAAGCAGCCATATTCATCCAGTAGGCTGTAAAAGCAGGTGTTTAATATTATTGTCCAATATTGGAGACTAGTAGCGAGCCTTGACACAGATGTCCACTATTTTGCATGGTTTGAAAAGAGGTTTTGCTGTGTTCGTGCACTGTGACTTCACAGGGTATTACAAATTAGGTTGTCCTTTTCCACAAAACAAAGTGTTCGTGGAGGGGGGTGTTGTTCAGTTTTTTCTTTTGGAAGGTTTTCTTAAATATTTCAAGTATTTTGCATTATTATTTTAAAGGTGTTGCAAATACTTCTCAGCTCCTTGAAAGCATTCTTCCTGTACTGTAGCCAGGATAAAGCTACTCAGCTTCTCTTTGTAGTACAGAATGTTGTATGGGTAAAACTGCAGCTCGGCCACAGTGGAAGAAGTTATCTGTGACAAAAGTACAGCAGAGATTTATTTCTAGATGTGTCTTCAAACTAATGAAAAATAAAGATTGCAGAAGAGGTAGGTACTTTAGTTAGAAGAAGCTAGATTACTGAAAATTAGTTGAGTAACTTAGAGTAAAAATCCAAGGATTTTCACTGTGTAGGTATCTGAGGTTCTTTTAAAAATGGACAGAATGAATGTTGTTGCCTTAAATAAAGTTAGTGGAAAGTTGTGTCGTATTAGCCATATGACTGAGGTTCTGAAATAGGCAGCATTTTATAAAAATCTGAGAGAAATTAGAAGTGAAAATATGGAATGAAGAGGACAATGATGTGTGCAGTATGAATAAAAGTGTTGATGATATCACTGTAGTATTTTCTAGATTGTTTTTTATTCTCTAACCTATTAATTCTAATTTTATTTAATTTAGGGGCCACTTAAATCTGTTCCAAAATCATGTCCTTTAAATTCTAATGACTTAAATAATTTAACTTTTTAACTATGCTGCCAGATGGTATTAGCAGAATCCTTTGCATTATCTACAGCGTAGGTGGTACAGAGCTGGCTTTTCTATTTGCTCAAAAACTCTGGCCAGTGTGGGAAATTAAATTTAGAAAGCAGCTTGATTTACTGCAGCAGTGAATTTGCTTCCTGGACATATTCCCTGTGGCTCTGGCTACACTAGCACCAAAAAGTTGCACTTTGGGGTTTCTGGGAGTTAAACTAACTTGTAACTTACCAGTCATTGAAATATAATGGAAATGAACTTCTAGAATGAAAAATCTTTAATTAAAACCAGTAAATTGCTCCTAATAATCAACTTTCCCTTAAAAAAGAGACAGAATGTCAACTAGCATCTTCCTGCCTTTTCTTCACTCCCTTTTTCTAAACTTCTTCTTCTTCAGAAAAAAAAAAAAATCTTAAAAACTTAACTTTTTAAAGTTTTTAAAAGTGCTATTAGTACTATCTAATAAAAAACTCTAATACTACTATTCTTTAGATTGTATTTATATTAATATAATAGTACTCAGTCATCTAACACCAATATAGCCTCTTTGAAATTAGCATTTTCATTTATTGCTTTGCAAGAAAGAGCATTTGTGAATACAATTTATTGAAGTGCATATTTTTATGAAGTGAATGCATTTCCCTGGGCAGCAAAAGCGATCTCTGCAGAGATGTTTCTCCAGGGTCCTAGAATAAGGTGCGCAGTGACATTGATTTTGTGTATGTGCTCATGCCATATTAGCAACATTTGAATCTACAGAGCAAATGATGCGCAGCCCGTGCTTTCAAATGCATACTTTCATAATATAAGTCTTTTTATTAGAGAGGAGTTCAGTTTGGCTATTTTGCTACGGGTACCAGCTGTTCCTTATCAGGAATTAGACTGTACCAGGATCTGCTCTTGGACTACTTACCTGATTCACATGTAGTTCATGAAACAGCCATTGCCTTGTATTGGCTTTCTGTCACTATTCATCTGACAGAATTTGAACCAGTAACCTACAGGTGATAGGCAATATATTCCTTAATTCTCTGAGTATTTGTATCCTGCCACTATTTTGTTCATAATTCAAGACTCAGAATAAATGAAATTTCAGCCTGGTTCAATATATAGAAATGTTCTTTTCCAAACTCTACAGGTCAGCCTGGGGGTATTTCCCAAATTTTTCCCTCTGAAGATTATTACAGATACTTTTTAGGTCATGTCTACACATTTTCATACTAAAGGCTCAAGGTGACTTGAGTGACTTTTTTTCCTGTTCTATATCTGGAAGTACTTTAAAAATGAGAATGATTTTTAAAACCTGTATGTCTGTGCTCTACTGTGCTGACAGATTAACATCCAAGTGTGCAATTCTATAGTATGATTGTCAGAAGACTTCCAGAGCCTCATCAGCATCACCTGATAAAATTACAGCCTTCCTTCTAGGCCAGCACAAAAATCAGAGTTTTTAAGGAAGGCATATGTTGGGTTCTTTTAGCCCTCTGAAGGGTCACGGTTTGGTTCTTCACCATCTCCACTCCTAACACCAGAGCAAGGCTCAAAGATTTTAGCCCACTGTCACAGGACAGGAATATATGTAAAGAAAGCTTGAGGAAATCCTAAGTGCTTTTAGAAATAACAGACATATTATAAACTGTCATAAAAACTATTCTCGAGTAATAATATACCAGTTTCTAAAGTTCCTTAATGTTTTGTTAAGCTGGTGAAACACCAATGGTTTAGCACTCCACCTTGTTTGTATTTTTTTTAATTTGCAGTCTCTAAAAAACATTTACATACAGCTTTATTTTCTTTCTGGAAATGCAAAATACAGAACAATTATTTGGATGAAATTATTTTAATAATGTAGTTTCAATAATACACAATGCTTATATTTCTTACTAATTTTAAATATTTTGAAGACATTTGTTTTCTGCATGTAATAAATGACAGACCTGTAGCTTTTTTCCTGTGCCTCTTCCTCAAGATTTTAAATTGGATTGAGGAATTTTAAGTGGTTTTGTTAATTTGTTTAAGCAAGAAACTAAAAACAAACAGGCAAATGAAAAGGAACAGACTATGTGAAATCCTGAATCATTAACTGAACATTCATTCACTCAAAACTCAAATATTTAGACTTTATCTTTCCTGTTCTTATCTGAGGGATAAACAATAGGAAGTACCAACAGTAGGGCATCTTGCATAACATGGGCACCTTACACAATTGTGCTTGACCTGCTTTAGGTTACAGGTAATCGTGTTGGAAAGGTTATAAATACCAAGTAATACATGTTTTAAGAGCTTGTTTACAAACCTATGAATAAAAAGATTTTTCCATGTCCTTAAAGTGAGGGTAAGGAAAAATTTTCTGAAAAAGCACAGATTGTTTTTTTAAGTAGTATGTTACCTATAGGAAGTTCATTCTAGCCATAAGTACTCAAATAATGGCCCACCAAGCAAAAGATCAGGTGAAGCACGCACATCTTAAGTGCTGGCATTTTTCACTTGGGTTGAACTGTGAATAGCTATTTTGAGTTCAGTTAGCAAGTGCCTTACTGTAAGAATAATGAAATAATACATTTTTGTTTGTCTTGAGATGCCACTTGCCTCTTTATTCCACTGTGGAGAAAACTCTCATGCCAGCTGAACACTTAAGATCA
>VYZV01015936.1:22717-37193 GCA_013401275.1 Pandion haliaetus | reverse complement strand
TCTTTGGTAGTTTTTGTCATTGATTTTCATAACTTTGTTTAAAGAACACTCACAAGTCATGACACTAAGATTTTGCTTGAAGCAAAGTACCTGCATAAATCCTATTTTGGATTAGGATAAGTGGGGAATACATGCATAAAAGTGGGTCACAGCAGCATAACGGATGCAGCTTGACTTACCTCCACTAAGTGCATATAAATAAAAATTGGCATATCTTTATAATATATTTATATATACATATTCTGTGTGTATTGTGATATCCCATTGATTAATTGGAGAATGATGTGATAAGTTGCATTTATAATGCACCTGGGAATGCTCCCCTACAGCAGTGCTATTGAGGCAAATCTCCTAGAGTCACCACTAATAGTCTTTCCAGGATCAAAGGTTGAAGGTCACCTGGCTAACAAACCATGAAGGTTAGAAACAGAAGCATCAAACCATGAGAAAAGATGGATCCTCAGCTTCACTTGGGGAGAGCATTAGCCTCAAGCCATGGAAAGTCCCACAACACTAGGCCTTAATAACGTGCAGTTTCTATGCCTGGAAAAGCCATTTCAGACTATAGCTGGAGTTTTTTAAGCTAATTATTTTTCTCTGTTTCTGGACTCAAATAATTTAACTCTTCTCTTTCCAGATTTGGAAGAAAAAGAACTGGCAAAAATGTCAATCTATTATAAATAACTTGGGAAAAAAATATTTGGGAGATCATTTTGTTGTACAACAATGACACATGGAAGCTCCATATGGCATTTTTAGAGGCTAAGATTTTTTTTTTTTTCTGTTTGGGCCTCTTTGTCTTGCGAATAACCTGGGCGTGCTGCAGCTAGCCCAGCTTCATGAAGCAAAAATATTTAGATCTCATCATTATTTACTCTTTCCAAATTAGACTTGTTGGTATGTTTAAAATGTCACTAATTCCTGAAACCACAAAAGAGCAAGCTGTTGTGGCTTCTTCACCTAGACATGATCACAGAAATCAGTTTGGTGGCAAGGGGTGCTCCTACATAATAGAGAATAAAAAACCCACTCATTTTGCAGTTCATTTCATAATACAAATTAGCAGAAACTGAGTCAACAGTCTTAGAAGGTTTCTTAGGTTACTGCAAATGTGGGGTTTGCATTCAGCGAGACACTGGGAAGAAGGAAAGTATTTCCAGCTTGTACTATTTCAGGATCGCACTGAGAGGTATTGCAAAATGTCGTGTTTAATGCTGCTAGGGGCTTCTGTACTACCACAGAAATACCAGACCCAATTTACACACTAGTTTATAGTAATGAAAAAAACTTCTTTTAAGATGGTGGTGTTCATATTTGTTAGGCACAGTTAAGATTTTGTAGCTTAGGAGTCTCATACCAAGAAAGTTGAGTTTATAAAACTAAGTTGTCACTTGAGCATTTAAGAGACTTGCAGAAAAAACTTTTTTAATACTTAAAATATTAGCATTTCTCTTAGTGTCGAAGAAAATCCCTGTTGTTGCTCCTAAAACATGAATGGTGTTACATGAGATAAATTATTATTTTAGAGAATACTGAAAACCTATACATGCTTGGCAAAGTGTCGGCTTTCAGGAGTAGTGGTGAATTTAGGCGTAATAAAACTATTTCTTTTACAAGGTGCAGCAGTTGATGTTTCTGAAGATGTAATTACAATGCAAATACAATGTTCCCTTCAAAGTATAGGATTAGTAAGATAAGAGTTGTACTTATACAATTCTTAAACTTTCAGTGATTAAGAAGGTTAAGTGGTTAAGAAATGTCTTAGATAAAGTTATGCCTCATGATTTGTCAAACCCTCTGAGATCATTACTGAAACATCTTTGATAGTGTAATTTATAGTAATAACAAAGACACTAAGACATTTCAATTTGATATGGACATGCATATTTTATAATTCAGGAATCTCTTATTCCCATTTTATAAACTGGATAAAGAGAGACTCTGGAATAGATCCACAGAGGTGTCTGGCATCTTAGTCCCTGTCTGGATTTGAGTACTATTGATCTGATTACGATAACCCAGCAAGAAAGTGACAGATTAAGATACTTGATTTCAAAAGTTAGCAGCTGAGATGGTTTCTAGGCTAGCAGTCTTTCTTTCTAAAAGGTCTGTTTTTCCTTAAGATTTCATTTTCTTTAAGCTGTCTTGATTCCAGGAGCCAAAACATTCTCTAAAATAACTTTTCCTTTGTTTTCTTCCCAAGCAATCAGTCACAAACTGTTTCCTTTAAATAAAGGGAACCTTTGTCAGCATGACCTTATTTTCTGCAGCATATACAGAACTTTGCCTCAGCAATCAATTTTCTTCCACATGCATACTTATAAACGGCAATAAGGCTTACATTTTTGCTTTGTTGGGAGAGGGACTGGGAAGAAGAGAGAGAAAAATAGAAGACAGCAATTTGATTTTATATTATCCATGCAAACATAAACACATCTTTTTAAAGATTCAATATAACATTTAAATGTATTTTGCAAAAGTAGACATTAAATATGAGTCTTATTCAGAATATTACAGATCAACAATTAAATCATTTAAACACATATGGGTGGAAATGAAAAATGTATTTTGTGCTTACTAATCCTATCTTAAGAATTGAAAATGCTCCTTTGTAGGTTAATCAAGTAATTATTTATTGGTCTAGTAACATTCATGAAGGCAGGAGATGTCCCCATTTGGGCTTTATAACATTTTTGGCTTGCTTGGTCCCTCAAGCTAGGTAGGCTAAAACTTTGAAACTAGTGAACCTCGTACTATCAGACCGCAGACTAAAAGCTCCAAAACACAGAGGTCATCAAGGTATTGAGACATCATTGGTGTCCTTTTCTCCCTGTACTAGCTCCAGCATTACAGGCTTTTAAACGTGGAGCTGGAAGCCTTATTGTTGGAAGTCTGAAGAGAGTACCTTTCTTCCGAGAACTTGACTCTAACCACAGTGGCATCTCAGATCTCTAGCTTTAAAATGGAGATGATAACAGTACCTCCTCCAGCTTGCAGGCTGTTGGGGAAAATGTATTAGTTTATATTTGCAGAACATTCAGCAGTGGTGTCTGTGAAGAAATCTGATTCCTAATCAGTGTTCAGTGTCTACATATCTCAAACACTTTGGACTTCAATTACTGTGGGGCAAAGACACTTGGCAAAATGAAACTCTCATTAGAGTGATGTTTGGAGTATGTATTAACAATAAGAAGAAATCAAACATTGCATAGTCACTTGTTGACTGAACCTCATCTGTTCTCTGCACTGGGAGACTACTTTGATATGGTCATGGAATTAGTAAGATGTGCCTTGGGGAAGCTGTAGTAAGATCAGTCATGCAGCTTCACTTCTACAATTTCCTAAGTTTCTTTTTGTCCTTGTGACCATGAGACTGTACAAGAGTCTTTTTACTTGCAAGGATTTTTTTGGGGGGTGGGTGCGGTGTCATGTTATAACTGCCTATTATTTGATGCTATTGACTAAAATAACTCTTCACAATGTTTGTTGAAGGAACACTTATCTGGCTGCACTCATTTCACTGGGATTCAGGCAACAGTTTGTACTGTTTTCAGTGCTTGCTCATGATCACTTTATTTCTACTCTGTGTAGATGCCTGCAAAGCATAAAGACAGAGGAATCAGACTTTCAAGGGATGGCTTTCATCCCCCTAAAGCAATTCCTGAGAATATTAGAGGGATGAAAGTGAAACAGTGGTGTTTTCATCCCTTCAGACCTTGTGCTTTTCTCCCCTCCCTGCCTCCCCTCTCCACGCTATAATTTCATCTCCTCCCTTTCCAGCAGCAGCAGCAGCTGTAATTCAGCTCGGTCGGGCCCCTAGGACACTCTCCCCGGAGGCACTGCCGCCCCTCACTGACCCCGCCGGGCTCCAGCCCCAGCTGCAGCAGTCGGGGGGCTCTTCTCAAAGCCCAGGTTTTCCCTGCGGTTGAGCACTGCGTGAGACACCAGCCGGATTTTACTGAGTGTCCTTGCAATGGGAGATCTGGTTCTGTTTTCCTCAGCTATCTGTTTTCAGTTTTTCTAGTAATAAAAATACAAAAGAAATCAATTGTTTCTTTAAAGGAACCACAGACTGGACCAAATGTGTGTTCTCTTTCCTCTCTTTCTTTTTCTTTTCTCCAAAGAACTTAAATAAAATTGCAAGATAAACTTACCTACCACCTTGCAGCTTCCCTTAGCACAGTGACCTTTCAGCAGCTAACAGAAGCCTGTGCAAACTCAAGTTTTCACAAAGATGCATATTCAACTTTGTTTTGTTTTCTGCTAACTAAAACTGAACAAGTGAAACATTGAAAAAAAAATGCCAGGAGACTTTAGGCTTGATTGGGAAAAAGTTTGATGTTGACAAAGAAGTTTTTAAATGAAGAAAATACCTAAAAGATCCTTGCAAAGATTAAACTTTCTAAATATGCAAATAATAAACCAAAACCTGATTGAATTGGTGTAGGAATCAAGGATCGATCATTAGTTGAGCTGTTTAGTTGGAAAAAGAAAACTAGTTGTACAAGATAGCACAATAGTTACATTTTGTGAAAGGGAGATCAAAGAAAAAACTGACACTGCCTCCAGTATTTTTAAAAGACATATTGTGTTGATAGGGTGGTAGTATTAGATATGTTGTGCTGTGTTTTAGTCAAATACTAGTTCAGTCTGCTCTATACCTTTCTTCTCAGATTGAAGCCAATTGCACAAAGCGCAGAGCATCCTTTTTCCCTGTGGAAGGAGGATCATTTCTATTTCTCTCATTGATCAACTTTTCTTCAAAACAGACAAACATTAGGGTGGGAGTCATATGCTCTGCTATTCCAATTTCAGTGAGAGCAAAAAATCAAACTTTGTAAGATGCCTGTGAAATCAGGTGTGCATAGAAAGGGAATATTTTTCCCTCTTCTCATCTTCAGATACTGGTAAGCTAGAGAAACTGTGGTCTCAGGTACCTATTTCACATTGTTCTCTGAATGATCAAAGGTTCCCAAACAATCTAGTACTCCTGAGTTTAGTGTAAAAGTGGCACTTAACTTATATCAGATCCTTAGCTGATACAATTCCATTGAAGTCCATTTTAGTTACTAGCAATACACTACTTCCAGGGATCACCTAGTGTGTATTATGTGATATTTCCCATTGTGCTTATATGAATATGTCCTATAATTTCAATACAGCAAATCTGTTCTTAACTGCAACTTCAAACATTTATCATTGAAATATTTTTCCCTAAAATTAATATCTTATGTTACTTTCACCGTGGTTGGATGATGTATATAACAATGAACGTAAAAGAGAATCAATATAGTCATTAACTGACTTGCCCATAGGATATGATAAATGAGGGGTCAGCTTAAATTCAACTAAATTTTCTTTGATACTATATAATCAGAAAAATCTTCATGTGCCTATAGCATTTTTCATCAAATGAATTATTTTCTTCTTATGGATGGCCTCTATTTTCAATTGTAAGACTATTTATAATTGTTCAAATTGTGGAATTGGAGTCAGTCATTCAGATTTATGAAATACGTCATTTGTATTCACATTACTAATTCAAATTATGATATATATATTGATAAATTTAGCTGAGTGGGATGGGGAAGGTCTTGGAAGTGTTTTACTTTAGTCTGGTTTTCTACAGAATAGAGTTTCTGTTATAGTCTGCATCTGTTGAGTATCCTCCTCTAGTGTCTTCTGGATTCACTTGCTAATCTTAACCAAAATCTTAAAAAAAGATGGAAGTAGTCTGAAAGCTATGTCTGAACCAGTGCATGTGTGTTGTAGTTAAAATTTGTCTGCATATTAGGGCGAGATTTCTCTATACAACAACTTTTGTCTTGTGGTTGTCCTGAGAAAGGTATCTGTAGTGGGAGGCTGTAAGGAAACCAGGGAAGGTTTGTCTAGGACTCTGATTGGGATGAGTTGGGGGGCAGGACCCTGAGACATACTCAGTCTGAATCTAGTCAAACATAATTATGTTCAAGTTCCAAGCTGATGAGAAAAGCTTAAATAGGAGCTTACCTAGGGAGCCTTCTTCGGCATGAGTGCCAATCAGTGTAAAACTAGTTAACGTCCAGTTAGTGCTTATGGGACATTTTATTTATTTATTTACTCAGTTTACCTTTCATTACTGAACATAACTGTCTTTATGTTGTCTGTGTCTGCGTTTTCTGAGACTAAATGTATTTTCAAAAATACAGCTATTTGCTATAGCTATTTAGAAAAATAAAACCCCTAGGAAAAACATCTTAGAATATTTTTAATTATATTTCTAGCAGCAAATGTTTCTGTTTTTATTGCTCAGTCTTTTGTAGCTACGAAAAAGTTCTAAAATGTTTAAAAATTTTAGAAGCTTTTCCTGAAGTGCGATTGAAACAGTCTTCGTCTCAGATGTAAACTCCTTTTCACTGACGTGCTTAATGTTTCAGTTGTATTCAGTTTTGAGTACTTACGTATGCTTACAGCTTATTTATCTCTTACTTTCAAGATCCTATCACATCTCCTTGGTCACTCTCCAGTTGTAGAACAGCAACAACACAAGTTTCAGTAGAGATAGATAAACTGTAAAACTTGAGTAATGGGAATGATGTGGTAAACTCCGTACTGTTTCTTTTGTTTTAAAGTTTAAATTTCCTCACTATCTTTTGAGGTATTTCTTTTTTATTTGAAATACTAAATTGGTGTAATAAAATGATACCATTCTGCTTTGTGTTGTTTTACTTTTTAAGTAGTGTTCAATGTCACATCAGTCTCTAGCTGGATATGTTATTTGATCCAATGTGTTAGTCTTTTTTTTTTTTTTTTTTCCTATCTAGCACCTTCTGAAATTACAGTGTTTTTCCAGGAATTTTCTGTAGTCTGGCCTCCTAAAATGAAAGATGATTAATTGCCTTTAATATGCTAAATATGCTTTTCTTTCTCTAGGCTCTTGAATTTTCTTGTTTTGTTCTCGTCTCCTTTTTCATAAGTTTTCATACCTATATTCCCATCAAAATCAATAAAATAAATCTGAATTCTGTAAAAATACTAAATGTTTTCCTGTTTTGGTCTATTGTATGGTAGAAGTTTAGTATGCTAGTTGAAATAATCTTGGACATACCTAGACATATTTAACATCATAGTATGATGAAGTTCCAAACTAGCAAACCTTTAGATGCAGCATACAGTCTTTTAAATTCAGTAGTAGTAATGATGTATCACTGAGTTGTGAGCCACCAGTTGTTTGATAGGTTATGTGTACAGATCTGGTTCAGCAGCTCTGTGTTTATCAGTGGCTTGATCTTATATAATCTGTTATGTGGTATGCTTATATTCTGCTCTGTGCATTTAGTTTTAAAGGTCAATTGCAGTGAGCAACTTGAAACCTAACCTGATTGTAAGCTTCCCCATTGACTAGGTATTAAAAATGTTGCTGAAGGACATTTGATTAGTCTGTTGACACATCTGCTGTGCTCCGAGAGCCTGTTGCCCACTTGTGGCACCCAGCAAGGGCCGGGGGCTGCTGGCCCTACTGCCACTAAGCTGGAGCACCCCTGGGCTGAGGTCTCAGCCATGAACAGTCGGAGAGGAACCCTGAGGGCACCAGGGCGTGCAGTAGTTTGGAGGGGGATGCTGGTGGTCACTTTCAGGGCTCAGGCCACGTGCTCTTATCAGCAACCCACAGGAGCATGCAGTGCTCAGATCGAAGCTAGGGTATCATCTTCCCTGTTGTAGTTTCTGTGCTGGATAGTAGTCATCCTAGCCCATAAGGATAAAGCATCTACTTCTGACTTTTATCCAGTTTGACATGTTAAAATTTGCTGAGGAACGCTGCTAGAGGTGCATGAGGGCCCCAACAATATGGAACCAATCACGCTAGAAACATATGATATGTATAATGTTGCTTCAGAAGTATTTTTTATTTCCTGCCCAAAGCAGCTGCACCAACACGTTTAATGAAGTTAGGACAAACAAACAATTGGGGTTTGCTAAAGAAATTTTTCTTTTTTCAAGCTGTCACTCTTACAGTGGTGTGCTTTAGTTCAGAGATATTAAAACTGTGACCTAGTCACTGGGAAACTTTCTACAAGTAAATCTGACACAATGCATTCTTAGTCATCTGTGCTTCTATTTTCAGTTCATTACTGTAGTGATGAATGAGTCTCTTACTGCAAGAAGCCTAATTTCCTGATCTCTATCACTATGGGTTTTCTGGTTTTGCTTTTTAAGGGTGGCATAACTGTTTCCTTCTGTTTGCTATTTAGATGTTGTTCTGTATCTATCAACAACACAAACCAAAGTTTCTGATAAGGTTATGTCTTATTGGGCAGTTTATCTCAAAGATCTGGTTGGTTTTTGAACATAGATATGTGATTGGGTCCATCTTTGTCATCTTGATAGTCTTATTCATCAAAATTTTGACGTGGCTGCTTTTGTTATTTACACTGGCATTGTTCTCATCGTATTTGTGTAGTTTAAAGCATAGAATTTTTCAGTGTTTGTACTTTATTTCTTTGGGCTCTGTGCTTCCAGTTACAGGTCTAATTATTTCAGGGGTTCCCATGGATCTATTTAAGGTCCTATTTTGTTTCAGGATTACTTCCTCTAGCTAGGAATTCCTGTGCTCAATGTATACAATATTACAAATTGCCAATAGAGAAATCCGTAGACCCTTGTAAACCCAAGTACCCCTTGCTGTGTTGTACGATTTCTTATGTAATATTAATTTTGCAGAGCTGAATTCTGACAAGATAGAAGAGTTACTGATTGCTATCCTCCTCAGCTATTTCATTTCATCGTCGTTTTATTTTGTCTGGAGTTTGAGTTCATAAACTTGGAGTAATTTTTGACCCTGTGCTTTCTTTTGAGGCTGACATTAATCACAGAGAGAAATGAGATTCCCAGCTGGAAGATGCTAAAGAACTACTAGGAACTATTAAATTAACTTACCACTATTTTATTAATCTTTCCTGGTTTAGACTGAGAATTATTAAGTTGATTGGGATGTATGTGTATGTTTGATTATGAGTTAGATAGTAATTGCTAATTCTTTATTTGTGGCTCTTTCTCCCATTTCTCTGAAGTATTCACAGCTGTGCTAACAGAACCCTGCACGCAGTCAATGGGAGCATTTTGCTGCTTTAACAAGAAAGGACTTCAGCCTAATATCAAATTTTCCAGGCAAATGCTTACATGCTCCATCATTTGTTTTCTTAAGGATATGATTTTGAGCAGCGAGCAGTCACCTCAGGTAAACAAAGAAAAGAGGAACACCTGTTGTACGGCTTCTCTCCAAGGGACAAACTTAAAAACCTCCTTTGTAGGATGCATTTCATTATGCTGCACCAAAGCAGTAGCTCTTAGGAAGAGCTTTAGAGAAAGAACCCCTGTGATCTAATAACAAAAGTCAAAAACTTTCATGAAGTACGCTACTTAGTATGAATAAAAGAAAACATTCTTGGATTAAAAAAAAAAAGTTATGTTGCAAGTGAGTATCATTTGATATCTGTGGATAATTCACTGTCTCGGAAGGTAAATAGGAAAGGGAATTCTGGGCAGACTTGATTTACTACTACTTTACATGGATATGTATTTGTGATTTGATGATGCTTGTAGCTTGCTGTAAAGTTAATCTTGTAGAGCTGTACTGATTGACATGGTATGTCTTTCAACTAACTCTACGCCTTTTTACAAGTCAGTGTGAGTATTTGTTTACCTTGCAATTCACCTTTTCATTTCACTTCAAAACCATCTCTGTACATTACTTACTAAATTGCTTTCAAGTTAGGCCACAAAGATTTTAATTGTAAATGACAACAGGGTTAAAATCTCATTTTTTTAATCCTTGAATCACCCCATAGGATATAGCATCATCTGCATCTGGTTTTTCCTTTGTGCAAAAGAGAGGTTAAATAGAATGTGAGTGGCTTTAAGTATGAAAGGAAGAGGACCTTCAGAGGCTGTCCTGTCTGCTGGCTTCTCTGTCACAACCAAAGGGCTGGGATTGTGGAAGCCAAAAAGGAAGCGAAAACACAATAGCAACAACCGGACATGTTTCCTCTGAGAAATGTATATGCTAAGGGTATCAGTCATCACGATGTGGCTGAAGTCACTGTTGGGAGGTAGAGAACATGTGTTGGCAACAGCAAAATGGTTCAAAATGCTGTCCTTCTAAAAGGAGCCNCTTTGTTGCTTATATAGCACTTTTAATAGGCTTACATAGTACGCCGGTGTATTCCCATGCTGGACAATGTATTGGTCCAAATATGTCCATTCTTTCTATAAACAAACATTGACATACATTGATTTAATATTATTCTTCATGCTGAACTGCAGATAGACTAGTAAAATGTAAATGACACAGCTGTGTTGCTGATATCTTTGATAACTCAGAAGATGACTTTGCACATACAGAAAAGCAAGGGAATGGGAAAGGGCTTTCTCAGCTCTTGAATTGTGTACATGCCCTTCAATGTTCCTTTTTATGGTAGTTTTAATTTCAAATCATGTGACTGCAAGGCTGTTGGGATTGGCAGGTTGAATTAGTTCCTGCATTTTCATTGTTTGTCTGTAATAGTCATTAATGAGGGAAACTCATCACCTTTCCTAAGTTCACCACTCAGCTGAATAAAATAAAGGGTAATTAAGCATGATGGGTTTCTTGCTGTGTTCCAGTTCTACAATAAAAAGAAAATGAACCCAGTTCTTTGCTACTATTTTGGGGGCAGCTACTTGTAAAGCAGCTGCATAATTCAAAACGACCTTACAGGACTAAAGTCATAGAAGCAGAAGCTCCAGGGGTTAATGCCTGGAGGACTAGGTGTAGTTTCATAAAGTTGATTACAATGGTTAGGGGTTTATTGCAAGAAGTCCAGTGGAGTTGGAGGCTTGCATAACCAGTTCTTCAACTGTACATGTTGCTAGTTGCTGTTATTTAAATGTCTTAATAGTAGTTCCCACAGTAATTAGAACTCTCTTGAGAAACATGTATGTTTACTTGGAAGAAAACAAAATAGAGAGCCTCTAAGGGAGAGGAAATTTCCTAAAGTAAGGTAAAATTCAAAGCTTGCAGTAAAAAGAAAATACAAAATATCGATATGAAGAAACCTATGCCAAATAGGTCTTATGCATATGCCATATTGGACATAGTCAGGTTGACTGGTGAGCACTTCAGAATAAGTCATTTATTTTTGTATTTTTTTGGAGAAAGTTTGCTTGTTGCCTTAGAGAAGAAAATTCTGTTATAAATCTGGTTGTCCCTCCTTAGAAAATGGCTTCTTGTCCTAATTAATCATAGTGCCTTATACAGGCTAGTGACGGGTCTCTTATCTACCCCTGCAACTAAAGCAGCTGGGGCCACCACCTGTTAACTCACTTCCAGCACCATTTAATTAGCCTGAATGGCTGTTACCTTCGGGTTTATCTGGCAGGGAAAGAAATGGGAGCAGATGCAGAACAGGAGAGAGTGACAAGGGATGGCCCAAGAGGTACAAGGAAGAGCTAGCAGGTCCAGGTGTGGGGGTGGAGAGAGGGCAATAGACTGGTTTGGGAGCATTGAAGTCTTACAGTGTATGTTTAAGTCCTCTCTGCTAAATACCAAGTTTTGAGAATTTTAAGTGTTCAGTCAGAAATGTCACTATGTAATTATATTTGTATGGTTTCTTGTATAACTGATCCCACATAAGACTTCAGCTTTAGAATTCAAAAGCAAGTGCTGCAGATTTAAAAAAAAAAAAAACACAAAACAACAAACCCAACAATCATAGTTATGCTACTCTGTAAACTATGTTTGCTGGATCTGTGTTGAAGATGCTAACACCTATGTTTACTACCTACTTCCAAAATAAATAAATAAATGCAAAGAGGTTGTTTACTGGCAGCATAAAGTCGCAAAGAGGTTGTTTACTGCTTTTGCATAACTAGAAGACCTCATTGACTTTTTACTGAGTTAAAGGCAGTTATTGAAGGAATCATGAAAATGACAAGAAGGAAAGGTGTTTAAATAGCACCCGCTACTGAGGTTTTGTCAGGATTTCAGTCGTATGCGCTATCCTTTGAAGACAATAAAAAAAAAAGTTACTCAAACCATTAAATAAAAGCTGTATTCTTCCTTGGTTTAGAAAAATCTGTTTCTAAGGATTTTTTTACACCACAAAGTGTTCTGTTCTCATCAGAAAATTGTCTCTTGTGCATAATGAATAAGATTTCTGTACCTGTGCATAAGTGTACACTTTATTTTTAGAACCACATATTGAGTTGCTAGAACATACTTGTACAGGCTATTAATAAAAAGCATCCTTATGGATTTATTTGTAATTTACCTGTGCCAGATCCTCAGATTAAAGCCATTATGTGAGAACGAATTCTTGCCTTTTCCCCCTAGCTTAAACCTTTCTTAACTTTTAAGATGGGGCAGCTGAGCAGTGTAAACTTTTAATGAAGAACTTCTTAATTACTTGTGGAAATTCTTAGCTGATGAAAATGGTCATAACTCCCTAGAGTTATCCAGTTTAAACAAGTTAGCTGGCTGGATGTGAATGTTTCTAGAAAGTTGCTCTATTAAGTCTCATGAAATATAATAGAATATTTCCTTTCAGCTAATATGAAACATTGGTAAGGATATTATCCAGATTAATCAGCCATATGCTACATAGGTTTCTGATATAGACCTGTAAGTGTTAACTAAACTGTGATAGTCTAAGGGTGGCCTAATTATTTCCAATTCTGCACATAGCTTGAAGTTTTTCCTTTTTGTTCCAGATCTGAAGAATAGGTCTCCCTTCTTGAAAGCTTTTCTGTATTTTTCTAAATAAACATGTAATTGTAGGTCATACTTCTCTCCAAAAAAGTTAGTTCTCACAAATATATTAATTTAACAGTAGTTCTTCTTTAGGTACTATCCTTACTTACTTATACTCTGATAGCATGAAATGTTTTGTCATTGTGAATAACCAAATGAAGAAACAGAGTTATATCAAATATCCCTTAAGACATATTATAGTGTATTTCCACTGTAACTCCATTGAAAACCTAGAAGAAATCAAAACACTGAAAAAACCAGGCTACTAATTTAGTTCCTCATCTTAGGTTGTGGTTTAATGCAGTCACAGTTGGGGTTTTTTTTTGTTTGTTTGTTTCTGATGTCCCTTCTTGAATTTCTCAAGATCACTGGAAAGGAATCAATGGGAATTGATCCAATTTGTAGAACAATTCTAGTATTGATAGTAGTTTATATTCATTTGCTTCACCCTAATCTTTTATTAATGTTCATTTGCAAAATGCTGTTCATGCTGTTTCCTCCCAATTTTGTACCCCCAAGCTGATGATGATTATGAAATTTAGAGAAACATAACAAGAAATAATGAAGTTGTGTATTTTGGAATTAAATATGGTAACAGTTCCTATTTTTGTAGTCAGATGTTTTTCAGTAGGTGACTTTAATTTCAGATAAGCAAAGACCAGTGTAGAAACTCGGATACATGAGATTCCTACACTAATAAGAAGTTGTGTCTGTTTAGGTCTTTTCTATTTTTCTTTATGTCCTCCAGGAGGATGGGCCAGGGCATCAATACTGAATCATTTGGGGACATTTAAGGATGCATCGTCAATAAAATGTGTCATGCAGAGGTATCTCCATGGTACAAAAGAAGCAATAAATGATGGCATCACTTTCTGTTACTGGTGGGGGAAAAAAAAAATAATTCCTGGTGACTACTCTATGAATAGCAGAGCCATGGTTAAAAGCATATTTAATATATTATTTTAGGTTAGGATTGCAGAAAGCACTTCAACGTAAGTAGCTGCAAAAATAAATATGTCTTTCTGGTTTGAGGTTTTGCAGCACCCAAGAAAATGAATAACAATAGTAAATATTTAGTATTTGGATTTTCTGATCATTTTGAAGAGTTAAAGACATGTAAACTAAAGCATGAATGGTGTTTAGTAGCTCCTGCTCCGCTCTGATAAAAAGGAGTAATTTACAGATTTCGGTGGAAATTTAATTGGAAAAGTTTCCCCACATTCACATAAAACTTTGGTGCCATCCAACTGCCTTTGGACCACTTAAACTTGTTCTGAACTTCTATGATTAAGCCAAATCCTCCTGCTGCTTTGAAGGTGTCTTCTGTGTTTGGGCTGCACTGGCTAAACGTGAGACCGTTCCAATGAAAAGCTAGACCACTCAGTGCTGGTCAACTTAGCACTCTCCTATCAAGTCAAAATAGGTGTTTTGGGGTTTTTTTTGATGCCTTAATGTACTTGACCAACTGAATGAATGGTGGCTCTGGAAATGGCCATGGAAAGAGGGAACGAGATATTTTTCATGATGATGAGGAGGTTCCCCCTCTCAAATGATGCCTCTCTCATGCTCCTCTGAAAGAAAAATGTAGTAGCAGTTGATAAGGGGTGGCAATTGATAAGGGGTGGCTTGCTCCTCTTTTTTCTCTTTGGTAGTCAGGGCTTCACTTTCCATTTTTCTCTTCCAAAATAAACCTGTTTGGGACTACAAAAA
>VYZV01015936.1:967-22671 GCA_013401275.1 Pandion haliaetus | reverse complement strand
AAGGGTGGTGGTAGCAAACTCCTTTTACCTTCTAAAGTTTTGCATACTTACAGGTAACGTAATTTTCTTTCAAATTAAATGGTGGTGGGGGTTTGTTTGGTTTTGTTTTTGTTTGATCATTTTAATGAATCAACCAATTACTGCTTAGGCATTTTTTAGTGTACGGTCTTTTTCACTGAAAATAGACTTTTCTGAGCAGCTAGGAGGAATTTAAACCAAGGTGTCTGATATCCTATCTGACACAGAAATTCAACCAAGATGTTCAACCTTACTGAAGAGTTGTTTTGAGGGACATCTCTCTTTGTCATTTCTATGAAACCTGTTATAGAGTGATTATGGCATTTTTCTGAGGGATGAGGCACTGAGTTCAGCCTCCACTTTGAATCAGACTGAGCTGCAAATTTTTCATACCTCATGTGAAGTGTTGCAGGTTATATAATTCATTCCCTTCACTTTTTTTGTCATGGCGACTAGTTCAAAAAGTGTAATGATGTAAAATCATTCATTACGTTCAGCAAAACCAAGTGGAAAATTGCCTGATCCTGCAGCACGCTAGTCATAAGAAATACATCACGTCTGAACATTCAGGTCCTTTACCACCCTTTCAACGGAGTGTCTTTGCAGCAGTCTTATGGTGAAATGTGCCATTTATGTCAATAGTACTAATTTCTGTTTAGTTTTAACAGGGTATCCCAAGCAAAGGCAAAGCTGGATGTTGTGATAGAGCTGAAATTCAATTCAGCCCAGTGCAGGGGGCCACAGCCCGAAATGTAGGATTTGAGCACAGACTTATTGTTCAGTGAAATGGGTAGAATTCACCCACAGCGCGAACTGAACTTCAGCGATCATCATTAGTGAAAGCCATTTCTGGCCAGAGACCATAATTTAATATTAATTGAATATCATGTTCAGTATCAGGTGGAAAAGTAGCATTTCTCAAAGAATGAGAGAGTGAATAATGTCTGTGTGGTTTGGTATTATAAAGAACAAGTGCGTTGTCACCAAGAGATACCATGTAAATATCAGTAGTGTTAAAAAGAGACTAATCCCTTTACTTCCGTCAGTGGAAGGATTGTAGCCAAGGTTTTAATGCCTAAATGGCTGCAAGTAGGTGTAGCCTAGTTTTTATAGCTGCTCCTCGCATGTCCTGTTGGCTGTGTTGAATGCACAGCATTTCTGAAATGGAGACTGCTCCTTTTTAAACTCCTAAGTGAGCCTTGCTAAAGGCCATTAGTATCGGCTGTTTTGTGAGGTGTTATGAGGAGGGTGGCCCATGGCTGGGAATGCCACGTCTGAGGGAGTATCTTGGGTAAAAAAGATCATTTCGTTTTGCAATTACATTTTGCTCCTGATGCCAGATATTACACTGACACATGGAACACTCCAGTAGCTTTCAGCGCCTTCCTCCTTCATCACGTTGAGTAGTGTGTGGTTAAATCTCCTAGAAGGCAATCTTTCAAAATGACGATCAGCAGGTTTGTTGCTTGAAATCTCTGCCTCAGCTTTCTGTAGTCGATTATAAACATTTGCCCTAAAAAAAGTAGGAACAGCCTCTGCCACTTAATTTAATAAAAAGTCCTGTCCTTCTGTCCTTTACCGCTGTAATTTAAAACTCTGACCCAATCAACCCTTGAATGCAAATAAGTGAGCAATCTGGAGAAGCAGAATGTTGATCCAGTCACTCTGCAGCCATTTTCAGAGCAGATTTTAAAGATGTACGTGACATTGGCCATTAGCAAGCCAGCAAAGATGAATGGACCAATAAATGAACATATTTCACTTTTTTCATCTGCCACGATGAAACACAGTCTTGGTGTTCGGTTGTTTTTTGTTGTTTGGTCTTTTATTTTCTTAATTTGCACAACAGTATTTTAAAAGTCACGCTATCGATTCTTTAATTGACTTTTTAAAAGAAATATTCTCTTCAGTAAGTCCCCTTAAGTGGACTGGTTTTCAGGATTTGGGTTTTCTTTTTGTTTTTCTTTTGTAATTCATTAAAAAATTTCGATTTGTAAGGATGCTGTCTCTATACGATTGTTTAAAAAACAAATGGAGAATATGAATCTTTGGCATCACATTTTAAAAATTAGATTGACTGAGCTAGTAAAATTAAGCATCCAAAAAAAAATCCGCTTACATTTTTTTCTAGTTTAATTTCAAACACAGTTGCTTTAGGTGTTTTGTGAAACTTCATAACGATTTTTAGCAGCATGTGCATTTTATTGAAAAGGAACAGTTACTTTCAGTCATTATAGAAGTCAAGAATATGCCTGTGTTTGAGAGACCAAAACATATTTTTCCTATTCAGGGTCTTTACAATAAATTAATAAATTATCTGATACCTGTCAACAGGAAAAAGAAATAAGCAGCCTATTGTTGTGGTAGTGATATTCTTGCAAAGAGATTTGGTTCTTGCGCTTTTTTTTAAACAGAATATGAATGTTTCTTTTTACTTGTTATTTGTTGGACAGTGCACATTTACTTTAAGTAAATTAAAAATAGACTTGAAGTTTAACAAACAGTTTTACATTAAGCTGTATAGATGAGCGTTAAAAACATCTAGTGATATCGACAACAAATTCCTTTGGGTTGTGCTGTTTTGTTTTCCGAGCCACTGGCATTTTTATTTTATTTTTTGCTTTGAATTATTTAGTTCATTATTATGAGTTATCTTCACAGTGCTTTGTGGTGTTTTGATCAGCAATTTATCTTGGGGTCTTAAAACACATGTTCATTTATGTGTTTAGCTGACCAGCTGCCTTCCTCTTTTTTTTGGTTTTTTTTATGTGAAGTTAAAATGGAGTGTTTCCTTGCAAGCATCTTTTAACTCAGAAAACGCATCTTACTCCTTATGCTGCTAAACTGTTGCCTTTTCATAGAGGGGCTCTACCCCTTTCCCCTGCCNCCGCCCACCTCCTCCCCACAAAGAGGTGAAGTCCCTTGAGTCTGTAATTGCCAGGAGATGAAGCGATGATGGGGAGTGATCACAGTCAATAGCTTTGATTAACAATAAGGTGGAAAATTAGCAATGCTAGCATTCAGCTCCCCTGCCTTCCCGTCCCCATATGCTCACCACAGCCTGCGCTGGCTGGTTGGCAGGGTGGCCACTGCGCCTGGCGGGCTGTAGAGCGAGACTTGGAGTGGGCAGAGAGGGGCAGCGGGCAGCGTTTTGGGGAACCCGGGCAATGCTCCCGGACACCTTTCGCTGGGCATCACCACGCAGGCGGGGGAAGGACAAAGCGTGCCGTGCGCTGGCACTGTGGCTCTTACTGTCATGTGTGGATTTAATTGTGTCTGGACGTGTTGTGATCGAAATGGCAACTGCTGTTACTCCTGTGACCCCATCAGCAGCTCTGGTGTTGTTTCCGACAGACTCCGACGACCTAGAGAGGGGGAACGACAGCGGGACACCACTCCCCACCTCTGATAATGGCGACAATTCGCTGGGCTACACAGGTAGAGTGCATCTTTCCAAAATATTCCTGACTGCCTACTTCTGACACTTTCTGCCTGCATCTGCCATTACCACCTGTACACGGTTTCTTAATCATCTTTGCTAGCTGCCTATCTTTCACCATCACCCTAGAAGTTCAACATTGTCAGTACTGTTGGGAAATAATATTGTGCCTTTTAACTAACCAAGGTGACTGTCTTTTTGCGTGTGTTAGTACATTTCAATTATTTAAATGTTTGAAGTAATTTTCTATTGTTGAAACAATGCACCCATTATTTTCCTTCGAACTGTGTGTATTAGTGCATGAGGCAATATATCATCTCGGAGAAATTTTTCCAAAGACCAAAGGCAGGGATTTTTCCATATGTTTATTTTGGGGTTGGTTTTGGTTTTTTGGTTTGGTTTGGGTTGGGTTTTTTCTGTTGTAAACAAAAGTAAAATATATTGCAGCAAGGAAAAAAATTCCAAGTGAAACTAAAATGTGATTGGAGAAGAATCTGTTTTGTTGACTTCTGCTTTGCATAAACTAGAGAAATGTGTCTCTAGGCCAAATAAGAAAAGCCACTGATAAGCAGCACTATACAGCATGTTGCAGCAGTGATCTCTGAGGGACCTAATTCTGTAACTCCTCTGCACACTGAAATGATGTCGAGCTCCAGGAGTCATGCTACTGAGCACAGCCCGGGCTCAGCTCCAGAGTCCCCGATTCTGGGGTTTTCATGAATGACTGGTGGTCCAGTACAGCGGCAGACTCTAGATCTAAATAACTTTTAGGTTGTGAAGGTAAGTATTCGTTCTTCTGGTGGTAGCAACTTTTGGAAAGGGAAGGAGGGAGAACGAGTTAGGCATTTAACTGGAAGATGTTCTTTAAATACTTTATTGGTGGGTTACTAGTGCTACTACTGCTCACACTGTGTAAAACTGCATATAGCCAAGTTATTAACAAAAGTGTGTGAATCAGATATTCATAACTAAGACAGTCTTACAGGATACAAGAGGAGAATAGGTAGGTATAAGAGAGAGGGAGTAATTTCTTCGTTCATAAAACTTCAGGCCTGTTATACACCACTTACAATGATTACAGCTTTCATCACCTACCCCTTGCAATCATCTCTGCATGTGGTTTAAAACCTTGATACGTAATTTTATTCCAGTTTAAAATACTTTTTTTCTAAAAAGGTAAAAAAGCAAAGCAATAGAAATTTCCCCTCAGTCAAGAAGACAAATGCTTTCTTAGAAAACCATAGCATGAACCCTGCTGCATATGGATTATTGAGACTTTTCGGCCTACTGAATATTCCTATTATTTTTTTTTCTGAATTTCCCCACACACGCTCTGAGTTTGGCACATCTATGCTCCCTGATGCATATGGGGTCATCACATTGACAAAATGAAAATTAATATAGCTTAATGAATGCTTTTTTTCACTTACTGTAAGTTAGATTTTTGCTTTTAGAAAATGGGGATGGGAATGGTGATCCCTGGATCTTGTGTTTAAAGAGCCACTAATTTACTTGGAAGCAGACTCTATTATTCATAAAGTTGCTTAGCTTTACCTAGAGAGGAGCACTCGGTTCCCCACCAGCCCTCTCGCCCCTCCCTGGCCTGGGTCTGGTGCCTGACAGGCAGATTCCTGCACCCAACAGCCTCACTTCTGCCCACAGAAGTGGGAGAGGGGGCCTTGCATGCGCCCTCCACAAGCCCCCTTAGCCACAAGAGTAGCGGGGTAAGAATTCAGGGGGAGACACCATCACCTTTTCCCACTGGCGTGCTTCAGAGAGGGGCTGAAGGCTTGGTGCCGGACCCGCCATGGCAAGCATGCCAGGGGGGTGATGGCAGGCAGAGTGCAAGGGCTGCGGGCGGTGACTTTGTCCCTGCCTTGCAGGGCAGTATTTAAGGCCTAAAATTAGGCAGCGTTTAAGACAGTAGCTCCCCTCTGAGCGTGGGGACGTGGGACGACTTCCCGAGCAGAGCACAGACCCTTCTGTGTCCATCCACCCATGAGGATCCTTTGCCCATATCAAGGTGCATGCGTGCATCTGGGCACCGTGTCTGAGGACAGGCCTCTGTGGCATATTGCAGCTGTTTAACCTGCCTCTCAGAGACTAATGGGGTCATTTGGGAGGACTGACAAAATCAAACCCTGGTCTAGTAGTTCCCCAGAGGCTCCGGATCTTAACTCTAGGCCATATTTTAATAGGCGTCTTCCAAGCACGCACAAAAGTCAGGATCAAGGTAGAAGCAAACCCAAGCTGAACAAAAATTAAAACCAAGAGGATGGCTGGTTTTGTTTAATTGGAGGTTTTGGGTCTCTATTTGAATGAGCACTGAATGAAGTAAAGACCAAGTTTTTCAAGTTTAAAGATTTAATGATCCAGTATATTTTTTTCTCCACTATGTAATAGTAATCAGTAGCACTATGTGTATATACCTTGATTTATATGGAAAAGCCCTGAGGTATTTATTAAAATCAGTCCAACAGGTTTCTACAGTAATCAGTAAGGACTTTTAAAAATAACATTAACTGTAATACAATCTTATAGGTAAAGTTACATTTTTTTTCTAATTTATGGGCCCATTTATGCGGGCCTAATATGGAGTTCCTGGATTTTACAGATGTACTCTTAGATGATGTTTTGCTCTCTCTTACCTATAGAATTCCATTCTCCAAAAGAACTATTCCAGAAGCTTCTTTGTACTGAAAATTCTCTGACTCGTTCCTAAAATCACTCAGAGAAAGTCCAGGATGTCTGGACTTATGGGAAAAAAAAGCAGCAGTTTATTTTTTAATCCTGTATTTATCTTCAGGTGGTGTCTGAATGGACAAAACCCAAACAAGCTAATAACTGCTGTCATACAGTAGGATCATAAATTTTTACTCCTACTAAGAGTAGTGCTACATCATTAGGGCACATCTTCCTTCCAGTTCCATATACGTTTAGCTGTGAGGTAAATAAGCAAAGCATTAGCTAGTATGGGAAGTTTCAGGGTTAAAGATTATAATTTTTTCCTACATAGCTTTCTTTCCAGACATGTTTTTCAGGATGAATATATGCAGCTGTTTCATACTGTTATTAAGCAGAGGTACATCACTCCTAGACAGTGTTTCAGTGTGTTCTCCTGAAGTCTGCTTTAAATGAGGAGATTTTTGGTTATCCCATTAGGTTCTGTTATCTTCGCTGTGGATATGAGCACTTGCTTTGAGAAGCAACCTCGTACCAAACAGGAAACTCATCGGTTTCAGGAGGGAGAGAGGTGTTGCTAACCCAAGCTACTTCAGATAAAGACTGAAGTTGTTGATAAATTTCAAGACTGTTCTTATGGGAAAATGATGAACTTGTATTTGTCCATGATTCTTAGGATGTTACAGGACCAAACTCTAGATTTTTTTATCTCCCTAATCAATATAGTAATGTGGTATCCAATAGGTTGTTGCACTTTTTATAGATCATCAGGTTTTTATTATTAACATAAGTATTATTAGTTATTAACTGTAAACCCAAATGGAGAGGCTGTATACACATCTATATTAAAGATGATCTCTTCTGGAAAGTATTTGTAATGTAAATAAATAGGGGCTGAATAAATAACAAATCAAGAAAGGAAGTTCAGTCACTGAGGATTGTTCTGTGTGCGTGACACTGATGTTAGACTGAAGGAGTTGAGAGGAAGGTTTTATCTTGCATATTTGATATGAGAGAAATGCTAAGAATAAAAAACATCTAAAAGCTGATGTGACCACATAGGTAGCCCATTAGAGATGCTAGGCATATCTGGATTGATTCAGCAAAAAATTTAGGGTTAAAAAATTCAAAAACTTTTAAACTGTAACTCTGTCAGTTTAAAGAAGTGAGCCAGGAAGATTACCTTGTCTACATCCTCACAAAAGACCAATTCTACTCTTGTCAAGGCCAGATTGGAAAAAAATTACATAGGATGTGAAATAGTAAAAATCTAAATTACATTTTTAACTATGTGCATAAAGAACAGGCCAGATCACAGTGATATTCAACAGGATAAAAACATATGATTTAGATACTTTGTGTTGTATTTAATTTGCCCTAAGGAAGACATCCGAAGTAGCTTCCTGAAATGCACTGTAACTATGCCTGTTTCTTCTTCTGCAGACTTGAAGGGAACTTCAGGTGACTAGCAGTGATGTACAATACCTAAAAACGATTGCAAGTAATCCCACCTCTCCATCAGTTTGGATCTAGGTTCTGAAAGGAGAACTAGGTGATAGGAGTGTGCACCAGGGAATATAATGAAATGTTTTCTGATTACCAAAGGAAGGCGGAGGAATGGAAGATGCAAGCAGGAATTCAGTTCTTTGTCAAGTTTAGGCTGCAGAGATGTCAGACAAAGGCTATTGTTTGGACAGTTATTTTAGAGTTGAAAGAAATCCTTAATTTACCCATTGTTATTTTTTTCATTGAAGTCCTGGAGATAAGTACAGGGACAAACAGAAAATGAAGGGAAGCAAGGAAGAAGATCTAGGAGAGTTCCCACTGTATATTAGAGGAGAAACATGGAAAATGATCCAAATAAGATACTGGAGGAAATCAGGAGATGGAGAATTTGCAAAAAAGCTTATAGAAGGAAAGGGTTTAAATAACATCAGGATTTCCAGGAGAAGAGCTTGTGGTTAGTGGTCAAATAGAGCAGATGATGTGCTGAATGATGTCCCCTAGTGCCTGAGGAGCTTTCAGGGCCACAACTGTGCTGCAGGGAGCGAGGAAACCTGAAGAAGGGCATAGAATAAAACTGTCTTGACTAAAACTACTAAAAATACTTTTCTGTTTATTATTTACCTGTTAGAGCAGATTTTCAAAAGCATAAAGTAATTTATATTTCCACATCAGATTTCACGTGTGGTTTGACAGCCTGATTAGTAAAGTAGCCATTCACTCTTGGCTCACGAGCTTCTTTTTTCCTCCCTAAAATCGTGCAAGGGCAGTAAGCGTCAAGTATGAGCTTCAGTTATTTTCCACATATTCAGTGGCTGCAGAGTAATCTCTTAAGATTGCATTGTGCTGTGCTGTTGAAGTGTGCGCATGCATTATATTCCAGGAAGTGGCACATTTCCTGTTAAATCAACTGTGACATAAATATCGGGGATCATTTAACAGATCACAGCGTATTGCTTGTGTTACAGAGACCAGAATGATGGCTTGTTAAATTAACACTATATAGTCAAACATTTGCAGACAAGGATCACCACTCCTCTTTAAGTAGATTCATGGCTTTTTAAAGGAATCTTTCCTAATAAACTTTTTTTATTCAATGTTTTCTCAAAAGACTCTTCCAGTATGCAAAGAAATCCCGTGGTTCCCACTTATGACCCAAAGTTAGCCTTTGATTTTTCCCCCTTGATTTTAATCATGAAATCATTGTGGTGGTGTTCTTTTGTATGACAAGGGATCCCATCTCTTTTTCTCGCATTACCTTTCTTTTTTACTACTATGTTGTTATGTGATCAGGAGGATTGTTCATAGTGGATCACCACTTGTCCCGTGTCAAATAAGACAGATTGGCCTTGGTGAGCACTTCAAGAAGTGAAGGGGAAATACCTCTTCATTGCATGGCCATATCTGAGACATTTCTTCTTCTGTTCCAGTAATTTTACATAGGTTATCCTATGTGTTACAGAGTGCTTATTTTGAAAAGCAGTAGTTCTACAAACACATTCAAGAAAAGACTTCACTGACATCAAAGGTGGAAATCTACAGTAATACTTATCCTGTGAGAAACTGAGTATTTTTCAGCCATTTCTTTTCTTAACAGATTAGTAGAGGTAGTCCATGCACATACAGATTTTGTGGCTGAGAGGAAGAGGTGAGAGGAGAAAAAGCTATGATATGCAACAGGATGACAAATAAGAATGTTGTAAAGAAATAGTTGCTATTTGATTTGACATTCCTTCTAAATTATCAACTTTAGTTTAAGGATTAGTTGGAAAGAATGAGTGATATTGAGAAAAAACACGTGAAACAAAAGCAGAGTTTGGCTAATGGGATGCAAAAAGTGGTGAATGAAGATGTAGGTTGCAGAGTTTGTATATTTTGGGTTGGGAGGAGGCTGTAATTTCAGACATGAAGCAGGTTGGTAGTGACGTCTAAACAAAACAAAGATCTTATCTCTGTACAATTATTCCGAGTAAGCTATCGGCATGTCTCATTGCACTGATTTCATCATGTCCAACAACCTGAAGAGAAAAAGAAATGCTTGCACTGCAGAACCAATAGGCATCTGACAGAGTCGAATGAATCACTAGGTTAGATAGCAGCAACATTAGTATAACTGCAGTTAGAGAATCCTTATTGCTAGTGGTAATACACAGTAGACTTCTGCTTGACTTTTACATCTCAGGATACGTGCAAAGCTTGCAGTTAAGACCTTTTTCACAGTCTTTCTCTTTTTTAAAACTTGCCAACGGAGCAAGTGTGCTCTTGAGTCACTGGGAGAATGAACACAGAGCCTCATGATACCAATTTTACAAAGTTACTTCTTAGAATACATCTGCACTCTAAATCCAGGAACAGATGGATACTGTTATGCTTATTTAAAAAAAAGAAAGAAAGAAAAAAAAAAATCTCCTGCTCTTGTCTATCAGCAACCTCTCTGTTCCCCATGTCAATCTAAACTGCTAGAAGGGTCCTTTCAGTTCTGTGCTTCTCTTTGCAAACATTCTTCTGACACAGATACTGAGGATTATTTTTTTTTTAATATGTATTAAAATATACATGTAAATATAACACCAATCGATAGAATTGCCTGTCAACAGTAGCGATGTTCAGGCAATAATAATTTAATTAAAACATATAGTAGCAATATTGGAGCACAGATACTCCCACTTACTTAAATTTTGCACTGCTAGTTTTTATGAAAAAGTTTATAGAAAATCTTCTCCAGTTATTGTACTTCAAGGCAGAGCTTTGATTAAAACAGGAACCAATTGCAATGTCCCATGTTTCTTAACCAGTTAGCGAGTTTTCTGGTAGCCATTAGACCAATTTAAAATGACATCTCCCCCCCCATCCCCCCCCAAAAAAGGCAAAACATTGTGTGAACAATCTGTCTAATAATGACATTAGTAGCAGTATATGCCCCTATATAGATAAGATACTAGGGATTGTTCTAAACAATCATACCTCAGGAAGATGAATTTAAGCTAGAGAAGGTGCAGGAAAGGGCTATTAAAATAATCAGGGAATAGAAAGCTTATTTTGACTGAGACCTTAAGAAAAGGGGGATGTGATTGGCATTTGTTGCCAGCTTTATATTTTTAGAGAACACATTGAAATTAGCTACAGAGCATGCTGACTATACAACTTGAAGAAATCCAGTTATTGGTAAACAGCCTATCTTCAAACAGTGCTCAAAATGCGGGCTCTTATAATGGGTGGTTCTAAGCTTTTACTCATATGTTACTACCTGACAAAAGAATAAGCAGACATAAAATGGACCCTAGTTAATTTAGGATAGAAATTTAGGAGGTTTTACAGCAGCAGATTCTAGAGCAGTTTTCAGACAAGAGTTTGAAATCTCCTTTCCAAAGATTTAAATTTGTGATAGCCTATGATAGGCTATACATGCTAGATTTGATTCCCAAGGATGAGCATTTTAATCTTGAGTTTGTGTGTTCCTGATTAATCATGACACACGTAAAATCAAAACAAAAGGCGTTCGCAGCACATTATACTTTCTTTTTTCCATTTGGACTGTCACAGATTGGAACCCCTGGAGTTGATGAGAGGCTTTCTGCTGAGGGCTTCCTAGCAAGCGTAAAGACAGACCAAATTACCCTCAGACACCACTGTCAGTTCAGTGAATTAAGTATGCAAAGCAATTTGTGAAGATGTTCAGAAGTGCAAATTTCTGCCAGTAGGTCAAAAGAGTATGAATTATCACAGGATGAGAAAAGAAAAGAGTACATCACTCTCCATCCTCATCAGGGTGTGTTATACAAGTCAGTCTTTTGTTTTAGCCAGGCAATTTGTTTTATTTAAAGAAGTGGGAAGTTAGTAACGCACGTGGTCTCATTAAATGCATAGCAGTGAAATGCACTGTATAGATGACAATAGTCATTTATTGTGTCTAAAATAATGCACTTTCTTGAGTATTATAAAAAAGAAAAACATTGAAAGGTAATTTCTTATAATATGGGTATTAGCATAGTTGTTCATTTTTCGTAGTAATTACTGTATAGGATCGTGGGTTTACAGGATAATTCAGGTCTCTAGTCCAACCTCCTGTGCAAGCAGGGTCAGCTATGAGGTCAGACCAGGCTGCTCAGGGCTTGATCCAGTCAGGTCTTGAGAACTTCCAAGGACGGAGCTGGCACAGTCTCTACCGCTCCACTGCCTGCCTGTGAGGACAGGGAAAACAACTCTCCTTACATTCAGCCTGAATCTCTTTTGCTTGGACTTATGCCTGTTGTTTCTTACCCTGCCACTGTGAAGAGCGTGTCTCCATCTCCTCAGTGACCTCCGTTGGTATGGGCAGGTGGCTGTTCGGTCCCCGTTATAGCTGTCTCTTCCCTAGGCTGAACAAGCCCCAGTCCCTCAGGCTTCCAGGCAAGTGCTCCAGCCCTGATCATCCTGGTGACCCTCTGTTGAACTCACCCTGGTTTACCAATTTCTTTCTTGTACTGGGAGGCCCAAAACTGGATGCTGCACTCCAGGCGAGTGCTGAGTAGAGGGGAATAATCCCTTTCCTTGATTACCACCTGTGCACTCACACAGCCCAGGATGCTGCTGGCCATCTCTGCTGCCAGGGCAGGCTGCTGGCTCATGCTCACTTTGCTGCCAGCCCGGAGCCCCAGGGCCTTCCCAGCTGATCTGCTCCCGAGACTGGCAGTCCCCAGCCTGTATGGATGCAGGGGGTTCCTCCTTCCTTCCCACAGTAGGACTTTGCATTTGTCCTTGTTAAATTACATTAGGTTCCTGTTGGCCCATTTCCTTCAGCCGGTCTGGCTCCCTCCAGGTGGCAGCCCTGCTGTTGGGCGTGTGGACTGGTTCCCCCAGTTTGGTTTTGCCTACAAACATGAGGAGCGTACCCTCCCTCACCTCCTCCAGGTCACTGATGAAGTTGTTAAGCAGGGCAGGTCGCAGGACGGACCTGGCGGTCCCTCTTCTTGTTACTATCCTCCAAGTAGGCTGCAGCCCATTAACCATTACCTTCCGAGATGATGCATCACCAGTTTTTTACTCATCTGGTGGTTCACCCATCCAGACCATAATGTCCCCGCTTGGATACAGGAATATTGTGGGAGACAGTGTTGAACCCAATACATGGGAGTCTAAAAAACCCAAAGAATTTATCAAATTAGGATTTCCCATCAAAATTGATCTCTCCTTTTAGCGCTGTTTATAATTGCAACTCTTGTCCCAGCATCACAGCTTCATACATCGACACTGAATAAGAAAATAAAAATCAAAATCTATCCAGATCCAGAGTTATTTTTATCAGATCCTTCTGGCAGTACTACCGGACATTTATTTTAGTGCTTTGTGTGTGTAAGATTCTTGTATGTTACTTATCCATAAACCATAACAAGCTGAACCATCACCTACAAGCGTTAAAACGTAGAGAGCTTTTTAGAAGGAACTGTATTGATTTTCAGTGACCCTTGTATAAGAAAGGAGACATTTTTCTGTGGGACAATTTACAATTTACTGTACAATATATTATTTATAGGGTTTCTGTCTGATAATTCCTAAAAGGCAGTGATAAATTACTACTAAAACTCAATGCTGTTTTCTTTATTGCAGAAAATCCTGGATTATTTTACACTCCTAAAAATAGGCAGAACCCTAATTTTATTTTTTTTCAAACTATGAATATTATGAAATAATCTCTTCAAAATCTGCATTAGCTTTTTGACTAGATTCTCTGCTTCTTCTTCAACTCTTCCTTTTATTCCAATCAGATGGTTCTTGTGAATTAATAAACTCCAGTTGCTTAATTTTCCTGTTTTCTTCACACACATACACACACACACACACCCCACCACCCCCCCCCAGTTTCATGGTTAATTCCTGAATATCTAACAGGAAAAGAAGGGTTGCAGTTTGGCTAAACAGGCAATGGAGTAAGCAGCCCGCTCAAACACTCATAACTTAACCCACTCAAAAACCACTGAAAAGCTATTTACTGTATTTATTTCTGTCTAACCTTTAGCAGAATAAATTTCTCTGTCTTGTTTATGGATTAGTGAAAAGCCAAATATAAGATTTTGCTCTTTCTGTTAGGAGTAAGTATTGTCCAAGGGAAACTGAATTGTTTTTCAGTAATTTAAACTTTTGCATAGCAAAGTCTCATTTGCTTCATTTTCGGTAAGATTGTTTACTTGTACTCTGATGTGTAATGAGGCCTTTCATAATTTCATATGTAAATTATTTTTCTTTAATTTTTTGCTTAGAAACAAATGGATAATATTGCAGTCTTCACATCAGTGGAAATGGTAAACTGGCAGGAAGCACAAGAGAAAGGAAAAGGAAGGTGAAAGGATCATGAATTTATTGATCAAGTGATTAAAAAGTTATTGTTCTGGATTTCTTACAAGATCTCAAGTGGCAAATTTAGCATAAAAGTCTGGTGGGGGAGGAAGATGTCTGTTTCTCTGGAAAAAACAACTGTGCAATATTCAGGTATTATATAGAGTTTAGAGACCATTTTTAATGAACAGCAAGTATATCACAGGAGGCTGAAAATGGCCTGGGGGTTATTTTTTCCTCCAAAATTGTAGCTGTTTAATTATACCTTCCAGACCATTATCAAATGGATAAACTAGAAAGAAAGCTTATTTGGAAAAGATACTCTGTAGGAATTTGTGGGAATAGTGCGAATATTGTTGCACAATATGCACAGAAATTGTTGTAAACATGATTTTCAGTTCTTGAGCATACAATATCATCCATGGGATAGCTGGATTTTTATGCAAAATTTATATGCATAAAAACTACTTCTGGGTTTATTAGGAATTACTTAATAAAAATTTATCTATAAAATAATCAAAACAATCAGATAGTATGCAGCGAGAAATTAAATAAACCCTCTCAAAAAAAAAAATAGAACTGATATCTATATCACACTCAACGTTTGATTTTCCCCCCCCTTCCCCATATGGGGGCTTTGCAAAAATGTACTGAATATTTGGAGGAAAAAATTAAAATTCTACATAATCACAGTGTTTTGATTCCAGACAGCCCCTGATGGAAATTCTTCAAAATTCAAGCTCTTGTAAAGGTATGCAAGCCAGGTAAACAGCATAATCATCCCATAGGGAAGGCTTTATAATGAAGTGGAGAACTTTCAGGGGAAATGTTAGTTTAGGTAAAGGAGGTGTGCATTTTTCTTAATAAGCAAGATTACTTGTAACACATAGCTAACAGCTGGGCAGTCATAATCGAGGCTTCACTTCAGCTCATCAGCATAGTGAGCCATTTTTTAGCTTGTTAAGAATAGACAATACAGACCTAAAAGTTCACTAAAGTTTATAATAATAGGCGAGGATCTCATCAATGTGTATAAATAACCTAAAGAGAGGGTGCAAAGAGGACAGAGCCAGGCTCTTTTCAGTGGTGCCCAGTGACAGGGCAAGACGCAATGGGCACACATTGAAACACAGGAGGTTCCCTCTGAACATCAGGAAACAGTTTTTCACTGTGAGACTGACTGAGCACTGGCAGAGTTTGCCCAGAGAGGTTGTGGAGTCTCCATCCTTGGAGATACTCAAAAGCCATCTGGACATGGTCCTGGGCAGCCAGCTATAGGTGGCCCTGCTTGAGCAGGGGGACTGGACAAAATGACCTCCAGAGGTCCCTGCCAACCTCAACCAGTCGTGATTCTGTAATGTAAGAAGTTTAACAACAACAACAACAAAAGCTTTGTTGATCTTAACCTACCCGAAGCTATTTTCTTGGCCAAAAATGTTACTTGAAAAACTAACATAATGTGAAGAACAACAGGATTATTTGGTTGCCTTTAATCTCCAGAATGCAGAGGCTTTATCTTTCCAGAAAAAGACAAAAACCACCATGGAGATTAGGAACTGTTTGCTCTTTTTCTAGGAGCACAACCTAGAGTTGTAGAGCTCTATTGATAGGAATGTGCTTTTGCCATACAAATGCGCTAGAATATACTTCTATTGTTTAAATGCCTTATAAACAAATTAATTTATATATAAATTCAATGTAAGTTAATTGTAAGCTTATTTACATGTATACACACAAGTGTGTCAGGCTAGCTTGTCTCTGTGTTTCTGTGCTTGCCAACATGCTGAATATCGACCCAAACCAAGACAGCTACAAATATTATCAAGAGAGTAGGGACTCGGGAGAACAGAATAGAGAGGATAAGTGATTTTTAAATTTTTTTTTAAATCCATGTGACTGTAAACATAATACCTAGAAGGAATATACTTGGTGAGATCTCTTTCTTAATAGGTCTATGAAAGTTCTCTGAAGAGTGGATGCAGCTAGTTTTAAAATCTGAATAATGAATTCTTTTGTAATACCCAGATGGCATCTTTATGAGTTTTCTACTTATTTGGTTGGAAAATGTCCTTGTATTAAGGTGAAGGTCTTTTTGTAGCTGCAGATGCTCTTAAAATCTGCTGTCCAGAAGCTGAACTGAGATAAAGAAAAAGCGTCATGTCACATTTATTTTGGCAGCCTGATCAAAGCGGAATGGCTGTATTTAGGCAGACAAGTGTATCAAAGTGATGCAGTTTGAAATGGCCGAGTTAGCATTCCTGAAACTGTGTCCCTGTGATAGGCTCTGCAGTGGTCCTGGCAGGGTAGTGCAGTGTTAGAAAGTGGTGTACATCCGTCAGGACACAGCTTGAACTGAATATAGTGAGACATTATGATTCAGTACAATCTTTTGCTGCCTATATTAATTCCCCTCTAGCCATAACACATCTGTTCATGGTAAGACTGATCCAGTGCCCATCCAACTACAGCCCATTTACTTCAGCAAGCAATGGATCCAATAAATACTATTCATGGGAAGATTTCAAAAAATGACTAAAAACTGAGTTAAGGGCATGAGTCCAACTAGAACAACATAGTATTCTAAGTCCTCTAGCAGCTTCTGCAATTTAGTTTCCTTCTTCTTTCTACCAAGATAGTGGAGAGTCCAGTCCTGCGAGGTATGGAGCACTTCTTAATTAAATTTTTTTGATTGCTTTTTTGTTTGTCTTTTCCAGTAGGGGTAAAGAACATACTTTCAGGCCTATGTTAGAGCACCCAAATAATAGAAAAAGTGGATTTTAAATCAGTCATTTATCAGTATGGTTAAAGTTAAATTTGAAGTCTTTCTCTTGCAAGAAGTTTTTTAAATAAACAGCTAAAAGCGTCTTCTGAATTTGCTTTTCCGTATCTCAGAATCAGTGAGTTTTACTTATCCTTTTACTAGATGAGATCAATGGAATAATATTCTATTCTGGATTCTTCTGAAACCACCTGATTGCAACGTATGCATACAGAGTACGTAGTCAGGTCCGACACTTGGATTATAATGAGCCTCTCTTGTGAAATAACCTGTAGTTTGGAATAAAGTGGAATATTCCATGTAAGTGGAATATTTTTAAGTAAGTGTTACATAAAAGTCAGTGGGTGAAGCACTGGCCACTTGTCTCTTCTACCGTAATGGCACAAGAGTGGAGAGTTAAAAGAGTCTAAGTGATCAGCCTGCCTTTTCCCTGCAAAAGGGCTCTTTATAAATGATTTAGTCAGTATTTCCTGCTGAGTCAGTGAGCTTGGCTTCTTAGTGCCACTACAAGCAGGCAAGGAAGAAAATAGTTTGGATAGAAGGAAAATGAGAGTCTAGGGATAAAAATGAGAAGGACTGGAACAGTTTGAATGTTTCCTGTACTTTTCTGTATTAGAGTAGAAGTCCAATTAGAGAGTTGGTTATAAGCTACTGAGAACCATGACATGACACATACTGTATGCAGTCTTCTGATTTACAGGTATTGATATGTGTTTCTTTAAAAATAACATTGCAGCTTTCTTGGTTAAAGAATCTCTTAACCCATAGGCTAGATTACTGCCTATCCTCAGCATCCTGAGACGTAAAGGGACATAATATATTTTCATATTCTCCTATTCCCCCTTACCATGTATACTACGCTGGTCATAGAAAAGGTCTTCTCTACATTCCCCCGTGTATGTATAACAGAAGAAGTGGGAAGGAGTGATGAGCTGATAAAGCACTGGGGTTGTTTCCCTCTCCTCCTCAAGCACCCGCTAACACACATGCATTGCTCTAGGGATTCTGTATTTTGGGGTAGAGCCACAGAAACGCTGCAGATAAGTGCGTAAGCCCTGGGCCTGTACTCTTGCTCTCAATCAAGGGTCTTTGTCCAATGGAAGGTAATGGGGGAGGGCTGGCACACCACAGAGCTACCCTCTTGCTTTTCCTGCTGTTGGGCTGTACAGCACCCACTTCTTCTGGCCTTCCCCCAAGGTCCCTGCCGGCCCTCATCCTTCATTCCTCTCTTTTCACTTCTGTACTTTTCCCAGCTGTAGCCATGAAACCCAGATTCAGAAGCAGCTCTGTTGGTAGCAGATACAACAGAGAGGAGAAGCGGACGTGCAGAAAATATACTGCAGCAGGTAAAGGGGGTAGCTGGTCTCAGCTGAAGTGAGAGCTCCCAAGACACTAGCTGCCACTGAGTCACTACCCGTTTCCTGGGCTCTTAGGTCAGTATTAAGAACACAGTGCTCTATAACGAACAGGTTTCCCAGAGAGGCTGTGGATGCCCCATCCCTGGAAGTGTTCCAAGGCCAGGTTGGATGGGGTTTTGAGCAACCTGGTCTAGTGGAAGGTGTTCCTGCCCATGGCAGGGGGGTTGGAACTAGGTGATCTCTAAGGTCCCTTCCAACCTAAACCATTCTGTGATGCTGTAAATCAGACTGATGGGTGAACCACAGCTTGACCTGCATGATTTGTAAGGCTCAGTGCACATTGCTCAAAACAAAGTGCAGAGGAACTCTTTTTTTAGTCAGAGATGACTACTTCTTTACAGTATACATAAAACCTACCAAAACTCCAATATTTTAATAGTATGCGAGTATCTTCTATTCCCACCAGAGTTAAATAACAACTACCTTTGAAAAAGTACTGGCAATTACAACTTCTCGTGTCCTTCCTTTGCACCATTATTAATAACATCCAACTCTGCTCCATTCTTGTCTTCACAATTTCTTTTATTGATAAACTTTAATATTTTTTAAGCAAAACCGCAAGAGAGTTAAATAGGAAAGTAGTCTTATAAGGGCTATTAAAGGCTCCCAGGGTTGCACTGATGATTGTTGATTCCCTCTGAAGAGACATCAAGCGTGTGAGTTTCCATATGAATGGTTTCTTGCCTTTTCAAGCTCTAAATAGCTTAAGGCTCACTAATTATACTGGTTCTGGGTCTACCTTAACAACAGTTTTCATCAGACCATATTTTAGATGGTCAGCACAGAAGAACTAGGTCAGAGACCTCTGGGGATTTAATCAAAAGGTTAGCAAACCTGGCAGCACACCTTGAGCACCAGCCACTGAGGCTAATGAGACCTCATTTAAATAGTTTTTCAGAGAAGTAGAAAAGATTAACTTCTTTTGGGAAATGAAATCTTACTCTGATGTTTTTATCATACAACTAGCAGTAGACCCTTTCCTCTACTTTATTTTCTTTACAAATTTTCTTCTTTATTCTGGCAAGGATATTAGATTAATAGACTTACCTAAAATATGCTGCCATTAGCACAGCAAATACTACTTTCCTGGGACGTTAGTGAAAAAAATTTCTCCACAGCTGATACTTTTTCTTTAAAATGGAGTCTATAAATCTCTCATATTAACATTAGCTACTAAATTAAAACAATAACATACCTTATTTTCTTTTCCAAATCAATGAATTCCTTAAGAGCATTCAGAGAATAATCTGAGTAAAGACTGAGTAAATTATATTATCTATGAAGTTAAGATGATAACATTTTATACATTTCATTAAGGTTGTTATGCACAATGACTAAATACTATTTATCAAAATATAAAAATGTACATGGAACAACATTAAATGTATTAAATTAATATCATTTAGTAAAGAAAAAAATAACATATTAAGTATTTACTGGTCTTCATTTTAAATACCATAAATGGACATACCACATAAACGTTCTTTAAAATAGTCCCACTGCAGCTGATCCTTCAGTGCTTTAGCACTGAAAGGTCTTTCAGCAAAACCTAAGGATGCAAAAAAATTAGGCCAGTGTGCCTTCAATACTTGCATAATCTGAGAATGATAGCCTATATGTGTTCTTTCTAATTTAAAGTACCTATGTTCAATACAAGTACTAATTTTAAATGGAGTTTAATTAAATCTCCTCTGCCATAAGAAACAAATGGCAGAGAAATGAAATGGTTAAATACACAATATTAAAATAAGAAGCCAAAAAAGTGTCACAGAATAAAAGCAGTAAGCAGTAGCTTCCTGCACAGACTTTGTGTCATTCTGAAACTGTTTTTATTTGCAGTGTGTCCTTTCACGTACAGGCAAGAATCAGAAGGGATTTGAAACAATTAACTTTCTTTTAAAGAATGATCACCTAATGAAAGCCTGGGAATATAATACTAAAATAGTAGAAATTAACTGTACCACTACACTCTAACTACATTTCACAGCTTTATGTTCCCCAAAGGTACCTGGTATATGTGTTGAATTCAGTCAATTTCTGATTTATAGATAGAAATTCCTCTTGACTATCAAATCAAGCATAATACTTTTTTGTTCCGCATCATATGGCTCTCAGTGTGATATGAGGGAAAATTCTAATTCACTAAAGAGATTTTACTGTAGCACGTGATATATATCAAAAAGGTCTTTCAAAAAACCCATTCAGGATATTCTGAATTTTATGTGGTAGCTCTATATCATTCATTTTCTTAAATGATCTCCTTAGAGATTTTCATTGTATTCAAGCGAGTAGAGTATTGAATGGATTGTATTATTAGCTACCACTTAACGAATACAAGGATTTCTCAAGAAAATTCTTGGGGCTTTATTTTCTTTCTGAAGCAGTTGAAAAACTAGAACACTGAATATAGGGATATAATTTTTTACATCTTTGGGAAATCGTTATGATTTCTATGAAATGCCAGTAGATGAAGCATTATTTTGGCAAAAGTTAATTACACAGGATCCAAATCTCATTAAAAGACCCCCTTTGGCATGGGTAAATGTAGTTAGATCAGCCTGCTGATCTTTGCTGAGTGCTGTCTTGAATTATTCCATACTAAAATGTTGCATGCTTGTTACTAAATGCTGTGGTCCCATTTACATTGATTATTCTAACCTATAGAGTTACAAATGAATTCACAATTGTTTATGAAGATGTGGTTCAGTTCACAGTGGCCAGCAATTCAGGGAGTATTGCTTTTGATTACCAGTCCTTTACTCAGTACTGCTCAAAGCAAGGATTAAGCCTTATAAAGATTTATATGGATCCATGCTTAGAATTCCATCTAGCTGTGGATCTGACCTCTGCCAAACTCCACCCCTCTTCTTCAAATAGATTCTATAGGGAAAGCAGTGGAAATAGGTCTAGTTGTATTTAAATCAGTAGGAACTCTGCTGAGATAGGTGTGCAAATATAAGACTAACTAGTTGTCTGATTCAAGCAGTGCACATCTCATTTACTCTGCAGCTACCAGTTCTCTACACCTCTAACAACCTCTGAAAGTAGAGAGGAACAAATGCCCAGCAATCTGCTTAACTGGTATAGTAAACTGTAATTTTTTTGTCTTAGGTTAAATAAGGTTTCTCCCTCCTAAAATACAGGCTTTTGTTAGGAAAAAGAATAAAAATATGGAAGGCAAATTATAAATACCTAAATAAATAACCTCTGTGTAAGATGAATAAAGTTTTAGAGTAGCTAATTTTCACACTTCCTCTTTATTACGAGACAGGTACACACGTTATTGGTCCAAAACACTAAACAAATGAAGTTGTGGATTAAAACATGTTGAATTTCACAGATGATGGCATTATAGAAATACATTTCCATTGATGAACTGTAAAGATAAATAGAAATCAATGATGAAACAAGTATTGTCTCTTCAAATGTCAGAATGAATTGATTTATATTTTGTTTTAGCATTGAAGCTGTTACAGTGGATGGAGGATGCTTGGCTATTTATATTAAAAATACAAGACATGCTTTTCATAGATAATCACATAAAATGGTAACA
>VYZV01015934.1:0-22247 GCA_013401275.1 Pandion haliaetus | reverse complement strand
ACCCAAATCAAAAGCATTGCTCCCCTATCCATGCAGTCCCTGCACCATCACAGCTGTGATTGGACTTGTGCGTAAATGATGGTAAAAACATCATGGGAAAAAACACATCTTTTTGTTAAATTTGGTCAACGTGAGTTTAATGTTGTTATGATTAAATACTTCTGTGACTGCTTACACAAGGGTTTATAAGTGTTGCCAGTCTTGAGCTATTCCCTGAAGGGAGCAGATACGTGAAGAAGTATCCATGTAAAAGTATGTTGAAACAATTAAATTTCAGACAGGGTGAGCCCTCTTTATTTGAATAGCCAAAATATTAATCATGTGAATGTGTTGAGTTTATACAGCCAGCCATGGTAGATGGTGTCTGCATTTGTTTTCTATTTCTTTTCTGAGGTATTTCATATGTTTCTGGAATATCATTTTTTATTACATCTTAAGTGTTTTAAAATAGCCTCAAGTTAAATATATCTCTTTTTTTTAATGACTATCACAAATGATTACCTATTAAGAGGATTAGGGTTTGCAGGAACAATTGTTGAATGGAGTTTGTTTAATTAGTACTCATCTAAATAAGTGTAGTTAAGATGATGATCTAGACTCTGTTCCCCGTTGTGTCTGTGCTAACTTTGGTGGAATGACATCAGTAATGAATACTGCTCATTATTTTTGGTTATTTCAGGTTTTGTATAGCACTTGTGGTTCTCTAGTTAGAGAGAAGGCAGCAAGAGTAAGGGAGTATTGTATTTTGTATGTTCTATTTATTTGCTAGTACCTGTTTATAAATTATGAAAATACACACATTTTTTATGTATTTGGCTCATTTGCATATATCATCTGGCAGCTTTTCTGTTTATTTTCAGAAGCTATGTATCCACTATTTAAAACTGTGGCACTTTGCTGCAGTCACGTGCTGGCTAGTCAACGATTTCAAGTGGGACTCCAACTTTTTAAAAGAAATGATAGGTCTTGTGATCCGGGGCTTTGGGTAACTAGGAAATAATACTTTTTCTGCGGGGGGAAGACCATGTTTATCTTTATTGACAAGTGCTTCAGAAGCCTACCTCTGGAGCCCAGAAGCACATCGTGATTGACAGTTCCTCTTCACCTGCCCACTGCTGATGATTCATCTCGAGACAGAAGAGGAAGCAAGCGGGAAGCAGAAGAAGGAAGGAGGTGCAGCTTGGGTAGTTCCACGCGACCCTCGGAGGTTCTGCGCGTTCCATCAGAGGAGACCTGCCGGTGCGGTGGTTTCCATGGCTGCGCTGCTGTTTGCCTCCTGTAGCATTCAATAACACCTAGCTTTTCTGTATTGTTCTAATTGCTTCCCACTGGAGAACATTCCCAGGCTTTTGCTTTTTTGAAGCCAGGTTCTATCCCTGGCTCTAAGTCTTCTCAGGCTGATTACGGCAATGGTTTTTTCATTAAAATGCATGCTCCGGTGAAAGGGGCTGGTACAAAGGCAGCAGAGTAATGGAAGCCTGACTGGTGTTAGGCTGTGGAAGCACAAAATCCTACACAATTTCCGTGCTACAGTTATCAGCTGTCAAACTATTGCAATAGGTCAGATGCTTGCAGTTACTTAAAATGACATCTGCAGCTTACAG
The DNA here is from genome assembly GCA_013401275.1 of Pandion haliaetus. Classification (NCBI taxonomy): domain Eukaryota; kingdom Metazoa; phylum Chordata; class Aves; order Accipitriformes; family Pandionidae; genus Pandion; species Pandion haliaetus. Next base: position 20,643 of record VYZV01015934.1, on the reverse strand, counting down.
ATTTCTTGAAATGCATGTAACTGCAGGTAAACAAACTATTTTAAATTATGAAGTTAATATTTACATGCAGTCCTCTTTCTCCTGCTGAAATAGTATGAAGAAGACTATCCTCATCTATTTAGTGTTATTTTAGGTGTAGCCTGACTTTATGCACTTATTCTGGTAGCATACAGGGAATACACTCTGCCTAGATTTTGGCTTTCAATTCTCCATGTAACTGTGGGTACCTACATTACTTACCCCAATCACCAGACACATGCACCATATACTCTTTTTTGACATAAAAGAAATATTCCCTTATTAGGTCTGTGGTTGCTACAAGTGGTGGGTCTATCACACTGTAACACCTTTAACATTGTTTTCTTCTTGCTTTACATCTTGAAAAGTTCTACTACTCCCTTTCCAAGTTATATTATGGTATTGAATAGCAATTGGTTTTTAAAGTTGAGAAGTTCATGCCAATTATTGATCCCTAAATTGTCCTTCTGCAGAAGAAAGAAGCCCCCAAAAGTTTCCACTTCCTACCCTTAACTTTGATCACTTGCTCAGAGGGCACAAACTCTTTCTAAGGAGACAGAAAGGCAAAGAACACACCTTCAGGAAATACCTGGAAGGGCGCTTAACTAGAAGTGTCCTACCAAGTTCCCCGATTTTCAGTAAGTGTGTTACTAAAGGGGTTCAGCATCTACCGTATTGCCATTTAGTACATGCAGCTTTCTGCCCGTTTTGCTCCAGACAGCTTCAGGTGAGTAGAGTTGCGATATGCTACTCACTCGAGACATTCTGTTCCTTCTTAGGGGCATGCAGAATGGGATGTGATGAAGCAATTTTACTATGACATGACAGCATCAAGTTTATGGCAGGATCAATAGAGATATCTCTCTGAGAAAAGCTTTTCTCTGCAGTATTTTTAGGAACAATTTAGGGTGTAGGTTTTACAAAATTTTAGTAAACAAGGGCAAGGTTTATATTGATATTAAAAAATTCTTCTACGGGGGCTGTAAACCTTCTGTAGTTTTTTATCAGAAAAGAATTCGTCTGAGCTGGTTATTCAGCATGCAGAGGAATGGAGTCTCTGGGATTTTTGTTTCAGCTTTTTTGAAAACTTTATTTTAAGTTCGCTAATTAAGTGCTCTGTTGGGAGTTACGCAGGCAGTAGAATGCATTTCAGGAAAGACCCCCAAAATGCACCCCACCCCCCCTTTTCTAAGCCAGCTGGGAGACAGGACATAAAAGCAATTCAGATCTTGGCCAGAGCTGTATTAGGATCTCAACTTCCAGATTAAAGTACTATGGAACGAGGTAAGAGAATTAATTCTTGGTTTAGAAAAAGGGAAGATCTCATGAGAAAGCATGAGAAGGAAGATTGTTTTCTAATTTAACTGCTGCTGTTTTATCTTGGATGTACCGGGTATGGAGGCTACTACAGCAAATCCATTAGTTTGCCAGGAGCTCGGTGTTCTCTTATCAGAACAGCCAGCAGTCTCCCTGAACAGATTTGGGGAAATTACATGGCATGACTATGCCTCAGTTTCCCAACTGTAAAACTGGAGTAATAATTTGTTAACTTCAGCTAGTGTTATAATGATATCCCCCTCAATTTTTGGAAGGTTGCTGCTATCATCCTTAAGATAATTTAAAAGCCCATGGTTAAATACATCTACTCTTCCTCCATACTCAAAGGCAGCACAGTTTGCTTATCTCTTTAGTCATCTACCACAGATGGAGAGGACTGTGGGCTCACAGTCAGGATAATTGTGACACAAGTGGATGTTGCTAAGTCAGTGAGGTGTTTTGTACATTTGTCATTCTGTAAAATACATCTATTTTAATGCATGACTAAGAGTAAAAAATTTATTACCACAGAGTAAATTAATTAAATGTCCTTATTCTTATAACAAGTATGCATTTCTAATGGAACATTTTGTAGCATGTTGTTATATTGCTCTACAGCACTAACAAACATCTGCTATTATACAGAGCCAATCGAGATCTGACTCAGTTACCCTGCAGATAATTCTAAAATGCCTTAAAAATTTTAATCATGAAGCACTCGAGTACCATTTTAAAAAAAACCAAACAAAACAACAACCCTGAATTGAAGCATATAAGTAGAAATAGCAAGATGACAAGGAGTGGGTTAAACCCGTGTTGAAACCAAGTTATGCTGCTGCTTTATTGTGAAATACTACAGTCTGAACTACTATCTTCTGAGTGTGTGCTCGCTTGAGTGATAGTCCTGCCTCCTCCAGTGGATGTTGGCATTCCCTTTCCCTCTCCACCAGAGTAATTTATCTACTTATTGACTAGTTTAATATAATATTTGAAAGCCTGCAAGCACTTTGTTGATATGTGAACAAACCAAGGAGCCTCCACCGCTTTGCCCTCGGTCCCTTTTCCCGTCACTCACCCGGCAGGATGGTTTAAGCCATGTGGCTAGAGCCGTAAGAGGTGGGGGAGTTCGCCAGTCACACGGTTTTGGGGAGGTAGGATAAAATCCCCACGTAGATTACGTGGGATGTCAAGGGATGCGGTACAATGTGCCTCTGGCTCAGGGTCGGGCTCTTGGGTTTTGGTGAGCAGCAGCTGGCCCTGTTAATTTTCTGTGCCACGGATGCTCAGACGCTTCCTTCTGCTTTGGCTGCCTTAAATTATATACTAAATCCAAATTCCTATGAACAACAAGGGAACATTAACTTTCAATAAGTCAGTAGGAACTATTGGCTATGCAGCACCTGTGACCATTCAGCCAGCTGAGAATATGGATCTGGGGACTCGTTTCTGGCCATAGTTTATTGGCAGAGTACTGGGATACAAGGTTATTATTATTATGGAGATATTATTGAGCCACTGCTTTTGTTCCAAACCTCAAACCACAGTTCATGTGCAGTGTAAAAAAGTATGTAGTACCTATAACTTAAAATATCTTGTTTCATGTTTATTTTTCCAGTGACTTGGTATTCTTTAGTAAGTCGGTAGTTGCATTTATGAGAGACGGGTGGATTTAATGTTTTCCAAGCACAAACCTGTCAATCCAATGGGATGTTTCTCCAGCTTTTCACCTCTGGAGGTCTAGCTCTAAATGCAGCCTGTATAATCACCTGTACTGCACTTTGTTTGTATTGCTCTGGTAGAGCTGCATAGTGTTAAAAATCAAAGCCAAACATGGAATGAGTTGTATATAGACACAGTTTGTAGCCTCTCCCCACATTTGCTCCAATAAGGCTTGACATTAGAGAAAGATTACTGAAAATCAGAATACAGCCACATTTACAGCATCATGAAATCTTTCTGATACCTGAGTGTTATTATTATAATATAGCAGGACTACTATAAATGCAAGTTGTATGAAAGTTTTTAATCAGTTCTTCTGTTAGCCTTCACTACAGTACTATAAATTTCTTCTGAAGTGGAATTTAACTGCACCACCCAAACGGTATGAATTCCACTACCCCCCCCCCAAAAAAAAAAAAAAAAGGGAAAAGACAGACATTTCACTTGCTCTGTAGGGTTTTTTATTGTCTTTTATAAAGGTTGCTTGAATTATTGATGCAAGAGCTTATGTGTATGTATTATTATATTATAAATACTGTCAGAACTTTGTTTACTTAGCTAGGTTATTGGGAAAAATAGTGAAAGGAAAGAAATTTGCTATATACTTCATAATGAGCAGAAACCAAGGAAAACATAGAGATTATCTCAATTTGTTTACGTATTTGGTTTTACATAACACATTTTAAATCATTCTGTTTTTCCCACCGGTAAGCTGATACTCAGCCTGAGGATAAACTATTCTGGGGACAGAAATGGGAAGACTCACGTTACAAACCAGCACCGTGCAAGCCTGGATTTATTCCACCTCCCTGTCTTTAGGGATTTTCAACAAGCGCTCACTGTCTGCTTATTCTCTGAAGACAGAAGGGCACAGAGGCTTGCACAACCACAGCTCACTTTTGGAAACCCTGCAGTGGGTGCTGACGTGCTCAGCACATCAGCAACTTCTATTTCTCCTGACCAGGAGCTTCATTTGGGCAGCAGAGCTGCCCGAGCCATTCTCTTTCCTGTGACAAACGACCCAGCAGTAGCATTGTCTGTCACTCATCCCCTCCAAAAGCCCTGCTGCTCTTCCTACCCTGGCCCATTCACCTAGAATGTGAGCAGCTGCTGCAGCAAGAGGGACAGTATGGGCGGTCAACTTTTTAACAGATGGGAAACATGCAAGTCTGCTTCTCAGTTTGAGATGCTGCACATCCTATCCATTGCTGGCTGTAGGCGTAAGTCTAGGAGGGCGAAACCACAACATCGAGCAGAATACCTACATCCTGTTTCTCTCATATTGTTGGCCATGGTCTCTGCTGGACTGTGCTGACTCAGAAGTGCTTCCACAGAAGCATCCCTGAAAAGGTTCAGGATGGGGGACACCAAGTGCATTCCCCAACTGCACTGTAGGCAATGATGATGGTAAAAAAACTTAAGACTGTGCTTGGAGCTGCTCTGTCACCAACTCTGTCGTACTCCTCTTTGCTGTTGTGTGGGAGAGGTGAGGTGGCAGGTCATGCCAGCAGCTGAGCAGGCAGCTTTTCATCTCCCTTCCTCCTGGCCAGCACCAGACCTTGTCTGGGCCATACAAGGCCCACATAATCTTAGCTGAAGCCAGCTGCAAAACAGGACCAGGCTTGGTGGCAACTTGGACCACAACCTGCCATTACCATGGCCAAGGAGCTAGCGGACCTGGGTCACTTTGGGAAGTCTGGTCCCTGGCGAATCCGCTATGCCAACTCTGAATGTTATAATCTTGCTATCCCAAAGCTTAAGACATTGGTTTATTTTGCCTCCATTTTTAGAATGACATCCTTAAATTGCACCTATTTCTGCTTCCATTTCTCTGCTGTCTCATGGACAACTTGGGGGAGAAACATGGAGAACCACTCTGAGATAGCTAAGCATCATTTTGCACAAGCCAAGGACCACTGCATGGCTTGTGGGAAATCTTGAAAGGTAAAAGCAAGGCTTGAACCTTTCTCATGTTTCAAAGGGTTAATTTTCCTTTTCTCCAAAAGAACACCTCCATCATACAAAGGTGGATGCTGGTTGTTCAAAGAAAACACTCAGAGGATGTGGGTCCTCTGTCTTGGCTCTACTCCTCAAAAATTTGCAAAATGGAATCACCAGAGAGAAGTGCTTGTCTCTGAATTTCCAATTAATGCCCCAAAAGTGCTTGGATAGCTGCTTCTCTTAAAGCTTTCATGTTTGTTCACACTTCCAAGGTAGCCATCAGTGTAGAGAGTAATTACAGGCCAGTTTACTTGTAACTCTGGTAACATGCCTGTTATAACTTAAAGCAAATCTAGAACTCTATGGAGAATAAAAATGCTTCCAGAACTTTGAGTTTTCTAGAGACATTTTTATCCCAGTTCGAGAAAACTTCAGTATTAAAGTGTTCTGCAAAATGAAAAATATCTAGTTACAGATGGATCAATTTTTTCCAATTTAGATTTTTTACACATCTCACATATGTCTGTGTGAAACACAAAAATCAAAGTAAAAAGCCATTTCAGAAAGAAAAGTATAAGACTTTCATTTAAAGATGTCAAAATGAGTTATTTTGACATTGCCAGAGCCTTTCATCCTGGTTTTTCCTTACATAAATGAAATTTCAGTAAAAAAAGACAAGACTTCACAAAGCGTTTAAAGAGAGCTACACTATTTTGATGAAAACATGTTCTGCTAGTGGTTTGATTATCAACTGTAATCAAAATAGTGGAAGGTTTTGTTTTTGTTAAAATAAAAAAAATGAGACTCTTAGGTAATAATAAGATACAGCAGCACTCAGTTAACTGGCATAGAGTGTATAATAGCATCTACTTCAGAATTTAGTTCTCAATCAGTCATTTATATTATCCATCAGTCACTGATTTTCCACATACAAAAGATAAATCCTCTTGACATTCTTCAGCTCTGGTAGGTAGCAAACAAATGTGAGTGAATTTTTAAAGAATTTTTTTAATAAGAAAAATTTTCTACTGCTGAGATTAGATAATTCAGTAGACTTTTTTTTTCTTCAGTTGATTTTATGGGAATTTTGCAGTTTATTTATAGTAACACATGTAGCTTATTCCATGGAATCTGATGGAACTGTGAGAGAAGCCTGCATATTTGAAGGATAGGGATTTTAATGATTGAAGGACTTCAATATATTTTCTCTAGCTGGCAATTATCCTTCATGGAAACTGTTTTCTAGTTAGAGTTAAAAACAACTCCCTCATAATAGCGGCCTTCTTATATAGTGATTTAGAAACACAACTAATTGGCAAATTTGGCATCATGCTACATTAAGTCAGTAATCTGCTTTATCTTATTATGTAGATCTGTTATCATACCCAATTTTCAAATTTGATTTGGAGATATGAAGGACATGAAGATCAGCTATAGGACCCACTTGCCCAACTGCGAACGTAAACAGAAAAAAGTCTGTTTTCCCATGCCATGAAACATCTCGTTGAATACATGGCACCTCACTGATGTACCTGACATTAAACAGCACATTAGGCTACTATAATTATAGGGTTCTCACTGCATGAAAATATACCTTAATGATTAGTCTTATTATGTAGGCTTTTTTCCATATATTAATTTTCTTATCAATGAGAAACAAAACGAAAAAAAATACACCAGTGCTCAAAAGCCAACTTCTGGACACTCCTGTTAATAAGAAGGAGAGGTGGATATTAATACCATTTCTTCAGACAGTAGAAATGTTCTTCAAATTGAAGCTTAGTTCATCCCATACAGTTAAACAAACAAAAAAGGGGTTCAACTCTGAAACAGATATTTCTGGAAAAAAATCAAACTAATCATCCATTGAAAGGTTAATAAAAAGCAGGAAAAACATTTAAACCTATTTTCTGTCAATTCCAGTGTTTTTTCCACTTTTAATGGGCACTAAGTAAGCAGGTTTTAAAGGGCACAGAAGTATCAGCATAGTTTCTTCTACATCATGAGTGATCTTTCATGACTATTGAATCACTCTCACCTAGATGTGAGGTACAAGCAAGACTAAATTACAGGTAAAAGAGTACTCCATTAAAAATGTTCTGAGATCTTCTCCAAGTTAGGCCAAAATATAAAAACTCTATCTAATTTCCTACATGAAAAATCTAAGAAGTCGCATAATAAGTTAAGATGAGGGCAACAGCGTAATTTATTTCTTAGGCTTCCCTGTTAATCTTCCTGCATATAAGATACTCATTTCCAATATTTTCTCATACTTCCACTGATCTTTTTTCTGCAGCAGTGATGGTAAACTTTGTTGGGTCTGACGCCAAATTTATTTTTAAAAAGCAGTGTAACTTTCTGTCAGTGATTCCCATCCAAATCCCTGCTGATGCCAAATCTGGCACCAGTCCTCCACAGCTTTTCCACACTGAACTCTGAAAATATTTAAATATTAGCAAAAGATGTGTTTATCCACCACGATGCTGCTTCTACTTCCTAAATATCCGTGTCTTTCCCCAGACACACCAACTGACTTGCTGGCGACCACCCCTTCCATCCCCCGGCAGAAAAGCACCACTGCCAGCCGCAGAGGACTGGAGGCTGTGGGCAGGGCTCCCTGCCTGCACCACCTCTGAGTCGGTGCAAACCGTAGATACCTCTTTTTTTCCAAGCATGGAAGAAAGGAGAGGCTTTTCCATAAACCTGTCGTCCTCCTACTCCCTTCTTCTCCTCTTCTCCTGTTTCCATCTCTACAAAGAAGGCATCTCATTGCTGAAGAGCCCGGTGACCCAGGAGTGGCTGAATACGTGAATATGCTCCTCGCTTTGATCGGGACAGGGAAAATGCAATGGTCTGGACTTGTTCATGTTAGTTCCTGACTGGCAGCCACATTATGCTGGAGGTGGGGGAGGACCTGGCTGTGCATCAGGAGTTGGCAGCTGTGTTTTCCCTTTCCTTCTGCAGAAGAGAAGAGGGCACTTTGGGGCTCTGAGGGCAAAGGCAGTTCCCTAAACTCTTCCGTCCACACGGACTGTCCCTGCTCTTCCCAGAGCTGATGCTGGTTGGAGGGGTGCTGGGAAGCCCCGTGAGCCTCCCAGGTCTTTTTGCAGAGAATGGCAACGGTTTAATGAAGAAGTGCAAATGGATGCACGACTGGAAAGAGGTGAGGGGCACGAGAGAGAGAACGTGCAGGTCTGTGCATGATCTGCCACCACCTTGCAGATGTAACACAGCCTCCACGCAGCAATGAGCTGGGGAAGGCTGACCCTCTCCAGCTTCTGCTGAGAGGTTGGTCTGCCTGTTACGGTGCGCACGAGGGAGTCAGCCACCTGCCTGGTCACAGTGGCATCTTGCAAGCGCCTTGCCTGGGGACAGCGTCTGTCTACAAAACATATGAGAAAAATGTCAGTCTGGGATGTATCACTCACCTTTTTAAATCATTGCACAATAATCAGCAGTGATTCAGAGGCTGGTTTTGACAGTTTTCTGGAATTATGTAATGCCTTTCATATCTTATACATATTGTAGAGCTATATACATTACATACTATAATTCAGCGTACATACACATTATTATATACATAATGTATGCACACACACATTAACACTCTTGTTAAAAATATGTACAGCCTTTTTATTTTAAAAGGATAGAGAGTATAATCAAATGTCAGACCCTGAAAAACCCATGTGTAGAGGGAATGCCATGTAATCCGTGATCCCTGGTCTGTGGCAGGTGACTTTGAGGAGCTGCCAGAGGTATCTCATGACATTGAATAAAGCTGACTGTGCAAATTAAGTTTCCTTCCTAGGGGGAGTTCAGTTTGGATTTTGAATTGCTTACTTGAAGCACGGTCTCCAACACACAGCATTTCTGTTGCTGTTGTTGTTCTGATTTCTTTTGCTTCCTCTTTTGCATTGTAAATCTTTTGTTTCGAATTGCTAGCGAGGCTTACTAACCCAGCCCCTATGGACTCAGCCCACTCGCATGTCAGCCCGGTGAGCTGGCTAGCAGATGAAGGCACTGTCTTCTCCAGAAATAGCAGCCAAGTTGAGGCTGACTTTTCCTCCAAGCTTTTTGTGCTTCTCTTGAATTAGTTCCAGCTGCCAGGCTAGCTCCAAGTCAGGATGCAGAGCCTCCCAACAGGAAGACCAAGCAGAAGATGGCCCCCCTCACCTCCTCACATTCCCAGTCAACTCTTTTATAGGTCTCTTTTCTGTTGAGAGGCCACCACCAGTGGGGTGAGCTCCTTCTTCTAGACAGAAGTCTGAGCGAATGTCCTGGGCATCCTCCTGCCCTTGCCGCAGGGACAGGACCGCAGCATTCTCACCTCTTGCGGAAAAAAATTGTGTGCTGCATTTATATTTTCCTTTTTGACCAAGCAAACATCTGGAATGCATTGATCCAATCTGCAATTTATATTTAAACTTTTTTTTTTTTAATGGACACTCAGAAAATATCAGATGTCAGTCTTCAGCAGTTTAATCATACAATGCATTTTGCTGCTTTCCCCTGGATTTTGAATGTCTAATTGTTAGAGCTTATTTGTGCTATGACAATTTAACTTTGTTATGTCAAGAAGGTATAGTTTCAGTAATTAATGACTGAAGACTGTGATAGTCTTCATTTATGATGAGTGAGTCTTTACCTCATGGACTGTTTCAATATTTTTAGAATAAAGAAATTCTCGGTATGGAAATTCCTCATTCTTGTGAAATGAACAGCAAAATATCCATCTATTTCAAGAGGTGGGATTTCATCCAGCTTGACAGAAGAGTACAATATTCTGGTGCTAAGATACAAGAAGATACTTCATGCTAAAATATTTCAAGTGTATGATTACCTAAAACATATCCTCGTGACTTCTTATGAAGGAGAACTAAAATTTTACTAAAAGCAGAAAATCCGGAATCTCTGTAAGGGATACATCGATATACTCTTTTGAGTGGGATGTGTCCCATCTCTAAAGAAATTGTGTCTAGTGCTTGTCAGAGCTTCCCTCCAGCTCTCATGGCAGCAAAAATGTCAGCTACTAAAAAGGTATCCCATCAGCAGAAGTGGGAAACGTTGCAAGATCCATGACGCTCAGCTTTGTAGCAGGATGCCTACAGGAGATTGAGGAATCTAACCTTGCAATATGTANCCCCCTTTGAAGGCATTTAGAAATAAGCTAGGGCTGGGAATATTTAATGGATTTTTTTGCTTATACAAAGTATATTTTTACAGCTACTCTGTAGAAAGTAATAACATGATCTATGTGGTTTCAAAATAAACATACAATGCCTGCTCTAAAGGAAAAAGATTTACCTAAGGAAATTCTGTTTGTGGGTCTTTAAATCATCCTCTGCATATTACTACTATACGACCTATAGCAATTTTCTGTGGGGGTAACAGAGGGTTCACCCCCTCTGTGTTTGAGGAAAAGTTATCAGACTTTAAAGGTTTTTTTTAATAATTTTCTTGGTAGGATTGGTTTGAGTCTAACTCAAAAAAGAGAGGTTAATAGAAGCCTTTTAAAATGTAATTGAGTGCTGTTAAAAAAAAAAAAAGAGAATGATATGACAGATCTTTTAGAAGCCATAAAGAGGAGATCACAGTCTTCAAAGGTCTGTATTTGAGTGTTTTCACCAGAATATTCTGCTGCTGGGTAAAAAAAAAATCTAAAGCTAAAGCTGGGTCACAACAATTGCTTGCTTGTTTTCCACTAAGAAACTCCCCACAAATTAAATTGATAGAAATTGATGTACGTTTCTTCTCCCAGGAGAAAGACTGTAGCTAGGTAATGTATTAAATTTAGAGTGTTTAGAGTGTTTTTCCTGACCCAGATGATACCATAGGTCTTTTCATAGAGTGGAATTGCAAATGAACTGGCTGGCAGTTTCATCCTAACTTTTAGAAAGGGAATTCCCAGTGTTTAGAAGTTTTGCTGCCACTAAAAAACCTGAAGTAGGTAAACATCTCTCCTAGGATGAGGAATAAGGTTATGTTATTTATTTCTGCAGAGTCTTTAGAAGGTAAATGTTGGGTTATTGCTCAACACATAGTACTTGTATTGCACTCAGATCAGCAGGTACAATAAACAATCAGAAATTTTATTATTCAGCTTTGCCATTTCTCCTCATACCTCTACACATAGGTACACTGTTTTCAGTACCTCTAAAAATTACTCTGAAAGACATCATTTGGTACCCTCAAGAGTACAGTAGGAGCTGACCTAAAGCTGGCCTCACAATGTAAATAAATTTCAACTATCCCCAAACATCAGCAACTTAAGGACTTGATTTGTCCCACCAGTAATAGTGGACTGTCCAAAATGCTTATTAAAAAAGTCTAAAAACAGTCTGATTTTGTTCTTACAATTTTGGGAGGAAACTTGCTTTGGAAGTTTTACAACAGATTGTTAATATTTCTCTTCTGCCTTTGTAACCCTCCTTTTTCCTGCCTTACTCCTCAGACCCACATCATCCCATGCTTCTTTCATCTACTTCCAAATACTATCATCTGACAACAACAACAACAAAAAAAAGCAATTCAATAAAGGTCACAACACAGTCACATATCAATGCGATTTTTGGGAAGGATGCTAGATAAATCATTGTCTTTGCACTTAAAGTTGCACTGTGAGAACGTCCGTCTTGATTTCTCCAACATCAGTTGCAGGGGTGGCAGTAGATGCTGATTGCCACGCTTTACGGGCGGCTGCAGGGAAGGGACTTCAGCTCTGCCAGGGCCAGTGGTTTTGGCTGTTCAGCCCATGTACATTTACCTGCTCAGCAGCAACAGGTCTCGCCTTAGCAATGCTGTGAAGGAACCTCTTTCCTACAACCCCTTCCTTTTCCCTCTATGAAGTGAGTCTCAGGCTTGGTGCTTTAAGGAAAAAAGCCATTCAAGTCTGACCCTGCAAATAATTGTGTTAGCTGGGATTCGATGTTAAGAGGCCATTCACACCCTTCCAGAAAATAAATCCACAATGCAGAAAAGAGAAGGTAAACACTTTTCAGAGTTTGTTCTGCTGCATAAATTCCTACTGAAAAACATCTTTCCATTGCTAATGTGGTGATAACTTGACATTCATGTAACGTGTTGCATATTGAATAGATGTGGGTGATTGTTAAAAGCAGTTTTCAACATTCCCCTGGAAAAAAATGAAGCTGTTAGAAATTATTTAGTCTGTTCACTTTCCTTAAGGCATTTACTATGGAAATAGGAGAAATTGTTTAGTCCTTTGGGAATTAAAATGTGTTGTTGAGACATTTTCTTCATTGTCTTAGTCATAATTACATCCTTAAAACACATATCTAAGCTATATCTAGTCAGATAAAGGCTTTGACTTGCAGCACCTAAGATGTGGCCTTTTTTATAGGGTATCCAAGTGGTTAGCATGGCTCTGACCCTAACTATTCCCCATTTTAAGAGAGAATGCTTAACGAAAAAGTCCAGATGTGATGCCAATACTTTTTTAATTATTTAGGTATAGAACAGTTACCTTAAGTTAAAGATTTGTGGGAGCTTCACTGAGCTCTCCCATCCTCTACCAGCTTTTGTATGTAGTCGGCTAATTTTAAAGCCCACCTGGCACCCAGTGTGTGCACACCCGTGAAAATCCATTTTGTTTGCAAAGAGGGCAATTGTGCAATGCCTTTGGCACACCTCTGCCTGAGGAGTGATTTCTTGTCACCCCCAGCGTGACATATGAGCTACACTGCATACTCTTTATGAAAGTTAAAAATAAACGTGGAGTGACATGCGGTGTCAGCCAGCGTGTCTCTAGCTGCCAGTTTGAATTGAGCCCTGTTGACTATAATGCAAGCTTGGCACCTAGCTCACGTGTAAACACCTATATTTGGCTCCCTAACTCCAGGTGTCTTAATCCCACCTCTTTGGGGTGGGAATCAGTTACCTGAACATAGACATTTAGTGCCATTTCAAGGGCCATAGACTTGAACTTCCCTAGGACATTTGAGACACCTGAGCCATCTGATACTCAAATTACATTAGTTGCTTATATTTAGGTATCATTCTCTGTCTCCAGCCCAGAGTCTGACAAATGAGGGACACAAATCCTTTCTTGTCCATCTCACCAGTCTCTCAGACAAACTGCAGTCTCTTTGAGTTCATCACAAGTTTAAAATAAAGCATGAGTAAAAACTAAGAGGGATCACAGTTACTGAAAAGACTTGTAAAGATGAAGAGAATTAACACACAGTATCAAGAAAACCTTAAGTTTCATTTTTAGGGATGAGAAAAGACAAGATTCTGATTCAGAATAATGCCTTTGGGGATGAAGAACTTTTACGACTTAAAAGTTTTGACAGGATCACAATGACGAATACACTAGGGAAGAAACTTATGTTAAAGTCACAGATAAGAATCTCTTAACTGCTGGAAGTGACAGAAGGAAAAAAGCTGCAACTGCAAGGTTTTGTAGTCAGAGTAGTTTTCTGTACTTGGGGAATGTAGAATATTTTCAATGTAAACAAAGAAAAATGGATTTAAATTCTGGGAAAAAGAATTCTTGGTGAGCTACAGGAGTCAAAATTATACATGAAAAAGGTAGTTTAAAAATATCATAGATCCATACAAGATATCTCACTTGCTTAAAATCATGATGAAGTTAATTTCCAGCTCCCCACCATTTGACATTAATCTTCATTTATGTATACAACTCCAGTAATGGTCAATAAAAAAATAAAAGAAAGAAAGAAGAGACCTTTCGTAGTTACTAAGACAGAATACAAACTTATGCCTGAAGCCAGGAATGGTACCCAGGCGTTATAGGTAAGTTCCTACTTTCAGTGGGAAAGTGAAAATTATTTTATAGAGTAGTCATCAATGTACTTGCCTACCTGGGGGAGAAACTAGCATACTGCGGTAGTTTTACTTCTTTATACTTAATAATCATCAAACCTGGCAGCCTTGTATCCCTTTTTCGGGTGGGATGCCCTAATTCACCAGGAACAAGGACTTCATCCTCATTTTCTCTCTGAATTACTGCATAATGACTTCTTCCAGGCAAGTGGAACAAGACCCAGAGGAAACATGAATATTCCCAGCCTGTCCTGTGCAGTTGGCTGTGGTGGCCTCAGACGCGAGTCAAATTTCTCTCACAGATGTCCAATGCCAGGGGTAATCACAAAAGTGCTGAACAAGTAAGGGGGAGAGCAACTAAGGGGTCTGCATCTACTACCTTTCCTTCCTGCATTTTTTGTGGTGCCTAATCAGTCGAGCATTCCCCAGGCAAGCCTGCTCACCCACAGTGCGCCTCATGGAGAGGTCTAGTGGGGTGGGTTTAAGAAGATGGCATTAGCTGTTCGGCACTTTGGGGCAGAGGGCTTCCAGGAACCTGCTGTCTCTAATCTAGGATAAGACAGCAGCTGAACAGTGGTTTTGAGGCTCTAAACTGTAGACTCATTTGTAAACCCCTTCGTGATTGCAGTTCCTGGACTCCTTCCTTAGAGGGGAAAAAATAGATTCTGCATGAAACAGTAGTTTTGTCTAAACGCAAAGTGCCAGATTCACAAGTGGTGTCAGCTGGCCCAGCTCCACTGCATGCAAGAGCGTTGCACTTAACCAGCCAACATGTGCACTCAGAAAGATTGGGAGGGGAGAATGTCTCACCCTCTGGTCTTTGCAGTAATTTGTATGGCCGTAATTTTAGATGTTTCCAGAGAAGACCATGCCTGTTTTAAAGGAGCAAAATCATCCCATGGAAGATGAAAATAGACAAAATAGTCAATGAAACCTCAAAAGTGCATTGTGCCAAGATACTGCCCAAAGCTGCAATGAGAGCAAGCAGGGGTTTTTTAAACAGGCAGACGTTCTAACAATAATATGTCAACAGGAGGCCATGGCAGCACACAATCAGCCACTAACTTTGTACCTGTAATTTAGAAGAGTGGCTGATGTATGAAACAGAAATAGTTAATTTCCAAGGGAGATATGCAGAGAAAATCAAACCCTCTCTAACTCTGAGCAGATCCAGCGCAGGCAGCCATACCAGCGTGTAGGACATGGTGTCTGGGAGCCATCTGTGCCCCAGGCTCCCAGCTGGCACTGCCTATGGTGCAGCCCCATGCACAGTCCCAGTCCTTGCAGCAGCCCCATGGAGCAGCCACAGCCCTGGACCTGCACATGCCAGGGAGGTCTGTGGCCTGAGGGACCTCAGGGGACATCGGTTGGGTGCTTTAATCACTGAACATCGCTGCTGAGGAAGCTGGAAGGGTGCTTGCAGACCATGAAATTCACAGTGGTAAAGGGTATCAGGCTGGAAAGTTCCTATTTAGTGGTTAAACTCATTGTAGGAAGGTTTTTTTCTGCTAATAGGTGGTGTGGAGAGGTGGAATAGCTCCTGCTTCTCATGTTGTTCAATGCCTGTTTTTCTGCAAAAGCTAGAGGAGGATTTTGGTCGCGGTGGAGGCATGCTCTATGGGAGCTGTGTTCGTGGGTAAGCATGGGAGAACCGACCTACAAGTGAGCACTCCTCTGAAGACACAATCTCAGCCTGAAGAGGAAGAGTTGTTTTACTGAGGGCATGAAAAAGCACCAATAAAAATTAAATATGAATGTCTTTAGGGTAAGAGCTGAAGCATATAGTTTTCCCAGATAAGTTGTGGATGCCCCATCATTGGACATGTTTGAGGTCACATTGGATGGGGTTTTCAGCAACCTGATCTAGTGGAAGATGTCCCTGTCCATGGCAGGGGGTGTGGACTAGATGATCTTTAAAGGTCCCTTCCAACCCAAACCATTCTACAACTCCATATTTCAAGTCAGCATGCTTAGCCCTCCATCAAGAAAAGGTTTATGGAGAGGCAAACTGATGCTGAGTGATGGAAATTATATGACTGTCCTTCAGAAGTAGGAGCTGGTTCATATGCTCTGCTAAGATGCTAAGGCAGGGGAGTGGGCCATTCGGGTCAGAACTGGAGGAGAAAGCAAGCAACAAATATATTCCTTTCCTGTTCATACACTGGGAATATATTCTTTCCACAATATCATTTGGTAGCTCAAAATTTAATTTTATTTCCATTTTGCTGTGTTAGACAAGGAAGTTTATTGAAATATCATTTTTAAGGGAGAGTACAAAGAGGCAGCAGATTCCTGTCAATGCTTAAACAGCTAAGAGACTAAAACAATTTCTACTAAAAATCAGCCTTTTCTTTATACATGTGTTTCTTCATAGATGTCAGAGTCTGGGGGCTGCAATTACTCATGTTTTGAACTTTCTGAAAGCGATAATTTTAGGAAAGTCTGAGCAATAGTAACTGAAAAAATCAGGAAAGCTAAAATTTTTTACAGTCAGTCGTGTAGTACCATGTTCATTTCACACATTTTGTTACACAAATAATAGTGTAGTTATTGATTTTGCATAATTTCACCTTGACTTTATCCTCTGCTGTTTCATATCTTGTCTGTGTCTCCACATGAAGGTGAAACTTAGGAGAAACAGGTTTCAACACTCTAAGAAATAAAAAGTGGAAAAGATTGAACAAATGCTGACAGCTGAAGGTTGCAGTTTGGAAGGTATGTGGCACTAGACAAATCAGATATTAAATGATAAATTTGGATTTAGATGCAAGACAAAACACCTCAAGACTGTTTGTGGAGTTCCCAAAATTAACCTTTGGACAACCATCAGATTTTCTCAAGGAAAGGAGCCTACCTGTCCAGAATGACACACATTAGGAATGGACACCTAAGGCCAGCGAGACATACAAAAAGAGTGATCCAGGATAAAAAAGTATACAAGAGCTCAAAGTAAAATCCCACAAGGAAATAGCACAAAAAGCTGCATATTTTTCCAAACAGCACTGCCAATGTTAAGCATATGGAAAAAGATAAAAAGCACAGATGCACACTTCTGTGGTGTGCATGTACAGGAGGAACAATGAATGCCACCATATTGCTAGCTCAAACAAGCCTCGTAGGACAATGATGCGGCAGATGACAAATGGACAGTCAACCTGAGAGCTAATTGGACACATTACTCTTAACACAGTCAGGGGAGCAGAATCCAAAGTGGTGCCAAAAGCAGACATGTTTGCTCCAAGGGAAAAAAACCAGCAGCAACCTTCTGGACAGAAAGAAACAGACTGCTGTAATCCAATGCTTATAATCAGGGAAGCATCACAGAGCTCAGTGTTGGTGTCCCTCATGTGCCTTGGAAGGACCCTGGAGCCAGGGAAGCCCCTGATGAGTGGCAGCCCAGCCCAGTGAGCACTCCCAAGCATGGCCCGCTCTGGCTCTGGATTCCCCTGAGCGGGAGGCTTTTGCCCGTGGGGCCTTTTGCTGCCGGGCATCACTGCCATTCCCCAGGAACAGCCTGTTGTGATTCCCAGGGATCTCATTCACCGGCCAGCCGTGGGCTGCGGCTTCTTGGCTTCACTGCCATCTCCTCTTGCCACGGGCTGCTCTCCCCCTGCAACTCTGCAGCTCACTCAGCAACTGCCCCTTCACGGTGCCTTTTGCAGCAGATTTTCTAATTGCTTCTCTGGTCTCAACTTGGAGTACGTGTGTGTGTCAAAAAGCGAAAGGAAAGGTATGGTAGTAATATCTTTTCATTAACTTCTTCCATCTCTTTCTCATGTGAGGTGTTTACATGCCATTTTACAGAGTATGGAAAAGATGTTCCCTATAATAGTATTAAGGGAAAAGACCACATTAGAAATGTGCCCAAACCCTTGGTTTCGTCCAGCAGATGCATTCGCTGGAGATGGCAGGGGAACCAGCTGTGTCAAACATATTCAAAAGTTATATTCAGAGGAAAAAGAAGTTTACACCTATGTTCTGTGTACTGCACTTGAAAAAAACCAGCAATCTCACAAAACCCCCAAGCCTGGGGCAAGAAGATAGGGAAGTAGGCTCTGCCTCAGAACCATACGGCAACAAGGAGAACCAACAAACATCCAGGCATGTGCAATTCAGCACAGAAAAAGGACCCTTCATTTAGATGTCAAGTCCAGGAAACTAAACAGTCACACTAAAATGGGACATTTTCTATTACCTAGAAAGGAGAGGAATATTTAGAGAAATGGTAAATAAAAGTGATTTTTTCCGTGCTTAGTGAACCAGGAGGCTGTAGTAAATTGGTATCCCAATAAAGACAAAACACTCATTCTGGACCTTAAAAAAAGAGAGATTAAAGGGTTTGATGTGATTTCAGTCATGAGTTGCTATGATGATAAATGCAAAACAAGTTTGTTCACTGATGGCTCTAAGAAAAGCATTGCACAATCCTTTACAATGGCGTGGTCAAAACTTAAAAACCCCAATAGAATAATCATCATAGGAATGAACAAAACCCCAGATTTCAATAAACTCAAATAAAGAATGTGGCTTTGGTCTCACTCCATGGGTGAAAAACGTTTCATGTTTTTATTTATGAGAGGCCACTATTAGCTGACACTGACCATAAACCACGTGTTGACAGTGCCAAAAGGGGCCTGGCAAACCATTCTGCTGCCGCTAAGAATAGAGCTTGTTTTTTCAGCTACAAATGTATGATTTGCAAATTGAACACCAAGTGGGGAAAGAATTAGTGGTTGCAGGCGCACTCAGAGCATTTTGACAGTGCAATGGAACTAAGTCAAGAGGTATGTTATGTGCTGTGAATCTGATTAAAAATGTGGTCTGGTTTCAGGTGAAAATGAGGACTCTTATTCCTGGCACTATTG
Source organism: Pandion haliaetus (assembly GCA_013401275.1). Taxonomy (NCBI): domain Eukaryota; kingdom Metazoa; phylum Chordata; class Aves; order Accipitriformes; family Pandionidae; genus Pandion; species Pandion haliaetus. The sequence continues at coordinate 1,978 of VYZV01015934.1, read as the reverse complement.
TTAAGAACAAGACCCTACAAAAAATAGCCCTGGAGAACCAGTACAGTGTATTACTAGACCCCATTGTAAGGGAAGGCTTTCAGTACTATTGAGATTTTATCTGAAAGCACCAAGATAATAATTGCCAAGCTATTATAGGAAAAAAAATGCTTCAAAGGATAGGTGTAAGGATGATTTACAGAATCAAAAACCTAAGAGTAAGACAAGACTTTAATGTTGACCTAAAAAGAACAATTGCTTTCATTAAGGCAGTTTGGCTTAAAAAAAGTACAAAAAAATATATATAGCAAGTCATCTGAAAGAGCCAATGCTTGTGATATAGGAAGACTTGGTCCATTAAGGAATTACAGGTAGAGGTTTTTTACATTATACATACTTGTTTATGATGAGGCTTGCTTTACAGTTGTTCTGCCTTCCCTGAGATTACAATACTAGACAGTAACCATGCTTAAACAAATGATCGTATACATTTATTTTTGTGGAATATAGTAATCCTGGCCTGACTACAGCATGCTTTTCAGTAGGCATGAGTTTGCAGTGAAATCTGAATTTAAAAATATAATTAACTAGCTCTGATTATCTCTAGCCTAAGTAGCTGGAATAAGTTAGAGACAAGAATTTAGTACCTACCTAAAAAGATACTGATTGACATGCATCTGTATTTAATACTATTCAGTTAAAGTAAGAATATCACTAAGGAAGTATAGGACTTTTTTTTCCCCTGCAGAAAACTGAAACAAGATACCTTCACTGCTGTGCACTCATATCAGGCATGGAAATTTTTGGAAACAAGCAAAAAAACCAGTATGAAATTTCATATGGCTTCGAATACAATTCCTTCAAATGGCATTGCAATAGCACTGGGGTAGCAAGAACTAGCTCTATCTTTTGATGACATGGTTACTCAGCATGGGTAAATATGATAAAGAAACCGATAAAGCACCTCAATTTACCACCAGAAGAATGGCCACAAGTTATCTACTGTGGAGAAGGTGGCTGCAGGCAGGCCGCAAATACAGCAGGATGACATAGCTGAACCAAAGCACAGCAAAGCCAGAAAGAGTGAATGTACAATGCCTAACAAAACTGGGGTATTGCTGTAGAAGACCCATAGGTCTAGCAAAATTGTAAATTGCAAGTAGGTTTTAATGTAGATCAATGTAAAACACATGGAGAAAAATAACTCTAACTAGACATACTCAGTGAAATGCTCTACATCAGTTATTACATCTCAGGAAATGGATCATGGAAGTGTTGTGGATCATTCTAGGAAGATGTCTGCTCAGAACGTAAACCAAAACATTACAAATTATTAGAAAAGGGAAAGAGTCAAAGAAAAGAATAAGAAAAGAAAAAAAATATGATGCTACTGTCTGTCCACATCTTGAGCATTAGGTAAGGCCCTGTCCTCCCAGCCCATGGACACGTCTAACAGAATAAAGACAGTGGAAGGTGACAGAGGAAGGTGGCAAGGATGAGCAGGAGTATGAAACAACTGCTTTATAAGTAGATAGATTAGCATTCTTTAGCACAGAAAAAGATTCCCTAGGTGAATATATTAAGAGTGTATGAAATCATTAGCACCATGGAGAACATGAAGAAGGAATGATTATTCACTAGTCACAACACAGGAATAAAGAAATGAATCTAAGCAGCAACTTTAAAGCAAACAGATGTAGTCAAAAACGTAAGTGTTGTGGAAAGATTGCTGCAGGACATTAGGAAATCCAGAAAGATAAATTAGTTCAACCTTACTTCAATAAATGCATGGGTAAAATGACCATTGACAACCATTAAAGACACAGGACACAGGTAAAAACACTGCCAACTGCCAGGTTACAGGAAGTTGGGGCAGCAAAGGTACAGCAAGAGAAGCATGACCTCATGTTACCCTTTTCTCACCATCTGTTACTGAGAACACAGACAAGACTATGGACTGTATATTGATTGATTGTACAGAGCTCCACAATTGTGATGA
>VYZV01015932.1:0-25106 GCA_013401275.1 Pandion haliaetus | reverse complement strand
ACGAAGCCTGCTCAGTTCTGCTGTGATTATCTATTTTGATCATCATGACAGATTTATCCTGAAAATGGATGGAGTGCTGCTTTTTTATATCTGTTTCAGACCAACACCTAAATGTTTGGTCTGTATTTAACACAGCTAAAATGAGTTCACCTCTGATTTATAAAACTATATAGTACTACAAAGACCTGTGAGAAGGACAAAAAGAAAGCACCTCCTGACCAAAATTCACAAAGTATTTTAGAGTCTGGGGTTCGAGAAATGATTTTTGGGACTGACTAGGGGCACTGTATCTTTAAAAATATCTTTAAGAATGATCCTTCAATGCACAGACATCCTGTGCAACTCAGTATGCTTCATTTCTGTTCAGAAAAGCAGAGAGGAGTTCAGGTTAGAACTGAAATAAAGCGCTTGAGCTTAGTAAAATTTGCAAGATCAGTTGAACTCTTACGGTTGCTAAAAAGCATCTGCGTATTTCAGCAGTCTTTTAAGTCTATTTTTGCAGCATTTGAAACAACATGAGAGTAGTACAGTTGATGTTAAAATTTCAAAAGCAAATCCGTCTGCAAGCTTGGCATTGTCACACCATTCCTTGCTGCTGTTGAAGGGAGCTACACCAGGAGTTCTATCTACACAAGTTACCACCAAATGACCAAGCCACACCAAATAAACAAAATAGGAATGCAAAGAAATGCATGGGACAGTAGCGGAGCTTCACAATTCTAGTCTCCACTAGAAAGTGAATAGATTTGTATTTTAAGGAGCTGGGTTCTGTGTTTGATCTTTGGGATTTGAAGACATTGCACTATCGGACTAAAATCCCTTGAGTCCAGTGAGGGTTGGTATCTGGTTGCAGGAAGAAAAGACACAAGGGAACACAGGGCTTTACTCCTCAGTTCAGCAAAGGACTGAAAAGTTCATTTTTTATTGACCAACAGAGTCATCTAAAATATTTTGTTTCCAGGTATTTAAATTGAAGGCCATTTTTTACACAAACAACTGAAGAAGATTGTTTAATGAAAGTGAAGCATCTTGGTCTAAAAACATGGGACTTAGGTGTACTCTCCAACCCCTAGGTCCTGATCCACACATGGTCTGCATCCCAATGCCATGCTGAAGCAAGGCTCAGCATGCAGTTTCCTTCTCTTGCCAGTCTACACACAATTTAGTTTCCACGCGAAGCAAACCTGAGCCTCCAGGGCTGAAGATACCCACAGTATACTTTAGCTACATCCTCATTGTGAGGGATAAAGCTTTCCTTCTCTTGCCAGTCTACACACAATTTAGTTTCCACGCGAAGCAAACCTGAGCCTCCAGGGCTGAAGATACCCACAGTATACTTTAGCTACATCCTCATTGTGAGGGATAAAGCTTTCCTTCTCTTGCCAGTCTACACACAATTTAGTTTCCACGCGAAGCAAACCTGAGCCTCCAGGGCTGAAGATACCCACAGTATACTTTAGCTACATCCTCATTGTGAGGGATAAAGCTAGCACAACCTTGGGTAAAAATACTGGAGTACTCCTGCCCAATGGTTTAGACATACCAGCTTATCACCGATGCCCAAGTTTTAAACATATGAAAAGATATTAAACCCCACAAATATAGTTGATGTGGAAGAGATAGTTTTACATGTCTTAATTGGAGTAGCATTACGACACTGTGACAAAGCTAAGGTCTCCTACTTAAATAATGTCCTCCTTTTTTCTAATGGAGTTTTATTGCTTTAGAGAAATTGAACTTGGGTTGACATATGTCATGAATTTTGTTATTTCATAATGTTCTTTATAATTCAAAGCACTCTAGTACTCTAGCCACTTTTATCTAGCAAACATGCTCTATATGCTCTTGCAGACACTTTACTGGCTCCTTTGTTCTCTCAATGCTATTATTCTCAGCACAGCTCAAAAAGATGTTTTATATTGTTTATCCTAACTTCTCTATTAATTTAAGCAGAAAACTATTTAGGAGTTAAAAATCGCATTCTGCTTTTGAAAAATATCTGAAGATCTACTGTGATTGAAGGTATTCTGCCTTCATCAGACAGAATAAGTTTATGTAGAACAGAAGGTGCTTGAAGGTGGGTGTATTTTACTACTATAGAAATCGGCAGATAATAATGATTTTCATGAAGGATTTGTCAAATTCAAGGTAGTGCTTGTTAAAGTTTGCTGCTCCTCTGGACCTTCTAGAATAACAGAATAGCTAGTTGTCAAAGAAACACACATCATCTCTTTCCACCTACTTGGGCCCTTTGAATTCAGGCAAAAAAAAAATCAAAACATTTATTACTCTTGTGGTCAGAATTTCTTTCCTTTCATACTTCTAACACATAATTGTTTTTCTTCTAAGTCAACAAACCATAGTGGGTAATAATCAACACCTCACAATTATTTATACCAAATAGTAACCTATTACCATAATTTAAAGAGAAAGTTTAAATTACCTTGTTTCATTACAGCCTCCTGAATCATCTTGTCTTACAATACCAATATGGTAGCTATAACTAATTCCCTTGATGTCATCAGAAAATTTTACCTGTGACTGTATTAGGATCAGGATTTCACTTACTGTTTTTAAATCAAAGTCTAAACAAGGAAAATGTGCAAAGCAAAATTGGCTATAGCTGGGTTGCATTCACTGTCTCCTTGTGCATGTTTATACTGCATTTAAAGCTGAAGCATTGACAAAATAGTATGAAAACAGCTATGCCAATATAGTGGAGAAAAAAGAAATTTGTGATGTCTGTAGTTCAGGAAAGAACTGACAGCTGTCAGTATGAATTTTTCTTGTCATTTATAAAATAATTAAAGATTGGTTTCTGTGGTGGGGAGCAAAAGAAAAGGTTTCAGCCTAGAAAAAGCTCTGATTCATATTTATCTGGAGAGAGGAAGCAGAGGAGAAGGTTCTTTTTTTTTCCCTACACCCTCAGGGGTAGCAGTTTCTGGTCTGTCCTTCTGTGTGTACTTACCTTCAAATATCTCCTTTCTTTCCTCATTCAAAATCTGAAGAGTTAGATGTTTTCTCTTTGAAAGACAACCCCTACATTTGTGAAGGAAAGCTTTTAGGGACAGAGCACTAGAAAGGAGTCCTCAAGACTGTAATATGACTCAGAGAAGAGGTTTTTGCCTGTTCTCTAGGGATGGTTGCGTAGTCATAAGCCAGTCTCCTGCAGTCAGAGGCAACCATCCCTACAGAACAGGCAAAAACTTCTCTCTTAGCTCCTTTAACAGACTTCTAAACTTCAGCAAAAAAGACCAGAGGCCATAAAACCAAAAACATTCCTATAGTGATGGAAACCAGAGAGATCAAGGACATTGTCCATGTACCTACAACATCTCATGGTTGTTTTAAGGATTTAGCTGGATTAAAGTAGTAAATTGAGCTGAAAAACCTGTAAGTTAACATTTTCTACTAAATATACTCTAAATAACTATAATGGAGGTGAAAACTTATGTTCAAGAATGAGTTAGCTGGTTGCTGTGAACTTAAAGCTTGACCACAACTAGATTAAATGCTCTCCATTCATCTATATGTACCTTAGTGCCAGAGCTTGCTGGAGCAATTAAACTTCTACTGAGTAAAGAGTTCCTTTAAGGAGCTGTTTGCACCAACTGTTAGCACAAGCCATTCTTACCTGCTCAATTTATGAGCCCATTTGAAAAGCTCCTGCAGAACCCAGTGCATTCTCAATATTCAATTTGAAATGCTCATAATTCAGTCCAATGAAAAACAATTTTCTCTAGAGAATTCCAAAGCCTTTCTTCTTGGTGAGAGCAATTTCCAAGCCATATTTCAAGGTTCAACTCCCAGAGGTTTTGGCTGTAGAAGTGTTTAAAAAGAAGTCACTCTCTCTATAAATATAAAAGCATATAAATTATATACATATATATTGTACTTTGGTATAGAGATTTTTTTATCCCTCAGCTTCATCAGATTCAAGAACAGCTGAATTTCATTCACTCAGGACTTTCCGGGCAAAATAAAAATACAATCAGTTTCAGGAAGAGACAGCATGGAATATTTGAGAATCAAAGGTGAAACTTCAGAAAGAAATTAAACCTGAGAGACAGAAATGGAAATCTTAATTACAGTTGTTTGTCCTGCTTTTTCTGTGGAGTAACAGCTCTCCCCTTCCAACACTGGAAGATACTATGTAAACATGTCAATGATTAGAAGTTTATCCAAATTCACATAGGCCAAAAATGCTATTTATCAGATATTTATGCAAGAGTATGTCATACTTACATTATGCTATATGCATGTGCAGCCTACAGTGTGCATATTAGCTACATCTAGTCTCAAGTATACAATATGGCATATATAATCCACATTGAAAATAGATGGTTTTGCTCTGTGCACTCAAATGAAACTCTCTTTTGTTTTAGTTTTGTCTCCTGTGATCTTCCTTTTATTCAAGCAGTAATGATGAAACAACAGATTTATTTCCAATGTAATTTTGTACACACAGTGCACACTGAAAACAGGAAGCAGAAAATAAATATTTAAAGTACTCCAAAAGATTGCCTTTCTCAGAAGAATGGTTTCTATACTTATTGAATATGTGAAATATAGGTAAATAGAAGCATGCTTCCATATTATTTTATAGCATCTTTTCAGTTAGATTTACATTTTAGATTTTGCTCAAATTTTGTTGTGTTCTTCTAAGTCATGATAGTGTTTTCACTTAAATCCTTCCTAAGTCTTTCCTAGATAGGCTTTGTACTAGCTCATCAAACAGAAGCATGCTTTGCTTGTGGAAAAAAAAAAACGAACAAAAAAAGCAGCCAGACCTTTGACTTGGTACATGAACAGATCTTCTAGTTATTTGAGAAAGGCAACCACGACTGCATATCAAGTATTTGGGCTGGAACCCAACCTAGTCATGAAATATTCAGATGACTGATTTACAATGACACCTGCAAAGTACTGTAAGCTGGGCTACTTCTATCTAGATTTTTGCCCAAACTCACCTGGCAAGCTTATCTATGAACTGAAGTTACAGCGGTGCCCAAGGAACTGAGAAGTAGAAGTGAAGAAACTTGAGCAGATGAAGAACGACTTAACCTAGGCAAAAGGATAATGGAAAGAATGCAACAATAAGAGGTACGAGAGTAAGAGAGAAAGAGGAACAGTGTGATAAGAAAGAGATGACAAACATCAAAAGACTTGGAAAATCTGAGGAATACTTCAAGAGGTGAATCTCCTTTGACTGGAAAGTAGGAACAAATGTGGTCCATGCAGAGCCATTGCCTTTTGCAGGTATAAAAACTCATTGTTAAGACCTCTTTTTTCACTTCATTTTTGCAAGCTGAGTGCATGCATGAAGTTTGTAATCTGTAACACTCATCACTGAATGGCTTATTAATTACACTTCCTAAATCATTCAGCACTTAAAGAGGCACAGGACAGTGTTATTAGACATACCTCTCCTTGCAAATTGGCAGAAAGCGAGGAGGAAGTGATAGAACTGCAGTGGGTTAGTGCAATACAGATAGGCAGGTCTGTAACAAAACCTGTTACACCCCATCTTCCTCTTAGGATTTAGAGAGACATTTTGATAGGCAGAGAATAAGACTAGGAACAAAGTTAGGAAAGAACCATTTCTGCCAGCTCCTAAGAATCCTCACAGAACTGAGTCTCTAGTCTACTCCACACCCCAAAAGTGATAATAGCAAATCCATGAAATTCTAGCTATGCAGTTGTTTGCAGCCCATGTTTTTTCTTGGCAAATATGGAGCTTTCTCATTTGCTTGCTACAACAGCATCTTGTGGAGAGAACCCCACAGATATTAATTTCACCTCAGTCTTCTCTAGGAATTAAATAATACTTCCATTTTACTTACTGACAGCAAAAAAGAGCATCACATTGAGGTCAGGATTGTAAAATTTACTGGACTGAACATGTTAATAAATGGCCATCCAATGTGTCACAATTTGACCCTGATAGTCCCCTAATTCTTAATAAACAGTAATCCATATAAATATACTGAGAGTAACATACCTTTGCATGCTACAGTCAAAACAGCCATTTGATCAACTGAAAATGAATGAATACTCTTGAAAGTGTGCAGTAATAATCATTTGCCAGTGACAACCTCAGGTAATGGATGCACAGACGGAACTAGAACTGTTACTTTGTCTGCCTTTGGGAGCAGATTGCTGTGCAGTTGAGAGAGGCTGCTGGGTCACACTCACATCTGTCAATGTACAGCAGCTGATACATAAAATTGGGGGATTGCTTACTATTGTATTAGAGGGCGCCTAGAAATCCCACACTGAGCTCATGACTCACGTGTACTAGTCACACTGCAGGAAAACACGTATCAAGAAATAATTCTTCCTCAGTGACAATGTAAATATACACAGCTAACAGTGAGAGAAGAAACAGAAACAAAATTGAAAAGCAAATAAATCTTCCAACTCCATATAATTTAACAGTTCAGCCACAAATAAAATTCAACCCTCCAGACTAATTTTCCTATATTCTAAATCAACATAATGCTATTTCTCACTTGTTATTTGTTTGTATAGCAAACTTTCAGTTACTTCTTGTATGTTACACTTCGTTGACAGAATACCAAATGCTTTTGTGTCTTACACTTCTATTGTTTGCCTCCTTTCATTTCCAATGTGCACTTTGATTTGTTCACTATCTAGTAGTAATGGGTATATGTGACGGCCTGACAAATTATACTCAATGTCTCAAACATTCATTAAAGAACTTTGGTGGAAAAGATGCCTCTGTAAAAACGCTGAGTTGTGTGAACAGGACAATGTGGCCAGAGGAGAGGGCCCCGCGGAGGGTGGGACCGCACTTCTCCAAGGCTGCAGTTCCTTATCTTAAGTGACCACAGCGTATGCGCATGGAAGCCAAGGCTGCAATTCCTTATCTTAAGTGACCATGAGAAGGAGCACAACGTATGCGCCCGGAAGAGAGGGCTCCGCAGAGGATGGGACTGTGCTTCTATCTTAAGCGGTCATGCCAGCAGGGAAGGAGAGGCAACTTCCCAATGAACCCCCCCCCAAGCTCACTGACTGATTCCAGAGAAGCCCAGGAACGTGAACTGCGCATGTCGAGACCACCGACTAACACACTATAAAAGAAGGAAGAATGAATGCTCGGCGCGCACCCTCCAGAACTGGATCTCTACGCTGGCTGGACCAACGCTGGACCCAGGACTGGTGACTCCCTTTTCTTCTCTCTTTTCCTTTTCTTGCTGTCTTTATTTCTGTCTTTTCTCTCTTTCTCGCTCTTTTCCCTCTCATTTTTCCACAAGTCCCTACACCCCATCCTTTGAAACATAAACCGTTGACCAAGTCTGAGACTAGGAGTGGATCTAGCCGCCCCTGGGCTCCTCATTGAGGAGTTCAGAAAGCAAGGGGGTCTACTCTGAACCTCATGACTCAACGGGAGGGATCCCCTTCTGACACAGTTTCATGTTCCTTTTTCCACTTCTTTTTCTACACCTCTCTTCTCTTTTCAAACAGTGGCTAAAAGACATGATGCAAGGTTCATATTGATAAATTCACTTGTACTTGGGCAAGGTTAGCTAGGTTGAATAAATGTTGATTGTTGTTTGAACTCCCCTGGTGTCATTTCACCTTAATTCTGACAAAGGAAATCCACGAACCTGAGTTGCTCCAACTTTGGGACGAGACAGTATATACACAGGAAGCCAACTGATTTTAAAAAATATGTTGCTTCATTTTTGGAAAGGTTAGAGTGCTCAACTCCATTGCTTATCTTACTGTAATAAAACAGATCTGATGGAGACATCAGACCCCACGCAGATGATGCCTGGCATTTAGTTACTGCATTAGAGTAGGAAGAAAAATAATTTTATTGTCGCTGAACATTTTTGAGATATCCAGTTTTTTCTGCTTTTAGTGTGTAAAGAAAGTTCAAAATCTCAAAAACTGTTGCAAGCTAAACTCTCATACACTTTTTGAGTAATTTGAAAATATTCAGTTTGAACTCAACCACTGTAAACATACCACTGGTTTTGTTAAAATTACCTAACATTTCAAAACAAGAACTTAGTCAAATGAAAAAGAACCCACTTCACATTGTCGTTCACACTGGAGATTACAAAAACTTTGTTCTGACAAATTCAAAATCTTCTGACTATAAAAACCTTTTCCCTTTTCTTTCCACTCCCTTTCCCTTAGTTAAAATTTCAACAAATTTACATTTAATATCAAAAGGTACCTAGAAAATTCTTGACCAGTTCAAAACTGAGACTCTAAGTCCCAGAAGCAAGCAGGCCCTGTTGGATTGCCAGAGATGGTGGTGCTATTTCCACACGTTATTGTCTACGTGAAATTCTCAGTACAGCAAAGGTGAAGATCTGGAGGCAGGCATTTAGCCATGTTGAAACACCATGCATAAACAGATTAATATTTGCTAGTTCAGAACTCTTTGTGAATATTGACTGGTCAGAGGTACAGCCTTTGCTTTGTTCAGCTTTGTGTATTTTTGAACATAAAGGTGGTCTTAGTCTTACATGTATTAGTGATTACTGCTTATTTTTGAGTCCTCTGTCTTACATGCAACATGTATTCTCAGACAAGACCATGTATTCTATTTTAAAGAGTCTTCAAATGTTTTCTTACTAGCAGAAAGGACACAAGCCACTCTTCCAATAAAATCAGCAAACAAAAGTGCTAATAATGTTTTCTAATTAAGATTGAGCCAGTGGTAACATACCCAAAAAGTTTTTGATGAAGCCTTGAAAAGAAACAAATCAATTAAAGTATATTCCACAACCTCAAGCAAGGTGGAGCAATAATGGCAAAACGCTAGCTCTGTCAACACCAACCAAATTAAGTAAGTACTTTATTACATTACTTGTAGTGTTCTGTTAGCCAATCCAGTTTACTAGTTAAAAGGTGTTGGGAAGAACCTAACCCTGCACCCATTTTGCTCAAAGTGCATATTGAAAAGCCAATTATGTTGCAAATCTAATTAAATTAAACACGTACATGCGAGATAATTGTTGCAATGCCATCCCCAAATCAAACAGTTGTGCCCCAGTGTCACTTCACAGAGATTCCGTAACACTGGTTCTCATCTTGCAACTAATTTTTGATGTGTGGGCATGAAGTCCTCCTGTAGATTCCTTGCTCTGCCAATATAACAGATCCTTCACATTATTTCGGTGTATTTTGCATATAATAACAACTGCCACATGCAAACACTTGGTTACTGACTGAGTCATGACTTTACATCTGAAAACTAATGGCAAGCGTTCAGGAGCCAAGCCCCATGAAGCATAATAAAGTGTAATAAAGTTTGGGACAATATTAGAAGTAACAGCTTGGTTTACTTATTCTTATAACCTCCTACAGGGTCTGTGGTCACTTTGACAGTTTATGAAATATTAGCCTCAGCATATATGTCTGAGAAAACTAATTTATCAGAAATACAATGAAACCCAGCTGGGAATAAGGAGGATGTAATTCTCTCAAAGGTCATTATAATTTGGAAGTTTAAAATTGGATTTTTAGCACAAGTAGAATTTACATTGGATCAAATTATTTTTGGTGTGAGTGAACATGAATCATTTTGTTTAAATGGAGTTTTATCAATTTATATCAACAAATGATTTATGCCATTGGCAGTAAGCCCTTATAGGTTTCGAAATTGCTCATATTTAAAAGTAAGTGTTGGAATATTCACTTTGGTCATTGTATCATTTTGGAACCTTGCAATGTGTCTTGGTCTCTTGGATACAAAACCATGCCAGCAGCAACTGCATGCAGTAGCATTTCTTTCAGACAGAAGCCTAGGCTAAAGACAGACTTTTTACAGAAAAATATGCATCACAGCTGTAAAATCTTCCATTACAGATGAAAATTAGTATTTCTCAAAGACCCAGCTTCAGCACACCAAAATGACCAGAATTAGTGGTCATGTCTGTAATAGTATCAAAGAATTAATTCCATCAGTATTGCACTTATCCTTTCTTACAGACTGGAATAAAAATCTTCTGCATTTAGACTGACAGTATTTTACAGGTATTAACCTTCTAGAAAAACATTTAAAATGTCTCAGGAACTTTTTGTTCTTTTCACTTCTGCTTTTCTTTAATAGTTCTAATTATTTGTGAAGTTTTCTAATGCTTTCTGTTTGAAAACTTATTCAGAATATATTCTATCAGAATACATTACAATGCACATGCAAATCAGTATAAAAACATTATACAGACATGAAAACACTTTCTGTACACTACAGACACTCAATAGGTATGATTCAGCTTCAGTTAAAAAGAAAAGGGATACTGTATGTATGATGATGTCATGTTTCTTGCTAAAGCTATGGCTTGCTGGTATTTTCACCTACAGATTACCAGGCCATGGTTGTGGGATTACATCAGCAATGCAGTCTCAGACAGGGTGAGTTCACACACATGCAATTTTTTTTTTCCAGAAAGATACTATTGAAAGATATCACCAATGTGATTATTTTATCTAGAAATAAATGTGTCAAATAGTGCAGCTGGACTTCAATATAGATGAAGGAGAAAAGGATATTCAGAACACCACAAGAGCTAGGAATATGGATCCAAGGCAAATGAAAAAAATAGAATAGAAGAGTTTGTTAAAACGAACAAGATCAAATAAAGCGATTGCTTCAGAGATGCATGCTTCTCTTTCTAAAGAATGTGTCGGAAAATCATTCTTCACCCAAACACTGCTGTACACTATAGTTGATAAATAATAATTTTTTTTAGATGGCAACCATTATATATACAGCTAAGCTGGAAAACTATCTAGGGTGATGTTTCAAAGGCAGATTTTATCCACCTTGATTAAACTATCTTCAGGCAAGATTCTACTTTCATGTGTAACAGACTGGGCAGCAAAATTTTGAACCTTGACTTCATAGACATAACTCCTTTTTGCTTCCAAACCTGTGAAGCTTCTATGTCTACATATAAGCAACAATGAAAGTAAATGCTCAGGTGAGTGAGGACTGAGGGTCTTTTTTTTTTGTTAAAAAAAAGCAACTCTACACATACAACAAAGACGATCTTAAAAATTTTATCTCATTTGAAACATAACACATGCATTTAAAAAATAATCATAAATCCATCTGAACATACAGAAGTCCACAAAGAAATGAAAAAGTATCTTGACCTATTCTGGACACGTCTCTTGAAAATGTTTTCAAAGATTGGTAAGCAAGCCTTATTTATACAACAGTGTCACTGATGACATCCTAGCTTTTGGAATGGTATTTGCTAGCCTAACTCTTGTGTCTTTTCTGAGTGGCATTATGTCTCTGCAGCAAATCCTGAGCCAGACTGACCTTTCAAATCTTAGTAACTTGGAATGAATTACGGTATACAATTAGTCACAAATTACAGTAGGAACACAGGGCTTATGCCAGACTGATTTTGATGGCTTTTTAAAACTGATGAGTGAATGTGTCAAGAGTTTTCTGCAATACTTGACAATAAGATGAGATGTACACCACGAAAATTACATCCTTTTATATACTTTTGAGTGTATTTCTCACCAAACAGTACTTTCAGCTCTCAGTATAGCCAGTTGCCTAGTGTAAATTGTAGATGAGTTCTTGCTGACCTAATCACACTGTTTTAGATAGCCAGGCCATGGCTGAGGAAGCCTTCTCTTAGTTCACTGGTTAAGGAGAGATTAATGGAACTGGCATTTGTGAGAGCAAAGATAAAGCTGAAAGTCAAGAGAAACAGGTCAAACCAAGCATCAGCAAACCATACTATGACAAATGTATTTTCTTCTTCCGCACTGCTTCATTCTCTGTCCAGAACTACAGATTTACATGAGATTTTGTCTATAACCTCATAAACGTAGGGGAAGCAGGACCTCTAACAAATCCTTTAATTTCATGTGTTTGGAGTTGGGACTTTCTGCTGGAAGAGACAGGATAGGAGAAAGAGTTGTACAGAAAGTGCAAGTCACTTTCTCAGAGTGAGTTTTGATACTCAAAGCTGCTACTAACTTGTAGGTAACTGACAGCAAAGTAAGAAGAGAGAATTACCAGCATTTTCTTTAAAGAAAAAACATTGCATAGCCTATTAAAACATTCTTTTAGTGTATTACTTTTCTTATTTTAAAAACAGGATTGACACAAGTAGTCTATAACAATATAAATCAATCAACAGAAAAGACTGAAGTTCAAGTTTAGCAGAAAATGCAAATGATATTTTTGCCCTGAATACATTTTGAAGTATTTCCACTTGTTAGTGGAAAATTCACTATCAAGCAGAGTGCTTGCTGCTGAATAAACCACAGAAGTCATGGCCTCTAATACTAAGGAGTGTATAATCTAAAGGCCAGCTCTTGTAAGCAGAATCCAAGTATTTTTTATAGGCTAAATATAAAACTTGTTTTGAGTTCAATAGAACTATTCACTCACAGAAAGTTGGCATACTATAGATGCTTTTAGAATGAATACCTGTTCCCACTGAAGTCAGCAGCAATATTACCACTGACATCAGCGAGATTAGGTCTAGAACCTTAAAATTTCCCTGCAACATATGTACCTACTCTTCTGCCATCTTGTAGGTACCGAGCCTAAATATTACTGCACTTAAAAGAACACAGGAGCATTTTAAAACCCTCTTATTTTCAAATTGGTATCCTTGAATGGACAAAGTATTTTGTATCCTTTATGTTTATAAAATCACTAAACAGAAATGTTCCAAAAACTTAAATAATAAATTAGTTCTATTTTGTTAATAGATTAGACAAATTAATTAAAAAACCCTAGGCTTTTAGAAATACATATATATTTTACATAATCTCCATGGCTTTGTTTTAGCAAATTAATAAATGAACATTTATGTTTTCTCTTCTCCCGTACCTCACAACAAATGTGCTTATCTGTAGAATACAGCAGTGGGAAAGCATAATTGTCCTTAACAGCAATATATGGAGAACTAGATACACAGAGAAGCTAAGTGTCTGCTTACAAACCCTACTGTCGATGAATCCGCGTTCAGTCTTTCTAAGCTACAAACCAGCCAGACATAAACCACTTCCAGACTGGGAATTATAGAGTTCCCCAGAATTACATCGCTGGAAAGCACATAGTATCTGGAGCAGAATGCCAGGTTAATACAATTACTTATAGTAATCATAGCACAGCCAAAAGCCCATGCTTTTGGGCTAAGCATGAAGAGAGTAAGCTCTCTGCAGAGGACCACAAAAATATAGCCTAGGTTTACAGGAAGTTGGAGCAAACAACTGATCCAGGTCCCCCCAGATCCTAAACTCACAGCATAATTCTTAGAACAACCTTACTTACCAATAATTTTAGAGAGAGTTTAAAGATTTACATCTCATTTGATTTTGGGTAGGTAAGAGTGGTACTTAACTGCACTTGGAATTTTTGCTTAGTGCCACTTAAGAAATTGGCATTAACCCATGCTATTGAACAGTGTGACCCAGGAGGGAACACTTTGATCCTGATATATTTTTCTTTTAAATCTTATTTATTTTTAATTGATGGCTTTTAAACATTACAGTAATCCATAAAAAACATCCTTCATATTTTTGATACACTTAATACAAATACAAACTATTGCAGTTTTATCTTGAGACATCTGATCTTGTGCACAGAGCTTTCAAGAACAATTTGTTTGGCTTAATGAGATCTCTACTGAGGAATAAGCTGAGGAACTCCTAATGTACCATTTTACTAAATGGTCTTTTTTTTTGATACTACAAGAAGAAACAAATCAGATTTTTATTTCCTTTGGCAAGTTTTGAGCATCTACCCTTTCATCACTCTTTTTTCTTGATCTCTTTCTAGATCTCTCCCCCTGTTGTGCAATGAAAATCTTTCATGTCCCAGAGGTGTACCATATCAGACACTATATAATTCATACTACAAGCAAATTAATTCAGTGGGTAAAGAGTACTGCACTGCCATGTAAAAATACAGAGAGTATCCATTGTTTTTTATACAGCATTGCCAAAAAGATTCTAAAAAGGCATAATTACAAATCATGATAGACATCTCAACATTCATTTTTAGTTTACATGGCTCCCTTTGGTTATCCTAGTGATATGCATTAGATGCACATATTTCTCCTCTTTTTAAACTGTTTCCATAGCCGTTCTAAAGAAAAGAAAATCCTCATATTGATAATGAAACTTATTGCTGGACTGTGACAATAAAAATCAATGCTTTACAGAGAAAAAGGACATGCATGCACTGTGTTGACATGTCAAGACTATAAATTTATCTGCATACCTCCTGGGCAACACTACAACAAATTCATAGGTTAACTAAAAATGCTCTCTGTGGCTGTTCTAATCCTGCTTGTACTGGCAAGCATTAGCCTAGAGATGGAGAAAGACCCAGTCATTCGTGGAAAGATTTCAGTACAGGTATTGTTATTTCAACCTGAAATAAACACTTATGAATAAAAGCTGACTCATACAGGATTTGTCTAAGGTATTTCTTTTTTATACTAGGCATAGCTCACAGGTAGAGGGATAAAACCCCTTAAAACAAACAGTATTAATAATCTCTCTATTAAAATAGATCCTTGCCTACTTTTCATCCTTAATTATCAGCAATTTCCAACTAGTTAAATGTCCTTGTTGACAATAAATCTCCCTGCTGCCTAGAAAAAGCCAAACTGAGCAGTTATATCTTATTCTGTATCCTGAAACTGGTCAAACTTTGACAAATTGCAACAGCAGGGGGAAAAAAAAAATCTAAATCAAAGGCCCTTCCTCTGACGCTATCTAGCCATTCACCAATGCCAAGAACACAGCTCAGGGGAGTGACCACAGAAAAATTATCTTCATATCATTTCTTACTAATAAGACATATTAGGACAAGAATTTCAAAGATAAGCTACTGTCAGGCATGCTTGTAGCGTTATGGGCCAGAAATGCCTGACACTTCCCTCAAGGCAAGAACTCTCTCTGCTGATCACAAACCACTTTTGCATTCCATCCTTTCAAGGTAGCTGCATTTTCTACTAGTTAGGCCTTCCAAAACCTTTCCAGAGATCTACATAGTCTACTCTGGCAATGGCATAGCTTATCTAGCATAAAGTATTCCTTCCTATTGTTTAAAGTACTTGAAATTGTTTTTGAGAGATGTATGTGTGTACTTCTTTCTTGGTCTGTGACAGAGTTCAACTGGATGAAAGCAGTAGGGCATGCAACTATCTCAGCCAGGCCTTTGAAATAGTCTTTAAAATTTTAATTTTAAAAAGTAAATGTCAGCACTCTGTGCAGAAAAGACACATTCTGCATACTTTTCCTTTTAGAAATGCAATTTAAAAATTTTGACACTCTGTCCATATGCATAATCTGTGTGAGATGGATCTCCAGTGAGGATAAGATTCCACGTGCAACACACTTCTACATATTTTTAAATATGACAAAAAGAAACTGACTTGAGATTCAAACAATTCTGATCTTAGATTAAAAACAATTCTAATCCTGATTCATTAATAGGAATCAAGAAGGTGATTCAANGGAATCAAAAAGGTGATTCAAGGAAAGGATTTTGTTCAGGAGCTAGACATGCCCAGAGAGTTCTAAGCTATTCTTTATTGCAACTCCATATCCACTTTTCAGATGGAGATAAAACAAAATTTCCATTGGTGAGATCAGAACGTGAATTTCAGACATAGGTTGAAATATTACAAATTCTGAATGGATTTGGACTGAGAATTTAATAGGAAAGTTTCTATATAATGCATTAGTCCAGCCTTCTCTTCATTGTCAGTTTGGCAACAATAATCAATTAAGGATCGCTTTCTATGACTTAATAAATGGCTGACCATTTTTGTTTGCCTTGAGAAAGCTGTGTATCACTAGTTTTTAGTAAAAACTGTTCCCTTTATTAGAAAATGCTACTTATAATTTGAATGTAAAAAGCTTCTGTGATGTTTTTGCATAGACATGATTATACATCCAGTGTAGGAGTGACCAAACACTCTAAGAACACTGGATTTTTTTCTTTCAGAACAAGTGACCCCAAGCTGAGTCAGTCAGATCCTTCTGTAGAGTTCCTGTGAGTTTTCCATTAAGCAGACAAATGATTCAAAATTAAAAACTGCTGTTTGATAACGTACATGAGACCACGATACTAAACATTGATCAGTACTATTCCCTGTGTGGCTCAGAAAAGTTCAAACACTATAAAACTAATTTGCGAAAAGACCTTAGTGCTCAGAATGGTTACTTTAAAACATCAAATTTAGTGTTTTACCACATGCTTATTAAAAACCTTTAACAGTGTGTGTATATACATATGTATATAGTCCTTGTGACAATTTTTATTGTTTAGCTGAAACATACCGTACTTCTTAATGTGGAATATTACATCGTAAGCACAAAAAGTCCTGCAGCACTTCACAAATTATCAGAAACCACTTTAAAGTATGAATGTTCAGTTTAGTTCATGCAGCACAAATTTAGCTCTGTCAATAACAGCATAGAATTTATCTGACACAGATGTTATGTATTGTTTGATATGGAAAAATACATCCAAGATTACAGCTTACATTTTTAGCAAGGTATTTGTGAAAACTCCTGAATGTAATGTTAGAACACTCTTGGCAGTGATCAGTACATCTGGCTATACTTAGTGTGAACTAATACCTCTTCTGCCAAAGAAAATAAAAACAAGTCTGTTTAGAGAACTATGCCTCTTCTCAAAAAGGCATCACATACTCTTACTGAAAGATCCAATAATCAAACAATTAAGAAATCCTGAGATTTGGTTTTTACATTTATGGACAGCCCCTAAATAATCCATCCAAAGCATGACACAATTTGTTAAATTACCTGCAATTGACAGATCACAGCATTAGCATCAGATGGCAGCAGCAGCTGGCTGATACCAATAAATCCCACATGAATTCCTGTCATTCTCCAGGGAATGGCAGCTTTAAAAGCCTCAAAAAGAGATTAGGCAAAAGAGCTGACCCAAAGAACTGAAGAAGATTCAACAATTAATTGAAAGCTGCATATTTGCTTACAAGTCCAGCAGAGTTGGATTTGTCCCACTTTATCCCATGGCTAACAAAAATCTGAAGAGCTTAAGAGGCAATGCCGAAAAGTATTTCACTTGCAAAAAAATGGTATAAAAAGTCATACATTGGCAAAACTATTCACTGGAGAAAAGACAGCAAGCACGCTGGCAGCACACTCCCACCAAAAAAAAAAAAAAAGATAACAAGTCAATCCTTTCAAATTAGTTTTTAAAGAAAGCAGAATATTTTATGTGAATTTAGTCTTCTGAAAGATTCTAGAAAACTCGGCAAATAATTTCAAATGGATTCTTCTGAGAATACCATGTGTCCAGGGAGGGTTAACAGGTATTTTTCTTTCTAACTTTCTTCCTATGATATACTTCCCTTCTTTCCTGCTCCCCTCATTTTTTGCACTGTATCCAATTTCAGGGAAAAATAACTTTAATTTTGGGGCTGAAACAAAGTCTGTGCATTTTATGAAGACCATTTGAGAAAGTA
Source organism: Pandion haliaetus (assembly GCA_013401275.1). Classification (NCBI taxonomy): domain Eukaryota; kingdom Metazoa; phylum Chordata; class Aves; order Accipitriformes; family Pandionidae; genus Pandion; species Pandion haliaetus. Next base: position 7,614 of record VYZV01015932.1, on the reverse strand, counting down.
GTTGGCAAACCTGGTGTAAAGAAATTGACAATAGGACATGGACATTAAATTCCCTTTTATGGCTTTACACCTGAAAAGCATAGCTTTTATATCTTTGTGGCTATAATTTAAAGCATGATCGCCAGAAAAGGTCATGTTTCAAGATTATGAGAACTAAAGATTGCTAGGAATGCAGACAGTTGTGAAGAGAGAGACACTTAAAACACAACCTTCTCCTGTGTGTGACAGGAATGTGACCATTGCTGGCACAGTGATTTTGGAAACCTGCAGTGTGTACACTTTTTCCTTAGTTGTCTATATGAGCATGTAGAAAACATTCCATTAGCTACAATATCTGTGTTGGTGATGTGTGTACTATTGAAAATTTCTCCATTTTCATTAATGACTTCTGAAAAGCAGCAGTATTTTATGTTAGCCCTACCATATCCTAAATATATTATCACTATTGCCTTTTTGCATTTCCCTTTCTTTTCTTTCTCTTTTACATTTTGATATGGGGGCAATTCTTAAGTTAGCTGTGAAATTCAATTTACACATAGCACCCTATGATTTACAATCACTGCAGTTTTCTGTATTAGTTGATGACAAGCTCATGAATCAACATGAATCAAATAGTTTTATTTGGCTTAAGTGCCAATGCTCCCCATGCTAATTCCATTTAGTGGGCTTCGGTTGTTACACAAAAAGCTTTGTATATATTTGTTTCAGTTTTTAAACTTATCGTAGTTTGAAATGTGAGACGAATAAAAAATATAAAAGGATGACTCTGGTCTTAAAGAGTGAGATAAATGGCGGCATTGTCTACTGCCTAGGGTATGAACTGCTGATTCTATTTATTGGCAAGACGACACCTGACAGGGCTATCTCCAATCACATGCTGTCCACATACCTGCATTTGTGTGATCAGTGTAGATTTTAATGATAATTCTTAAATATGTGATGCACAGAGGCGAGTGGTGGAAAAGATTGTATTGGGTCTGGCTGAGATGGAGTTAATTCTCCCCATAGCAGCCCTTGTAGTGCTGTGCTCTGCATTGGTAGCTAGAAAGGTGTTGATAACACACCAGTGTGTTGGCTACTGCTGAGCAGTGGTGGCACAACACCAAGGCTGTCTCTCCAACATTTCCGCTCCCCTCAGTGGCAGGCTGGGGCTGGGCAAGATCTTGGGAGGGGACTTAGCCAGGACAGCTGACCCAAACTAACCAAACAGATATTCCATACCATATGACGTCAGCTCAACTATAAAAGCTAAGTAAAGTGAGATGGAAGGGTTGGCATTTTTGTCTTCCAAAGCAACCACTTACGCATACTGAAGCCCTGCTTCCCAGGAAGTGGCCAGACATCGCCTGCTGATGGGAAGTAGAGAATAACATCACTTGTTTTGCTTTGTTTTTGCATGCGTGTCCTTTGCTTTCACTTTATTAAACTGTCCCTATCTTGACCCACGAGCCTTTTGTTATGTTTTCTCTCCCTGGTCTAGCTGAGGAGGGGGAGTGATAGAGCGGCTTTGGTGGGCACCTGGTGCCCAGCCAGGGTCAACCTACCACACCTATACATTTTGAAAAGCTAATTATGGTCATGTGCAGCAGAAACATTTTTCAGCTTTGTTAGTCTAGATATGACATTTTGAAATCTTTTAATATCCTATAAATGAATATTATACCTATTAGTAGTTATCAAAGAAACATTCAAAACAGGTTTTTATGGGAAGGAGTTCTAGTTTTTTTCTTCTCCAGCACCATAAACCCTGGCCAGCTGAAGAGGAAACAAGACATAATTTTCAGAAATCTCAAACAACCAAAGCTTCTAGTTAAGACAGGGGCTTCTGTGGTCCTGCACACCTTCATGGAGGAGAAACTAAAAATCAAAAATAACTTTGAAAACACTGGTCCTTATATCTGAGGAGATGGTGAAAATAAGAAAATAAAGGTATTTCTGCAGGGAGAAAGCAGCTAAGGCAACCACCAAGCACACCAACCCTTCGGTTTCCTGTTAGATTAAAATAAGTAGCAATTCAGTCAATCCAATTTGTGGTCACAATGAAGGAAAAGCCTACACTCTGGTTTTCCCAAAGCCCCCCAGAATTTACTTTTACTATCACTAGTGATAAAACTTGCTCATTCCATTTTTCAATAAAATAATTTCCCCCCTAACATTTACAAAATTACTCAAAAAAAAAAAAAATTACTTAAGCCATAAATTAGGCTTAATTTGTAACATTTAAAATTTTAATCACTTTAGGTGTTTTTTAATTTACCAGTCATAACTTCACCTACTTTTAGGCAAAAGACTTAGGTCTTTATAACAATTCAGTTGCCTTTAACTTTTCCAAATGGTTTTAAAAACAGGCTGTATTTTTGTTGCCTTGGATGATGTAAAATGAACAAAAATTTCCAGATTCTCAATTTCATTAATCCTACCATTTACCATCACTACAAATATAAGAAAATACTGCTAATAATTAGACAGAAAAGATCTACTGCTTTATGTGACTTGTTATATCAAAACAAGCAAAAATATATTCTTTGCTTAATATTCGTCACAGATTTCAAGATTGCTGTTTTAGACCTGAGGAAAAATATAGTTACTAGAAATAAAATTGGATTTAGTCAATAAATGCTAGCTAATATCTGGAGTTTGACTAATTAAAGATATAAAGCAGAATATGGCTATGCTAATTTTCATAGCAATATAGGCATTTCAAAACATGAGCAGGCAGTTCTAAAGTGCCCTACAGACACACTAATGCATTCAAAATTATGTTAGTTTTAATTATGACACATAAGGGAAATACAGAAAAATTAGAAATAGAAAATATTTTAGCAGTTACATTTCCTACACAGACTGAAATGAAGGACTCAAACTGCAGGATTTAATCAGGAGTATTACTAACTAAAGGCAGCTGAACAAGACAACCACATCTACAGCTTCCCCACTCCCCACCATGTACATACAGATTTACTGTATCTAGAGCTGAAAGATAAATTCTACAAATAGATAAAAAGGGGAAAAAAAATCAGTTCTCCTTCTTTATGCAGTATCTCTAAATACAATACCTTGATTTTATTCAAAACATGTTTCATTTGAGGATTTTGTTTGGTTTGTTTTTAAATTCTTCTTGCTCCATTAAAGAAATGTTTAAATGTTTTGTTTGAGATTTTTTACATACACATGCAAAAGTGCACTATAAGATAAAGTATATTTTCTATTCCAGTGTTCTATAAGCATACAAATACCTCCAGTACAATTACAGGGACAATCACTAAATCCAGAGAAACTAGCACCATATATTTTTAATTATCATTCTTCACCCAAATGTCAAACTTAGTAGTTATTTGAAAAAATTTGCAATAGAATTCATATTGATTTTATATCGCATTATTTTTTTCAATTCAAATTATATCCGTTTTCTAAGCATGCTACTTTACCATTATTACCTTTTATCAACAATCTTTTAGTTACACATAAAGATACTAAGTTAGTTTTGTAAGAACTACTTCCCCAGGTTCCTCCACTCATTATTATTTATTTTGTCTTTTATGCAAGTCAATATCAATAATTCTGTTATTTACATAGGACTGGCAGCCTTAAAATACCTGTGTTAGCTCATTTTCTTATCTAAAGATTGCTCTGAAACATTCTAAGTGTTCTAAGACCTGTTCAAATAAACGTTAACAGCACAGACAAATCTGCAACCAATTGTTTCAAAACTCCTGGATGTGAATTGCCTAGATTTAAGATCATCTAATTAAAACCCCCAAACAAACCCACAACACTTTTTTTTCACAATCCCTCCCATAATACAGCTTGTAATGTCATTCTGCTTTTCTAAAAAGCAGTTTCAGTACATCCAATCCCAAATTTCCAGAATAGCTTCTTCTGGATACTTAAAATAATTTAATTTGTTGATTAATTTTTAAATAAAATGCTACCATGACTTGAAAGAAACATGAAGCAATTTTGTAGTCATTCAAACTTTTGCAGTCATTCAAAGGTTCCCACTTTGGGGGTTGTAGGGTGGATTCCCACCTTGGATCTACAGGCACATAAACAGTACAACATTCTTTGCCGAACAACAGCTGGAAAAGACACTAAATTCCAACAAAATCTTGGCTGAACCAGCATCTAATCCTTTGACTCTCAAAGCATATGCCCAGTGAACCATAATTTATCCTATCTGTTAGGCTGTAATGTCTCTGTGACAATCATTTTTTTCAGTTATGAAATGGTTAGTATATGTTGGATGATAGTAAAAGCAGAGTATCACACACCCAAGAAGCACATTTGACCCTTTGAAATGTCACGTACGACTAGTACATGTGGTCAACGTGAATCACAGACACTTCTGAACACACTTAGTATCTGTACTGAAGCTGATGACAGAATTGCCCTGGATTTCAGTAGGTCTAAGATGTGAATCTTGAACTGTCATTTTTCCTATATTTAAACTTTTGGGCTTAAAGAGGACATTACTTGTTGATGGACTTCTGAATGCTCTTACTATTATATACATGTAATACTACTGGAGAGCAAAGCTGGCTAAAATGCTTTGTTTCAAAACTCTTCCCTGCTTTGTTGGTTTTGCTAATTCTGTCAGCTTAAAATACCACCTTAAATTTCTGACCTTCAATATCTATTACCTTTAACTTTTAAATATTTATGCAATGCTTAAATCACTAAGAACTATGAAAGAGTATTTCAACTATTATCTTGCACTAACATTTTCTTTCTTATCTTTTTCTTCTGAGTTGTAAATGGATTCTTTATTTTGCTTTTAAGAAAAATACATGACTATAAGTCTTACAAGTCAGTAACATGTCAAACCTGATTTTTAAAATTTTTTTAAAAAACTGTTGTTTCTGAAAACAACAAAGATATGATCTTTTGCTTTTATATTGGAGGAAGTCTCCTGCAGGAAGTCTCTATTAAAAATCGGGTTTTTTAATTGATATATTTTGATGGGATTTTTTAAGTGAGAAGTTCTATGGAGATTGTCACCTAAGTAACAAAAGAGTCTAAGAAGACTGAGAAAGGAAAGTGTCTTTTAATACCACAATTGAAGTGTTGGGTGGTTTTTTAAAATTACAATTTATAATTTAAGATGTCCTTAGATAATGGAAAGCCTACAGAAGAATCAGAAGCCCAATAGATGCTTATGATTGTGTGCTGAATTAATGGTGTTATCAACCTAACAGTATTTGTGCCTTTAAAGATCTTGTCATAAAACTTTAGTGCATTTTTATTATGAATGTTATTTTATTCAGAACCTTTCCCTTCCATTTCACTCAGTAAAATAATTTCCATGATGGATTTTCAAATAAAGGATGTTGAATTAGAGTTGAGAGTGCAAGAATTTGTAATACTGAGGAAGCTTACATTATTAAACTGGCCTTATACACAGCACTTCAAGAACTGCATTTTTACCACAAAATTCTGCCTCTGGAAAGATGTGAAAGGTAAAGGCAAAATCTATACTCACTTTAAAGACAAATTTTAAGCTTGTTTTTCTTTTGTAACCTCTTCCCATCCTATATTTTATAATCCTATTTCTATAGTATAGCATACTGTAAGACCTTGGTGCTATATAAACAATGGGTAATTAAATAATATACATAATCAGTATCCAACAGTTATATTATGATTTCTGTAGTTACCTGGAAACCACCCTAGAAAACGTCTGTGCAGAAATACAGTGAAGGTGGCATGTAGAAATGATATTTCCTTTTCCCCTAATTAGACCCTATCAGAGCCTTATCTCTTTTTCAGAACATAATAAAGTATCATTAGCAGAAGTGCAATCCTGTTTGACAAAACTGTTGAGTTTCTTTTGATTTACAACACTTCCAGTCATGACGCACGCCACACACAACTGTACTGGGCTCGGAGTGCAGGCAGAACCAGCTTACATTCGCCAGCAAAATACTGTATTGGTGCACCGTTTTCTTGGGGGATAGCTGGAAGATAGCATGTAAGTCATTCACAGCTTGTTTGGTTTACAGGCGAATTATTTTGAAAGGGTATTTCACAAGGCCACGTCTAAACTTAAATTATCTGTTTTTACAACTGAATGGCAATTACCTGTTTTTTTCAGTGCACTAGTGAAAAGGCTGAGCCAAACAATAGCTTAAATCAGATGAAGTAGCCTCAGTTCACTCCAGGCTGAATCTGAAAACAGGGAGAAGCATGCTGGTGCTACACTGCCTTCTCAGGGAAGCCTGGATTTTCCAAGAGCGACAAGTCTCTGAGTAACACAACGTCATGCTCAAGAAAAAAGCAGTGCGCTAAAAACCAGACAGGCCACATGAATATCGATGTGATCAAATACTGTCCATAAATCTGGCTTCTTGATTACTTCTAAAATGTTCCTGTCAGCCAAGAAATGTCGAACACTTCCTCAGAGACATGGAGGTCCTGGAGACACAACTGAAACATTCGTGCCTGTGGATCGTTCTGCCACTATATCCTGCTTGTTGCCATAATAATCCCTCTCTTAAATTTGGAGATTTCAGCACATTTTTCGAAAGTTAGCAAGCATTCCAATAAATTTCAGTGGTTCAAGGTTATTTCCTTTGTCAGTGATTCAAGTTACTCGAGACCAAACATTCAGGCCCCACCAAAGCCCAAATAAAACGTGGGACTGCAAGCAGAGTCATAAGCAACAGCGCATGCCTGGAGGCCCAGCTCTGCTTTCAGGGACAAAAAGCAGTGCAGCTAGGACAGCAAAGCATTAGTGAAAAGGAGAGGTAAATAGTCAACTTCATGCATGCAAACCTGAGGCTACATTTATTACAAATTAGTTCTCCTGGAGGTAATTTGTTACAAATCATGCTGGACACAAAACGTTCTGTGTCTGCTCCACAAGCATAGTTCTCATACCGTGAAGGATAGGGTGGGGATGGGGAAAGCAGCTCTTGTAGCACATTAGGAACATCTTAGAGTCCAAACCACAAAATGCAAGTTAAGTCCATAACCCTTACGAAGGCAGAATAAAATACAAGGGGCCGTATTAGGTCACTTCATATGCACTCTATACTTCCTTTTCTTTGGTTTAACTGGCACCAGTGAATCCATACCTCAGCCTGTGACAGCATCTGTCACTGGGGAAATAACTGCAGTCTTGCACCGCTCACATTTAAATAGGTGACAAGACTACATGCTGCTATCCTACAAAGGACTGATGTTGTGAAAAAACTGAATCTGAAGTATTTAGTATTTTCTTCCATGAGCTATTTTAACTGGAGACACCCAAACTTACAGCTTTTAGGGAAGATTTTTTGTGGTTTGGTTTTTTTTTTTTTAGTCTTTCAACTGTAAATATTTACATTTTTAAAGGAATTATTTTGTTTGATAGGAATTCATCAACATTGATGTATTGTAGATAGCACTGCTGAAATAATACAGGAAATACAAAACACATGTAATGATTATATATAGCCTACTCATTAAACAATGATGTAAAATTACAAAGTGGTGAGAGAGATCTCTGTAACATTTGGAAAATAGACATGAATGTATTTTGAAACTACTGTTCCCATTTGAATGAAATACTGCTGTAGAATGAAGGAAAGGCTCTAAGTTGCATATCATTCATAGAATCATAGAATCATTTAGGTT